>JAKOOJ010000002.1:1540000-2012500 GCA_022577455.1 Arizona elegans | reverse complement strand
CCCAAGTCATCCTGAAACTGTCATCTAAAATGGCAACGGTTAATAATTATATTTTCGTTTTGAAAATTAGTAGGTGCTCTCATTTTTAGATTCTGAGGCTTTGGGTGAGTTCCCTAGTAAGGGAAATGCAAATGTCTACAGGCAAAAATGAATGAACCCCCATCTCCGACTCACATGCTTTGCCTGTGTTATTGTCCAAAATTGAGAATGAAGCATTGAGCGACCATCTTGAAATACCCAATGTTGGGGCATCTCATCTCATTGCAGGCTCATCATCAAGGCTGCTCAAGGATGGCTTTACTTTTCAGCAAGAAAGGAATGTTTGCTTTCTGATGCTGGCACTAGATCTTCCACGAGGACAATCCAGGGCCAGGAGGAAGAAGCTCCAGATGACACACTTGGGAACAAGTGTTTGCGATCTAGTTGGAGTAGAAGACCTCCAAGTTCCCTTCCAACCCTATTAATTCAGAATAACAGAGTTGGAAGGGACCTTGGAGGTCTTCTGGTCCAATCCCTTGTTCAAGCAGGAGACCCTATACCCGAGATGGCGAACCTATGGCACGCACGCCACAGGTGGCATGCATAGCCATATCAGTGGGCACGCGAGCTCAGCTCCAGCATGTGCAGGCTGTCTCCTGTGTCCGGAGGGCCTCGGGAATGGGGGTGGGATGGGGGTGGGGAAGGCCCTTTTTTCTCTCTCCCCAGCCTCCAGAGCCTTTCTAGGAGTCTGGGGAGGGCGAAAATAGCCTTCCACATCCTCCTGGAGGCAGGAAATGGCCCATTTGCCAACTTCCAGTGGGATCGTTTTTACCCTCCCCAGACTCCTAGAAACGCTCTGGAGGCTGGGGAGAGCAAAAAACAGGCCTACTGTGCCATCATGTGTCAGGAGCAGAGGGAGTGTGGAGGGGTCATAGGGGCATGCGTGGGGGCAGGGCGCATAGAATTATGGGTGTGGGCACACACATGCGCGACTGCCCCCCCCGCTCCTGGCATATGATGGCAAAAAAGTTAGCCATCACTGCCCTATACCATTCTAGAGAAGTGGCTGACTACCCCAAGGATAAAACACCCTCACACAAACTGAGCAAAGTGGTATATCCAGTACAATGCAGTGAACCATGTGCTGATTTCTACATTGGGGAAACAAAACAACCACTTCATAAATGCATGGCACAACATAGCAGAACAAACCCATCAGGACTAGATTCAGCAGGCCATCTGCACTTAAAAGACAAAGGCCAGCTCTTTTGAAAACAGCAAAGTCCACATTTTGGACAGAGAGGACCGCTGGTTTGAAAGAGGGGTCAAAGAGGCCATCTATGTCAAAATTGAACAGCCCTCTCTCAACAGAGGGGGAGGGATAGATCATCCATCTTTACTCTACAACACAGTCCTTCTAAGGAGTAAGAAAGCTTCACTCCCGTTTGCACCACTCAGGTGACCCTGAGGACACAGTTAAACCTCCAGGTGGCCTTTACAACTTGCTAAAAGAATGCAAATGACCAGCTGTCTGCAAGGAGTATAAATTCTTCCATTCCCCACCATCCAGTCAGAGCTGAAGAAGCTTCTTGGATGAGAAGCAAAACATCTTCAAAAAAAAAAGAAAGAAAGAAAGAAAGAAAGAAAGTCCAGTTGCCTCTTGGAAAAGTACCTTTGGGATGTCCAATCTCTTCTTTAAAAGACTGGACAGCCACTTGTCTGGAATGGTATATTCTATTGTATTATTAGAACAATGGTATTATTCCAGGGGTGAAATGCTCCCGGTTCGGACCGGATCGCCTGATCCGGTAGCAATGGTGGCAGATGGTTCGGAGAACCAGTAGCAAACATCCCTGCCCGCCCCCCGCCCGCATGCCCAGCTGAGCTGCGCAATCATCAGAGGCTTTTTTTTAAAATTTTGAAAAGCATTTTTTCTACAACCTCTTCCGCCGAAAAAATGCTTTTAAAAGTAAAAAAAAGCCTCTGATGATCGTGCGGCTCAGCTGGGATCGTCAGAGGCTTTTAAAAGCATTTTTTTACAACCTCTTTGGCCGAAGAGGTTGTAGAAAAAATGGTTTTAAAAGTAAAAAAAAAAAAAGTTTGCCATGCCTACCCAGTCACATTACCCCCCACCACCAAGCCACGCCCACAAAACCGGTAGTAACACATTTTACATTTCACCACTGTATTATTCTATGTTCTGTTTGATACACTGCAACTTACGTTCCAAAGGTGCTTTTTCCAAAAGTCAACTGGACTTTCTTGGTGTTTTCTTTGAAAACATTTCGCTTCTCATCCAAGAAGCTGCTTGGATGAGAATTGAAACATTTTCAAAGAAAACATCAAGGAAGTCCACTTGCCTTTTGGAAAAAGTATCTTTTTTGAGGGACTGCCACAGAGAGGAGGGGCTCAAGATATTTTCCAAAGCACCTGAAGGCCAGACAAGGAACAACGGATGGAAACTGAACAAGGAGAGATTCAACCTAGAAATGAGGAAGAACTTTCTGACAGCAAGAACAATCAACCCATGGAACAGAAGTTGCCTTCAGAAGTTGCGGGAGCTTCATCACTGGAAGCTTTCAAGAAGAGACTGGACTGCTATCTGTCAAAAATGGTGTAGGATCTGCTTTGGTGGACTAGAAGACCTACAAAGTCCCTTCCAACTCTGTTAATCTGTTAAATCCAATTGCCTTTTGGAAAAAGCATCTTTGGGACAGCCATGATCTGGATGATTGAGAATCTTCATAGACACTCCCATTTAAGGAATAAAATTATAGTCCTGGATCCAATATTGCTTCTATAATATCTCTGGCAAGAGGGAACTAGATAGATCTATATATCTGTGTTTACAAACCTGTGCATCCACGGAGAGGAAGTGACATGATAGGATATCACAAACATATCATCATAAGGCTTGTTCCTCCTTGTATAAGCCTAAAGTACGAGAATAAAATTTACCAGGATTTGGTCTTACATCGCAACAGTTCAATGGGAAGGACTAGTTCCTTTACAATTTCAAACTGAAGGACACAGAGTCCTCTTCTACTGAAAATTCTTATCTTAAAAAAAAAATAAAAAATACAGTCCCACATTTCTTTTTCTTCAGAATTGCTGAATTTGATATTGGAACAGGACAGCCTTCTCTCTTGGAGCTAAGCAAAATAATGAAGACTCTTTCCTTGTGTGTGTGTTAACACCAGAGGTGGGTTTCAGTAGGTTCTGACCAGTTATGGAGAACCAGTAGCGGAAATTTTGAGTAGTTCGGAGAACCGGTAGTAAAAATTCTGACTGGCCCCACCCCCATCTATTCTCTGCCTCCCGAGTCCCAGCTGATCAGGAGGAAATGGGGATTTTGCAGTAACCTTCCCCTAGATTGGGGAGGGAATGGAGATTTTACAGTATCCTTCTCCTGTCATGCCCATCAAGCCATGCCCACAGAACCGGTAGTAAAAAAATTTGAAACCCACCACTGGTTAACACCCACATTTGTGCAAGCGGTTAGTAAAAGCAGGATTTGAGAAAGGACTTTAATAGCTGGAGTAAAGAGGCACATCCACTGTTGAGTAACGGACTGTCTTGCCAATTCTATTTCCAGAGGGACTTGATCTAGTGATCCCTTCCGCTGTTTGGGTATGCTGAATCACAAACAACCAGACGTGATGGGTGACCCATCTGTGATTCATAGATTTTTGGTTTAGTGGGAAGCCAATTGCATAACTGCCTACAATAAGAGACTGCAGCAAATTCATTTTCCTTAATTTTTTTATTTTTTTCCTTTGCTTTCCAGAAAAGTAACACGTTGCTCAAGTCATTAATATAATTTCTTTTTTTCTCCTGCAGAAAGGAGAGTGGGGTGGGGGGGGGAAGGATCTTAATAGATAAAAACTCCTTTGCATTCCTGTGAAACACTCAGTGATGGGTGCTTCATCACTGGAGGTTTTTAAGAAGAGACTGGACAGCCACTTGTCTGAAATGGTATAGGGTCTCCTGCTTGAGCAGGGAGATGGACTAGAAGACCTCCAAGGTCCCTTCCAGCTCTATTCTTCTTCTTCTTCTTCTTCTTCTTCTTCTTCTTCTTCTTCTTCTTCTTCTTCTTCTTCTTCTTCTTCTTCTTCTTCTTCTTCTTCTTCTTCTTCTTCTTCTTCTTCTTCACCTTCACCTTCACCTTCACCTTCACCTTCACCTTCACCTTCACCTTCACCTTCTCTCCTCCTCCTCCTCCTCCTCCTTTCCCATCTGAGGGCTAAAAGACCAGCATCCCTTCAGCATTCCCAAGTAGAACTATCCTTCCCCAAGCTGAAGTCCTCTAGATGTATTGGGAGACAAAAATTCAAGAATTATGTCCTGGGATCTTGCAGTCCAACAGACCACAAAGAAGAACAACAAAGATTATAAGGGGCTTGGAGGCTAAACTATATAATGAATGATTGAGGGAACTAGGTATGTCTAATGAAGAAAAGGACCAGGGGCTAAATGATAACTGTCTTTTAGTACTTGAGAGATTGTCACAGAGAAAAGGGAGTTGACCAGGGAGGAAATCCAGCAGGTTCTGATCGGTTCCAGAGAACCGGTAGCAAAAATTTTGAGCAGTTTGGAGAACCAGTAGTGGAAATTTTGAGTAGTTCAGAGAACCGGCAAATGCCATCTCTGGCTGGCCCCAGAGTGGGGTGGGAATTTGAGATTTTGCAGTATCCTTCCCCTGCCACACCCACCAAGCCATGCCCACAGAACCGGTAGTAAAAAAATTTGGATTTCACCACTGGGGTTGGCTCACACTTGGAAATTGCATCTGGTTTTGGTCACCATAGTATAAAACAGATGTTGAAACTCTAGAAAGAGTGCAGAGAAGAGCAACAAAAGATGATTAAGGGATTGGAGGCTAAAATATATGAAGAACGGTTGAAGGAATTGGGTATGTGTAATCTAATGAAAAGAAGCACAAAGGGTGATACGATAGCAGCGTTCCAATGTTTGAAGGACTGCCACAGAGAAGGGGGGGTGCTCAAACTATTCTCCAAAGTACATGAAGGCAGGACAAGAAGGAATGGATGGAAGCTAATCAAGGAGAGAACCAACCTAGAACTTTCTGACAGTGAGAACAATTAACTAGTGGAATGGCTTGGCTCCAGAAATTGCTCCATGATGGAGATTTTCAAGAAGAAGCTGAACACCCGTTTTTTTGAAATGATATTGGGTCCAGGAGCTGGACTAGAAGTTGTCCAATGTTCCTTCCAGCCTTATTATTTTATGTACTATCTTCTATTTGGAGAATGACAGATTAGGGTAGGTTTGTTTAAAGACAGATGTTCAAAGGAGATTGCTTCTTGGTTCCCAATCAATGTATGAAAATCAACATTAGAAGCAATATGACCATTAGTCATCTAATGACCTTTTAGTTCTTGGAAACTTTTTTGTTCAGCTGAGTATTTTCACCACATCTGTGTTCAGATCATACTTGCCAGCTCACTGTCCTTGTTTCAGACTCCTTTTAACTATATTGCCACTTGGACTTAATAAAAAAAAAAAACACCAGATCTGCGAACATCTAGAAACAAATAAAGTTACAACTAGAAGCAAGCATGGATTTGTTAAAAACAGAGCATGCCAAACCAATCTTATTTCATTCTTTGACAAATTGACTAAATTAGTAGACCAGTGAAGTGCTGTGAACATAGTATTGACAAATGCATGCCTCAAAATGAAATTCAGTGGTGAAAAAAAGTAAGGTTCTACATTTAGGCAATAAAAACAAAATGCACAGGTACAGCATAGGTGGTACCTTGCTCAATAGTAGTATCTGTAGTAAACTAAAGAGCAACAGAGCAGCTCCTTGTATAAAAGTTGACCAGATGGTGGACTATCACTTCAATAGTGATGTTAGAACCTCTTCCACTAAATTCAGGTGCAGTGAACAAACTCTGGAGGATTGGACAGGAAGCTGACACAAATATGTTTTATTTATTTCATTTTCATATCTCACTTGCTTTCTACTTCTGGCAACCAACAGCAGCTAAGTGAAAAAAAACACAGTTATTTTTGAAACAAAAAAAAAAAGACCCAGAAAATATTTAGTAGAGGTAAAAGCAAACAGATGAGATGTTATATTTGGTAAAATATAGAAACTATAAAGGAAATTCCTCTCTATATAAAGAAGGTCTCAACCTATACAAGAAAACACACTAGACAATTAACCTGATTTCTTTGGGCAGACCATTTCATAGTTTAGGGGTCTTGCGTAGAAAGTCCCTTTAGATTTTCATCATCAAGCATACTTCATGTCTAACTCTCACTTATCCATCACTGCACCCAGAACAGTTTTCCAATTCACTCAAATGCAGTACAGAAATTCATTTACTTACAAATTTTTGAGTGATGAACTTTCATCGATGGGAACAAATCTGTCCACGAATCCAAACTAGATGGTTCTTGAAGGCAAGGGATGCTGGGAAAGGGTTCGTTCAGGGGTCTCCAACTTTGGCAACTTTAAGACTTGTGGACTTCAACTCCCAGAATTCCTCAGTTAGGCGCTTCTGTTGCCGAAAATGTGCTAAGAATCAGTGGTGGGTTTCAAAATTTTTTACTACCGGTTCTGTAGGTGTGGCTTGGGTGTGGCATTGCTTGGTGGGTGTGGTAGGGGAAGGATACTGTAAAATATCCATTCCCACCCCACTCCAGGGGAAGGATACTGTAAAATCTTCATTCCCTAGGGGAAGGTTACTGAAAAATCCCCATTTCCTCCTGATCAGCTGGGACTTGGGAGGGAGAGAAGAGATGGTGGCGGGGCCAGTCAGAATTTTTACTACCGATTCTCCGAACTACTCAAAATTTCCGCTACCGGTTCTCCAGAACTGGTCAGAACCTGCTGAAACCCACCTCTGCTAAGAATCCAGAGTTGGTTTATCTTATCTTTCTTCTGGAAGTCTGGAGAAGATGGAAGGCAAAGTGTTAAAAGAAAGAGAAAGAAACAAGCAAGCACCGCCATTCCCCAAATGTGACTTTCTTTTCATGCCTCTTTGCTATGACACATTTTAGTGTTTAGCTTGAGGGGGAAAAAAATATCCATAATTTCTGTTTTGGCTGAGCCAAGTGGGAGAAAGCTGAATGGTGCATTTTTTTCCCCCTCGCTGCTTCAGCGAGCTGCCCATTCCTCTTGCATACCTGAGAGTGCTTGGTGGGCTGTCTCTCCAACACATTTTATCACCCTTTTGCCCACAACTTTCCCTCCACCTGGCAGAGCAAATGACTCGAAATGAAAGGCCCTGTTCACGCTTAGGGTGGCTTGAATTTATCTCCCTAAATAAGCTGGTTGTATGAGAAGGTTAATTCGTAAACACTTCCCCCCCCCCCCCGGATGATAAATGGCAGGCTGTACCAGCCCTTAATTGGCGAGGCTCAGAGAAACGTCGCCATTCTGGTTCTCCTCACAGAATGAAAAGGCGTTTTAGGGGGAAAAGCACAGAGAGCATCTCAGAGGCCCAGCTGAGGTGGGTTCACTGGCTTGACATGTAAAATCCCTAAGTAGTTCCTGCCGATCTGAAGAAGGGTCTGGGCCATTTATTTATATTTTTTTTAATTTGCTTATTTATATCCCACTTTATTGTTTTTCATAACTCAAGGTGGCAAACATAGCTAACACATCTTCCTCCTCCTGCTTTCCCCACAACAACAGTCCTGTGAGGTGAGTTGGGCTGAGAGAGGGATTGGCCCAAGGACACCAACTCACTTCATGTCTAAGGTGGGACTAAAATTCTCAGTCTCCTGGTGATTGGCTCAAGGTCACCCAGCCAGCTTTCAAGTCTAAGGTGGGACTAAAACTCACTGTCTCCTGGTGACTGGCCCAAGATCAGCCAACCAGCTTTCAGGTCTAAGGTGGGACTAGAACTCACAGTCTCCTGGTGATTGTTCCAAGGTCACCCAGCCAGCTTTCAGGTCTAAGGTGGGACTAGAACTCACTGTCTCCTGGTGACTGGCCCAAGATCAGCCAACCAGCTTTCAGGTCTAAGATGGGACTAGAACTCACAGTCTCCTGGTGATTGTTCCAAGGTCACCCAACCAGCTTTCAGGTCTAAGATGGGACTAAAATTCTCAGTCTCTTGGTGATTGGCTCAAGGTCACCCAGCCAGCTTTCAAGTCTAAGGTGGGACTAGAACTCACTGTCTCCTGGTGACTGGCCCAAGATCAGCCAACCAGCTTTCAGGTCTAAGGTGGGACTAGAACTCACAGTCTCCTGGTGATAGTGCACTCTTTCAGGAGCTGAGTATTATTCCCTTCTGCCATATTGAAAGTGACAAAACATCTTCTGGAGTCTCCAGTAAACAAATTGAAACAGAGGAGAAATTTGTTGACCTGAGGCCCTTCGTGGTGCACTTTTTGCACTGCAGAATCAGAAGTATACATAAATTGGAATACGATCCAGTTAGAAAATGTGGGACCTATAGTTCAAGCAGATCAGAAAGCATCAAATTCAGAAAAGGTGGAATAGGAATGTTCGATCCCAGGGAATCATTCTACTAAGGGATTTTGTAGAGGTTTATATTTTAGAAGATAGAATAACCGAGTTGGAAGGAACCTTGGAGGTCTTCTAGTTCAGCCCCTTCCTGAAGCAAGAGACCTTATACCACTCCAGACCTATACTATTCTGAGTAAATGGCTCTAATCTCTTCCTGAAGACCTCCAGGGATGGAGCACCAACTTCTGAAGGCAAGCTGTTCCACTGATTAATTGTTCTCACTGTCAGGAAATTTCTTATTTCTAAGTTAGTTCTCTCCTTGATTAGCTTCCCTCTGTTGCTTCTTGTCCTTTGGAGAAGAAGAGCAGGTGCTTTGGAGAATAACAGAGTTGGAAAAGACATTGGAGGTCTTCTAGTCCAATCCCTTGCTCAAGGAAGAGGCCCTGAAACATTCTGGACAAATGGCTGTCCAGTCTCTTGTTTTTCTCTTAAATCCAGGGGTTCTGCAAAATCCTATGCTCATTAATATAAATGTAGATTCTAGGTTAGATTTCTCTTTAATGATTCTCCACCCATTACTTCTTGTCCTGCTCTCTGATGCTTTGGAGAATAGATCAACCCCCTTTTCTCTGGGAGAGCCCCTCAAATACTGGAATATTGTTATCAGATCACTCTAGTTTTTCTGTTCATTAGACTAAAAGGTAAAGGTAAAGGTTCCCCTCGCACATATGTGCTAGTCACTCCTGACTCTAGGGGGCGGTGCGCATCTCCGTTTCAAAGCCGAAGAGCCAGCACTGTCCGAAGACGTCTCTGTGGTCATGTGGCCGACATGACTAAATGCCAAAGGCGCACGGAACGCTGTTACCTTCCCACCAAAGGTGGTCCCTATTTTTCTACTTGCATTTTTTGCGTGCTTTCGAACTGCTAGGTTGGCAGAAACTGGGACAAGTAACGGGAGCTCACCCCGTTACGCGGCACTAGGGATTCGAACCGCTGAACTGCCGACCTTTCAATCGACAAGCTCAGCGTCTTAGCTACTGAGCCACCACATCCCTACGTTCATTAGACTAGACATACCATATCCTTCAACTGTGTTCATCATATGGTTGAATCTCCAGCCCTCTAATCATCTTTGTTGCTCTTTTCTGCACTCTTTCCAGAATCTCAACGTCTTTTTTTTTTTGTATTGTGGTGACCAAAACTGGAAACAGTATTCCAAGTGTGGTCTCACCAGTGCATTATATAGCGGTACTTTTGAAGTTGTCTTAATATTCCTTGATACTAGACTCTGAACTTGGCACATGACTCTTTTCCCACAGGTGCCATTATTCCCAAGCTAGAACTTGGTTAGTTTGTTTATATCTTCGGAGATTATCCTAGCTGATCTTCTGAATTTCTTTTCTGGTCTTGTGTCCTCTATGGCATTGCCAAAACACACATTATACTCCCAGCCTCACAGCTATGTTTTGTAGGCTATCTATATTTGTTAACCCAACAAATAAAAAACCATAACTTCATAAGGTCATTAGTTTGCAAATAAGATTTAACCTTTCCTCTATTCCCTTCCATGAAAAAAGATTGTTCTTTGTTCCGTTCCCTTCATAAACCTCTGTTAATTTTTTGAGTAAACAAGCAACCAAAAACGGGGTGCCCTTGGGAAAGCAGAAACTACTCTGTTTATCCTCTTTTTTCCCCCATAAATGCCATGACCACATCATGTGGCCTTCAACTTGAATGCGGCAAACCTAGGTTGTCCTCAGTTGTACGAACGTTAAAATAATGGTTTCCCCTAAAGTTGTTAGCATCCAAAGATAGCTGCAAGCAAGGACATCAGCCTGGCAACCAAATATAGGTTAGTCCTTTCTATTGTGTTCCTCATAGCCAGGGATGGGATTCTACAGGTTTGGACCAGTTCGGGCGAACTGGTAGCTCCGATGATCAGCTGGGAGTGAAATGGTTCACCCCGACAATCAGATGGGCCCCCTGCCCCCCTATTTTCCTACCTTTATCTTCTCAGCTGATTCGTGCGGTAGAGCCTTGATAGTACAGTGGTCTACGCACCCTGTTATTAACACAGCTGCCTGCAATTTCTGCTGGTTCGAATCTCTCCAAGGCTCAAGGTTGACTCAGCCTTCCATCCTTTCTAAGGTAGGTGAAATGAGGACCCAGTTTGTGGGGGTAATAAGCTGACTTTGTATAAAATATACAAAAGTATGAAGTCTATTGCTTAACGCATTGTAAGCCGCCCTGAGTCTCCGGAGAAGGGCGGCATATAAATCAAATTAAAAAAAAAAAAGAGTGGATTGCTGCACGAATCAGCTGTGTTACCCCTCTGAAGAAACCAGGAATTGAAGATACCTTCAAACTGCGCACGCAAGCGATCACCGAATCGGTTGTTAAACCGGGAGGATACCACCACTGCTCATAGCTACCTATGGTTGTGAAAGTTAGACCTTAAAAAAGTTGTGGGTCCTCAGGGTCACCCGTGTACTGCAAAGAGGGCTCCACACCCATTTGTATTACTCAGGTGACCCCAGGACACAGCTAAACCTTCAAATGGCATCAGCAACTCTCTAAAAGAATGCAAATGACCAGCTGTCTGCAAGGAATATAAATCCTTTATTCCCCACCATTCAGCCAAAGCTGAAGAAGCTTCTTGGATGAGAACTGAAACATCTTCAAAGAAAACGCAGAAAGTCCAGGTGCCTCTTGAAAAAAGCACCTTTGGGACAACCAAAGCTTTGGGACAACCATGGCCTGGATGATTGCGAATATCCATAGACATTTAGCTAAGCACTACTAGACTGCATAACACCAGACATGTCTTTAGAAGGAAATATCACAAAACTGTGTCTCACTTATTTTGGCCACGTCATGCGGAAAATTCATTGGAGAAAGCAATTGTGTTTGGAAGAGCTAGTGGTTAGTTACTAAGTCTGCATTACTATTAATCTTCTCATCGTTCCTGTCAACCATCTCCCCCCACTTATGACTGTAACCTTGTTGCTGGTATCCTTAAGATTTATATTGACTGTTTCCCTATGATTATCATTAAGTGTTGTACCTTATGATTCTTGACGAATGTATCTTTTCTTTTATGTACACCGAGAGCATATGCACCAAGACAAATTCCTTGTGTGTCCAATCACACTTGGCCAATAAAGAATTCTATTCTATTCTATTCTATTCTATTCTATTCTATTCTATTCTATTCTATTCTATTCTATTCTATTCTATTCCATTCCATTCCATTCCATTCCATTCTATTCTATTCTATTCTATTCGAAAATCAGGCCGACACAGAACATGATGGTTGGATACCATCAATGCTCATTCCAATCAGAGCACAGAACAATTCAGAGGCAGTTGAAGATCAGAAGATGTGGAGAGATCTGGCCCATAGAATCGCCCAAGAGTTGGACATGACTAAATGGATATCATCATCATCATCATCATCATCATCATCATCATCATCATCATCATCATCATCTGAAGCATTATTATATTACATTTCACCATTCCTTGCATTTTGATCACTCCAAACCAGATGTCTTGGTCATCAGAGAGGCTCTTAACAGCCATTTCAAATGAATACAGACCCTCCCTATACATTCTGTTCAACTAGTCTGTAGTCACTCTCCTAAAAAGCTGAACTCACTGCTACTCAAAACATAAAGGAAATTGCTGCTGAGATCCATAACAATGAAATGAAATACTGCGAAAATGAAATCATGAGACAGTCAGAACAATTAATCAACATCCATACTTTCTGGACAAATGGACAAACATCCATTTGTCCAGAAAGTATGAGGTCTCCTACTTTGGGTAAGGGGTTGGATTAGAAGACCTCCAATTCCTGCTGTAGCATTGTGGTTTGTGTGTGAAGATTTCTGCTGACCCATGAAGAGAGTGAAGCGAAGTTGGGGACTTTAACCAATTGCTTCATCTATCATATGCTACAGATACACATAATCAGGACAACACCATTCAGGATTAATGGAATAAAGCTAGGAATCACCAATGGGGGCAGAACATTTCACTGTTTTGTTACCAGCTCAAGGTTAGATGCTATTTTAATTCAGTAGCAGGAAAAGACACATAATTTGAATCCTTTTAAGAAGAAGGAAAAAAAGAGAAGACTTCTGGATTTCAGCCTATCCTATTTTGACCTTCAGGCTTAATCAACATGCCTCTTTGATTAGTTTTACAAACAACAACCCAAAATACGCATTTTTCCAGGAATGCAAATTTAGAACACAGCACTTCAGTCTCTTGCGAACCTCAGGGTCAAAAAAAAAAAAAAAGATATTAATCCTTAAACAGTTCTGAAAATCAGGATACAGTATTTCTTTTTCACATCACATTCAAGCAGTGATGTACTGTTGCTTTAAAGAACACATCAAGCTTTGCATCACGTATCGAGATTGACCAATTGGGCAGGTCCAGGGCTAGTTCTAGGAGGGGAACACAGTAATTCTGAAGGACAACGTGGATTTTTTAATGCATCTGTAGGGCTAAAGGCATCTATATTGATCCAAGAGCCCTGGTGGCGCAGTGGTTAAAATGCAGTATTGCAGGCTAACTCTGCCCACTGTAAAGAGTTCGATTCTCACCAGCTCAGCCTTCCATCCTTCCAAGCTTTTCTCCTCAAAAGTTTGGTCCACCCGCTTTGGGGAAACAACTGGGGACCACAAAGGGAATGCTGGGAAAATGCATTTTTGCAGCCTTATCATATTGTTGCCAATGCCATTATGGATGTATCCTAAATTGTGTGCATTACTTTATAGACTCCAATATGATTTGTCTCATAGAACTTAGAAGCTAGAGTCCTATTAGTAACCATCATCAACGACAGAGTCATTATACCCTGTTTCCCCTAAAATAAGACACCCCCTGATAATAAGACCAATCAATCTCTTGAGCACATGCCCTAAAATAAGTCCCTCTCCCGAAAATAAGGCCACACCAAAAATAAGCCTTCCCTGAAAATATTTAACCACATGCACAGCCGGTCCCCACTATTTCCTCTGGTTAGGGTTAGGGAGACAGATCTGGAAATCAGGTAAGATGGCAAGACGAGTCCCATCTTGCTCCACACACCCCAAAATAATAAGACAGCCCCAAAAATAAGGCCAAGCACTTATTTCGGGTTTCAAAAAAAATATAAGACAGGGTCTTATTTTTGGGGAAACACGATAGTTATTCCTGGGATGGCCTCCGTGGCAGCCATTTCTGATGTCAAAATGATGTTTCTGGTCCTTAGTGATTCTGAACAACATCGTGCTGTTCGGGAATTGCCAAGACCAGAAGTCTCCAGCCTCGAGGTCCCCCAGATATGTAGACTTCAACTGCTTAGATTTGCAGTAACAGTCAGTTGGTTGGTAAATTTTCAGAGTTGACCAGCACAACTGGAAGATTTTTAGTTCATGTCAGAATAAGTTGTTCTGCAGTGCCTTTTGCCCAGGTCATAACTGACAATACGGACAATGTAATTGTCTTGATTTTATCAATCAGGTCTTAGATGAGGGGTCTCCAAACTTAGCAACTTTAAAACTTGTGGACTGGGCTGGCTGAGGAATTCTGGGAGTTGAAGTCCCCAAATCTTAAAGTTGCCAAGTTTGGAGAATTTGTCTTTAGAATTCACAATCCTATTTCTTGAAGATGCATTTTTTACATTTTGAGCCTCTAAGTTCTAGCTGGTAACTGGTGGACCTGCTTTATTACCACACCCTGAAGTCGTATTTGTACCTGTGGCTTCAGTGATGGAGTTGCCAGAAAAAAAAAATTGGCTGTGACCAGATGTACTTATTTGAAAATTATAAATTTATTTGTTTAAAGATAAGATAAGGAAAATCTGGCTCCAATACAGCTGAGGCACCAGGGTCACTTAAGGACTGAATGTAACAACTTAACCGATGTGAATTGTCAGTAGGGCCAAGATAGGCTAGGATTATGGGTAGCTATAGATTCTGGCATACACACGATATCAGACCTCCAGACTTTTCATCGGGCCCTGAAAACACACTTATTCCATCTAGCCGGGCTGGCCTGATCCCATCCTCTCAGTTTTTAATTGAATTCGGTTTTAATTGGGTTGTTTTAAATTTTTTGGGCCAAAATTATTTAATTGTTTTTTTAAACTGTTTTTTAAAATTTTATAGGCTATGTTTTATCTTGGCTGTACACCGCCCTGAGTCCCGCAGGAGAAGGGCGGTATCGAAATAAAATAAAATAAATAAAATAAATAAATCTGCCATTCTTGGAAACGTTTTGATATCTCAGTAGCTCGAAAGCAACCAGCACTGATGATTATCCATAACTCTCTAAAAAGTGATTGGGATGGGGAACCACAGTAGAATAGAATAGAGTATATAGAGTAGAGTAGGGTAGAGTAGAGTAGAGTAGAATTTTTTATTGGCCAAGTGTGATTGGACACACAAGGAATTTGTCTTGGTGCCTATGCTCTCAGTGTACATAAAAGAAAATATATGTTCATCAAGAATCATAAGGTACAACACTTAATGATAGTCATGGGGTACAAATAAGCAACCAGGAAACAATATCAATATAAATTGTAAGGATACCAGCAACAAGGTTACAGTCATACAGTCATAAGTGGGAGGAGATGGGTGATGGGAACGATGAGAAGATGGTAGTACACAGGTAATCCCTGATTTACAACTGTTCAAAGTTACAACCGCACTGAAGATAGTGACTTATGACCATTTTTTACACTTATGTCCTTTGCAGCATCCCCATGGTTGTGTGATTTACATTTGGATGCTTGACAACTGACTCACATTAATGAAGGTCATGCAAACCCCTTTTGCGACCTTCTGACTAGCAAAGTCAACGGGGAAATCAGATTCGTTTAACAACTGTATTACTAACGTAATAACTGCAGTGATTCACTTAACAAATGTGGCGAGAAAAGTGGTAAAAATGGGGCAAAGTTCACTTAAATGTCTCACTTAGCAACATATATTTTGGGCTCAACTGTGACCGTAAGTTGAGGACTACCTGTGGTTGAACATGATGGGAAATAATATTGTGGTTCCAGGCAGCCTGGTTTTAATCTGGAGCATGGAAGCTGCTCCATCATCATCACCACCATCACCACCATCATGTAACCCGGGGGTGTCAAACTCGATTTCATTGAGGGCTGCATCAGGGTTTGTGTTTGACCTGGGGGTCTGGGGTGGGCATGGCCAGGGTGGGCACGGTCAGATCGATGTCACTTGTGTGATCAAACGCCACTTTTGCTAGTAGTTTGTTTTGCTAGGACTCTGTCAGTGAAAACGGAGCTCATGAGGACTGCGCGTAGCCTTCCCGGGCTCTGTTTTCAGCTGTGACGGCCTCCTGCAGCCCTCTGCCAGCGAAAACAGAGCTCAGGAGGGCCATGCACAGCCCTCCTGGGCTTCATTTTCACTGGCAGAGGCACTGTAGACCAGTCTTTTGCAGTTTCCAAGGCAGCCCCATGGGCCAGATCTAAGCATCCTGCAGGCCTTGAGTTTGACATCCCTGATGTAACCCATACAAGAGTCACCCTAGAGAGTCTTTGATTGAGAACAAAGGCAAGATATTGTGTGGTGTGGGGAAGTAACTTGCTTACTGTTCTACAGTGGGTTAGAAAAGGGGTCCCCCACCTTTTGGTTGGACCTCAGGGACTACTAAATTCATAATTTTAAATCCCATGGACCACTAATATGATCTGCCTAATGATCGGCTGGGTGGGCGTGGCTCAATGGTCATGTGACTGGGTGGGCGTGGCCAACTCAATATCACTCACGTCAAGGGGTGCCTTGCCAGCTTCTACTCACCCCTCCTCTTCCAGCCGCTCCTCACTTCCCTGCCTGGGCTCCTTAGGGCCCCAACAGGAAGCAGTTGTTGGAGCTAAGCAGCCACCATGAGAAAGAGTTGGCAAAACAGTTCAGTTCAAATTGGATCTGACCAAGAAGGAGGCTCAGTAGAAGCACCTCACCGAGGACTATAGGCTTTCCAAGCAGAGGGAAGACCTATGGGAATGCAAGGCTAGGTGCTGGCGCCTGGAGGCTCAGTGGGCTGAGATAGTCAGCCAGTTCCAGGCCATGATGCAGTCCCACTGGAACAAGGTCCTCTGGCTCTTCGCCACCAGCAGCACTTCCCTCCAGCCTTCACCCAAAGCTCTGCACCAGGAGGTCAAAGCAGACCCCAAGTCAGAATTTCTTTCCCCCTTTGACCCATACAAGAAGACCCCAAAGCGGGAGACTCTCTGCAGCAACACAAATGTTCATTGCACGTATCTGTCCCGGGGGCATAGTTTGAGGACCCCTGATTTAGTGTAATATAAAAAATGCAAATAATTTTTCTGTGGACCACCAAAAGTTTCTCACGGACCACCAGTGGTCCACAGACCACTAGTTGGTGACCGCTGGGTTAGAAGACCACAATTATGGCTGGTGAAAACAGATTCCTTGGACAGAAAAGATGACCAACAAATAAGTGCTGGAACAAATAACACCAGACATGTCACCAGAAGAAAAAAAATATATATCACAAAATTTCTCACTTATGTTGGCCATGTCATGTGGAGCAGGGTGGGTTCTACTTACCTTTACTACCGGTTCGCAACAGGAGATCATCCATTATGACGTCTGGGAGGGTGGGCGGAGCCTCCCATTGCTATTACTACCGGTTCGCAAGAACCGGACAGAACCAGGAGCAACCACCACTGATGTGGAGGAATTCACTGGGGAAAGCAATTTTGCTTGGAAGAGTTAGCGGTAAAAGGAAACCAGGCCACTAAAGAACACAGTGGCTGGATACCGTTAAAGCCGACACCAGCCTGAGCATAGAACAATTCAAAGAAGTAGAGCAAGATCAGAAGAAGTGGAAGGACCTGGCCCATAGAATCGCCAAGAGTCGGATACAAATGAATTGGATATCGTCATCAATCACAAACTGACTATCCTCTATCACCGTGATGGCGAACCTATGGCACGCGTGCCACAGGTGGCAGCAGAGCCATATCTGTGGGCACACGAGCGTTGCCCTAGCTCAGCTCCAGCACCCATGTGTGCACCGGCCAGCTGATTTTCGGGTCTTCCGGGCTCACTGGAAGATGGGAAATGGGCCATTTCTGGCATCTGGAGGGCCTCCAGGAGGGTGGGGAAGGCTGTTTTCACCCTCCCCAGGCTCCAAGAAAGCCTCTTGGAGCCTGGGGAGAGCGAAAAATGGGTCTACTGTGCTCACCGTGCCATCACATGCCAAAAGCGTGGGGAGCGTGGGAAGGTCGTGCACACATGCGCGGGGGGAGGGGTGCATTGAATTATGGGTGGGGGCACATGCAGACGTGACCCCCTCCCCCCCGCGCTCCCCTGCTTTTGGCATGTGACAGCAAAAAGGTTAGCCATCACTGCTCTATCATATACTGCCAGTGACAAAGGTAACTGGGTAAATGACTGGCTGGGTGATTTGTGATGTACAAGTGTACAAGCGGAATGCATTTGCTACACAAGAATGAGGGATGGTTGCCACCTGAATTACTTTTAAAGAAGATGAGGCAAATTCATGTTTATTAGGTTGTGATGAGAGTGTATTATTCCCACTGCTGGGGACAGGAGACCTTACCCAGTCAGTTATGGAGATATATGGTAGTAGAGGTGCTATGGACGTATCCTTCAAGAGGGCTTCCAAAGAACATTTGACTATTGAGAAAGGGACGGGACTTAAATTTGATTCACTGATGTTTCTTACTAGGGGTGATATGATAGCAGTGTTCTGATATTTGAGGTGCTGTCCCAAAGAAGAGGGCAGAGGTGGGGTGGGATGTCAACTCATTTACCAAAGCACCAGAAGGCAGGACAAGAAGCAATGGATGGAAGGTAATCAAGGAGAGAACAACTAATCGGTGGAACAACTTGCATCCAGAAGTTGTCAATAGCAATAGCACTTAGACTTATATACTGCTTCACAGCCCTCTCTAAGCAGTTTACCGAGTCAGCATCTTGCCCCCAACAATCTGGGTCCTCATTTTACCGACCTCGGAAAGATGGAAGACTGAGTCAACCTTGAGCCGGTCAGGATTGAATTCGTGGAGTGAGCAGTGAGTTAGCCTGTAGTATTGCATTCTAATCGCTGCACCACCAATGCTCCAAACGGTGGAGATTTTAAAGAAAAGATTGGACAACTATTTGCCTGAAGTGTTATAGGGTTTCCTGCCTGAGCAGACGGTTGGACTAGAACAGGGGTCTGCAACCTTAAACACACAAGGAGACATTTGGACCCGTTTCCCACAGAAAATAAGACACCGGGAGCCACAAAACCCATCCCATGCCTGACTATTTCTTGAGCAGCCACAAAACTAGCATATGTAGTTGAATTAAAAAATCTTGTTTTTCTTCTGAAACTTTTCTTTTCTTGGATTTATCCATGGTTGGCCTACCGGGGGTTGAAAAGCTCAATAAATCGCATGCCAGCGGATGTTGCACATTGCCTGTTGTGATGCATATTTTGAATGACAAGGAGCCGCAGCAGAGGGGTGAAAGAGCCACATGAGGCTCCAGAGCCGCAGTTTGCTGACCCCTGGATTAGAAGACTTTCAAAGTCCCCTCCAACACTTCTGTTATTCTTTTAAGAGTGGGCGCACAAAGTGGGAATTCCAGAACAACTATATAGGTTAAGCAACTGGATAGTCTACAAAGTCATTAAAGGCAAACTGTTAAAACTCTCTGAAAGTTCTTGTGGAGGAGATAAATAAGGTATAGAGGAAAAAAAAAATCTCACTTTGGGAGTTGAGCTGATGTGGCTGTTGAGATTTGTTTCATCTTTACCTTTCAGACGTTCAAGAAAAGGTGATTTGTTATGCGGCTGAAGATTATTGTCATAAATCCCACCTTTAAAAGAAGAAGAAGAAGAGGAGGAGGAGGAGGAGGAGGAAATGGAAAAAAAAAAAAAAAGCTCGAGCCGAACAGAACAAAATATAGCTGAAGAGAAGGAATTTTTAGCACATTAGCAATCGTAGGTGAGTCAGCATTGAGATAGTGCCCGCATTAAAGGAAAATATTAAGCTGAGGGATAAAAACAGAAATGTCAATTGTTAGAATGATGAGCCAGGGATTTCTGCTGTCTTCAGCAGGGCTGGGGATACTGCTGGAAATCAGAACATTATCTGATTTCCCTGGAGAATTTTGAAGCCAGGAAGGGTGAGGCACATGGTCGAAGATGTTTCCATCTCTATAGATTCTCTAATAACCAGTCAAATTCCATCCCCCACCCCAGCTGTGAAAGATATGAGCAAGGCGAGCTTTTAAAATGAGGGAGGGAGAAAGGCCTCCCATATATTTTAGTGTTTTAAAAGTTCTGAATAGTAATAATAATAATAATAATAATAATAATAATGATGATGATGATGATGATGATGATGTTGAGACTCTATAAAGAGTGCAGAAAAGAGCAACAAGGATGATTAGGGGGCTAGAGGCTAAAACATATGAAGAACAGTTGCAGGAATTGGGTATGTCTAGTCTAGTGAAAAGAAGGACTTGGGGGTGACATGATAGCAGTGTTCCAATATTTGACGGGCTGCCTCAAAGAAGGGGGGTGGGTGGGTTTGAGGTCAGCCTATTCTCCAAAGCACCAGAAGGCAAGACAAGAAGCAATGGGTGGTTTAAACCAGAGATTTTCTTATTGGGGATTGTACCTGAAACATATAATAGAGAATTGAGATATTTGATTGTGAATGTATTAACAGCGGCTGGAATTGGGTTTGCCAAAAATTGGAAAAATGAGAAAATACCAGTGCAAGACGAAGTTCTTAAGAAAATAATGGAGTGTGCAGAAATGAATAAATTGACATTTGAAATTAGAGAACAAGAAGATAAACAATATTATAAGATATGGGATTTATTTTACCAATGATTAGATAAAAAGACATGGAAATGAAATATGATTGAGAATTTTCTTCATGTAAGAAATGTAGAATTATATAAAATACAATATAAAGATGTACTATTATTGGAATGATTTAGGAGAATGTATGGCATAATATAAATTGACTCAAATCCTAGACTATTTTGTATGAAATGAGGGAAGAAGCAACCATAGTTAAATATATGATTAATGAGGATAACAATATATGGATATATATGAATAGAGTGAAGATGCACAAAAGATTTGTAACCAACCGACACACTGTTTGTATTTGCATTGAAGATGGTTCTTTTATTTGTTTTTTATATTTGTTTAAAAAATAATTTTTTTTGTCAATATAAAAAAAAAAAGAAAGAAGCAGCAGCAATGGGTGGAAACTAACCAAGGAGAGAACCTATCTAGAAATAAGGAGAAATTTCCCTTCAGTGAAAACAATTAAATGGAACAGCTTGCCTCCAGAAATTGTAACAGTAACAGAGTTGGGAGGGACCTTGGAGGTCATCTAGTCCAACCCCCTGCTCATGCAGGAGACCTGTACTAGGCATTAGAACCACTGCACTGCCAACCTTTCTGATCGACAAGCTCAGTGTCTTAGCCACTGAGCCACCTAGTCAGGCTCCAACACTGGAGGTTTTTAAGAAGAGTTTAGTTTAGTTTAGTTTATTCATACTTATATGCCGCCCTTCTCCCGAAGGACTCAGGGCAGCTCACAAATATAAAACAATGGAACAATAAAATTAATACTAAAATAATCCAATTAAAATCTCCAAGAGTTAAAACTAAGACTCCCAGCAGATCAGGCAATTTGTTGGAAAAGCCATGTCTTCAGGTCACCGCGGAAAGAGCGGAGGTTGGGGGCCGTCCGGAGCTCAGTGGGTAACCCATTCCAGAGGGTCAGTGCGTCCACAGAGAACGCCCTCATCCTGGGCGCCATCAGCCGACATTGTCTGGCCGAAGGCACCCGGAGGAGGGCAATCCTATGTGAACGCACTGGGCGGTGGGAGGCCGGTAGGAGGTGATCCTGCAAGTACCCCGTGCCCGTGCCATGGAGGGCGAGACTGGACAGCAGTGGTGGGTTGCCCCCAGTTCGGACTGGTTCGCAAGAACCGGTAGTAAAACCAGCGGGAGGCTCCGCCCACTGACCCGGACATCATCATAGGTGATCTGCGCATCGCAGAAAAGCGCGCGCAGGTGTGCAGGCGCGATACGAACCAGTAGTAAAGGTAAGTAGAACCCACCCCTGCTGGACAGCTTGAGCAGGGGGTTGGACAAGAAGACCTCCAAGGTCCCTTCCAACTCTGTTATTTTGTTATTTAAAAAGACCAGAGTGAGATGCACTGAAACATTTTTTTCAAGAGAACAAGACGAAGATGTTAACATACATTCCAGACTTCTATTTCAGTATTTTGGGATTCCCCACATATTCCTGTTTATTAGATCATCAATTACACAAGAGAGGGAGAGAGGGGGGGAGGGAGGGAGGGAGGGAGGGAGAGAGAATGAGAGAGAGAGAGAGGGAGAGAGAGAGGGGGAGAGAATGAGCATATCATTGAGCTAGAATAAAGGGGAGGGCAGTTCAAAGAACATTCTGTCCTGACAGAATAATTTTTAGCTGGAAATAGACAGACTGCAGGCTTATTTCACTCAAAATTCTTCTTAAATTCTCAGCAGCAGCTTTTTCTCAGTTCAGGTTCCAGAATAGCGTACAGGAAAAACCCAGTTCTGGTCACTTCCTTTTCATCTTTTGTCTCCTCTTCCATAACTCAATGGTCTTGTTTTGTCTGGTTTTTTCTTTGTTTTTTTTTTTTTTTTTTTTTTTTTGTCTAAGTCAAGGTGGAGGTTAGGTAGGTTAGAGTATGATGTGACCACTCTAGGGTACAGCAATATTCTTCTCTGTAGCATTTTGGAGGACCTCACCAATGCTCTATCTTCCATGGGAAGGATCATGGGTGATCATGTCATTCTAGTGCAAGGAGCTGAATTCATTGTCCCAGGGCGTGGAAAACAGATCTAATATTCATTGAAACAAATGAAATGAATGTGTTATAACCACAGGGGCATATGGATCCCATTTCCCAATATTTAAGCCAGGAAGACAACTGTACGTGTTTATGGATGTAATTTTGCAAATACTGAAAAAGTCCCTCAGAATTTCATTGCTAGCTAAAGTGCTCCGCGTTTCTGTACATTCAACATTTTTCTAATAGGAGCCCAGAAACTCTAATTAACATCGAGAGAACCAACTGCAGTCTGCTTTCTTTTTTCCTTCATTTCATGTCTTTTGAGAATTCCAAAAGAAGGAAGGAAGGAAGGAAGGAAGGAAGGAAGGAAGGAAGGAAGGAAGGAAGGAAGGAAGGAAGGAAGGAAGGAAGGAAGGAAGGAAGGAAGGAAGGTCTGGTGCCCATCATCATTCAGGAAGTGAAAGAAAAAGACCACACAAAAACAAAAATGGGGAATGTGTATGAGAAACAGAACACAAGAAAGCAGGGCATGAATTGGAAGATAAAATAAAACTAGAATATGGGTGGAACTCAAGAAGATATCTTATCCAAGATATGTCAACCCTCATAGCACCAGTGAAAGAGACAAACTGAAGACTGGCAAAATTACTAGCTAAGGGAAACCTCAATGGAATGCTTCCAATAGAAACAGTCTTCTTACCTTTTTAGAAAAATCACACTCTTGTTGCATGGAGAAGAAGCAACAAACATCACAACTGACTGTTTCATCTGCATCTAATTTGGTAGGATAGCCCAGATATTATTCATTTCATTTTCCTCTTTATGTCCTCCAGCTTAGCATCTCTTTCAGGATGTGCCAAGCTGCACCCAGATCAAGGCAATTCTGTGGGACAGTGGTATGTGGTACAAGACCTTCATTATTAGTATATTAGGAGCCCTGGTGGCACAGTGGTTAAATGAAACACTGTAGACAAACTCTGCCCACAACCTGCAATTTGATCCTGACCGGCTCAAGGTTGACTCAGCTTCCCATCCTTCTGAGGTCAGTAAAATGAGATTTTTGGAGGCAATAGGCTGATTCTGTAAACTGCTTAGAGAGGGCTATGAAGTGGTATTATGAACCTAAGTGCTATTGCTATTGCTACATGCTGAAGCATTTAAATTTTTAAAGGCGACAATCAGAGCCTTGAATCACAATTAGTTACAGATACAGATTAACAAAGTTGGAAGGGACCTTGTAGGTCATCTAGTCCAACCCCCTACCCACCCAAGCAGGAGACCCTACAAAATTTCTGACAAATGGCAGTCCAATCTCTTCTTGAAAGCCTCCAGTGATGAAGCTTGCACAACTTCTGCGGGCAAACTGTTGCATTGGTTGATTGCTCCCACTGTCAGAAAATTTGTCCTTATTTCTAGGTTGAATCGCTCTTTGATCAGTTTCCATCCATTATTCCTTGTCTGGCCTTCGGGTGCTTGGAAAATAGCTTGACCCCTTCCTCTCTATGGCAGCCCCTCAAATATTGGAAGACTGCTATCATGTCTCCCCTGGTCCTTCTCTTCACTAGACTAGCCATGCCCAGTTCCTGCAACCGTTCTTAATATGTCTTACTCTCTAGTCCCCTAATCATCCTGGTTGCTCTTTTCTGCACTTTTTCTAGAGCCTCAACATCTGTGGTGACCAAAACAGCAGTATTCTAGGTGTGGTCTTACTAAGGCTTTATAGAGTGGGATTAGTACATAGCAATAGCAATAGCACTTCGACTTACATACCGCTTCATAGTGCTTGTACAGCCCTCTCTAAGTGGTTTACAGAGTCAGCATATTGCCCCCAACAATTTGGGTCCTCATTTTACCCACCTCAGAAGGATGGAAGGCTGAGTCAACCTTGAGCCTGGTGAGATTTGAACTGCTGAACTGCAACTAGAAGTCAGCTGAAGTAGCCTGCAGTACTGCACTCTAACCACTGTGCCACCTTGGTTCTTACATCACTTGATCTTGATTGTATCCCTCTGTTAATGCAGCTTAGGAGGTACTTGGAAAGAAAGTGGTAACCAGTGCAGAGGGGCAGTCAGTCCACATGAATAGTGCTAAACTTAACACTCAGTATTGGGTGGTGTCTCCAAACCAAGCCGGGTTATTTTCCTCCCTTGGCACCAGCTGCTTCTCATCCAAGATGGGATTTTTGTCTTGATTTTGTGGAAAACCCTTTGATGCAGGTAATTTTTATTAGAGGCGACAGGCATGATGGAAGACCTTCTAATGCTCTCTGGGTCAGTCTCAGTACTCCTTGTGTTACCTTGCAAGACGTGAGTGCATATGATTTGAAGCTGAACTACAAAGGTCTAGTGTTTAACTTCTTCTCCAGCAATGATGGAAAGCAAACATTGAGGTCAGATACGACCATCGCTTCATCGCCAATTCATGAAGTTTGACTGGCTGGAAAACTGTCCGCTGCACTATAGCTTTTGTGATGGGTTGTGTGTTAGAATACAAGATCTATTGGGTGGAAAAACAACTATAGGCTAAAGAAGAACTAAGTGTGAACTTATTTTTTCACTTGATGGAGACTTTGCATTGTCCATATTCAGCTAGAAGAACATTTCCACTTGACTTGCCTGATCCTTGATACTACGCAGAATTGGCTCTCATTATCACTTGGATAAGGGATGATCTGGAAAGGCCCAAGGCTGTAGAGTAGATTGGAAGTTGAATTAAATCCTGGAAGAAAGCAGTGTGAGAAACCAATTTCTATACTCTGGCCCTGAAAATACATAAATGTGTACTTGAAGTCAGAAAGTGAAGAGGAACTAAAGAGCTTCTTGATTAAGGTGAAGAAGGAGAATGCAAAAGTTGGCTTGAAACTCAACATTAAGAAAACTAAGATCATGGTATCTGGCCCTCTCAATTCTTGGCAAATAGATAGGGAAGAAATGGAGGTAGTGACAGATTTTATTTTCCTGGGCTCCAAGATCACCGCAGATGGGGACTGCAGCCAAGAAATTAAAAAAAGCTTGCTCCTGGGGAGGAAAGCTATGGCAACTCTAGATAGCTTATTAAAAAGCAGAGACATCACATGTCAAGGCTATGGTTTTTCCAGTTGCAATGTATGGCTGTGAAAGTTGGAGCATAAGAAAGGCTGAGCGCCAGAGAATTGAGGCCTTTGAACTGGTGCTGGAGAAGACTCCTGCGAGTCCCTTGGACTGCAAGGCGATCAAACCGGTCAGTCCTAGAGGAGATCAACCCTGGCTGCTCTTTAGAAGGCCAGATCCTGAAGATGAAACTCAAATACTTTGGCCATCTAATGAGAAGGAAGGACTCACTAGAGAAGAGCCTAATGTTGGGAAAGATTGAGGGCAAAAAAGAAGGGGATGACAGAGAATGAGGTGGCTAGATGGAGTCACTGAAGCAGTTGGCGTGAGCTTAAATGGACTCCAGAGGATGGTAGAGGACAAGAAGGCCTGGAGGAACATTGTCCATGGGGTCGTGATGGGTTGGACATGACTTCGCAACTAACAACAACAACATACTTGAAGTCATCCAAACTCAAGGTGAAGTCAAAGGGGATTGACCTTGCTTATTAAGTATGGCCCTGTAGCATGGAGAATAGCCAAATCAGGGGTGTCCAACCTTGGCAATGAGTAACTTTTTATTTTATTTTATTTAGAGCAGGGGTATCCAACCTTGACAATTTGAAGACCAATGGACATCAACTCTCAGAATTCCCCAGCCAGCCAGGCTGGCTGGGGAATTCTGGGAGTTGACGTCCATAAGTCTTCAAATTGCCAAAGTTGGATACCCCTGCTTTAAACAAAAAATAAAATAAAAAGTTTACTCGTCCTTCTTTGTTATGATTTTCTCCTTTTCCTCCTCCTTACTAGGCATTGACTGCAGTTTCCCCTAGACTTCGAACTTGCAAAAGATTTAATTTTCACCCCGGAACAATACGCATTGCAATGTCACCTAGGCCCTTCAAAGCTGCCTTCTAGGCAGCCTCGCACGGACTGTGAAAAGCATTTATCGCTTTGGGATAAGGAAAAGCTCTTTATCTGAGATGCTTGATTGAGAAGAGTTCATTTTCTACTATCCCTCTACAAGCAATGACTTGATACTGCAATCATCCAGTGATAAACATAGATAATGAATCAGATTGTACCGTCTGGATAAAATGACTTTAGACTCAAACATCCGGTACAACCATTATTATTTTTTTCCACTTCAAACATTCAACACTATCGGTTTTTCTTTCTTTTTTTTTTTTTCTATTTTATCTCTGGCTTACAGTATTCCCTAAAGTCAGAAGTAGATTAAAAAAAAATTACTTAAAAAAAAAGTATTGAAAACCCAGTGCTAGTCCATCTTGCGTTCCTGGTCTTCATTCTGCAAAAAAACCCCACATTTGCTCAGGAATTTCTGACATCTCCTTCAGTAATTCTGTATTCTAGATGTTTTTTGCGATTTTGTTTTATGTTGGACAACACTTTCACAACATCTGCTCAGTAAATTTGACGTCAGTTCCCAAAGGAAAGGCAAATAGGTTGCTGGACATCCAGCCCAGAGGTGAAATTCAGCAGGTTCTAACAGGTTCTGGAGAACCGGTAGTGGAAATTTTGAGTAGTTTGGAGAACTGGCAAATACCACCTCCGGCTGGCCCCAGAGTGGGGTGGGAATGGAGATTTTGCAATATCCTTCCCCCAGGAGGAGAGGAAATGGAGATTTTGCAGTATCCTTCCCCTGCCATGCCCACCAAGCCACGCCCACAGAACCGGTAGGGAAAAAAATTGGATTTCACCTCTGATCCAGACATAGGAAGACGTATAAAGGACCCCACGCAAAAGGTGCCAGACTTTGAACTACCATGTCAGTAATGGACAATCCTGAATAGGATTCACACCTCACACAGCATCTGCAGGGTCTCACTGTATAAACGGGTTATAGTATTCTCCGCTCAGTGTGACTGTAAGGTTCCACATTAACTGTAGATCACATCATGCCTGGCTTTAAGATGGCGGCATACGCTGGTCCGGTATCTGATTTCTTTAATGTAAATGATGCTGTGCTTCAATGCAGTGGTGGGTTGCTCCCAGGTTTTTTTTTTTTAATTTGATTTATATGCCGCCCTTCTCCGGAGACTCAGGGCGGCTTACAATGTGTTAAGCAATAGCCTTCATTCTTTTGTATATTTTAAACAAAGTCATCTTATTGCCCCCACAAACTGGCTCCTCAATTTACCTACCTTAGAAAGGATGGAAGGCTGAGTCAACCTTGAGCCTGGTGAGATTCGAACTTACAGTAATTGCAGATAGCTGCTGTTAATCACAATGCTATCAGTCTGCTGAGCCACCAGGCCACCAGTTCATTCTGGTTCTATAGAACTGGTAGTAAAACTGGCGGGAGGCTCTGCCCACCCACCACAACATCATCATGGGTGATCTGTGCGCGATCCCATTGCGAACTGGTAAGTAGGTAAGTAGAACCTACCCCTGCTTCAATGGTTAGATGCAGGGGTGGGCTGCTGGGGTTTCGCAGGGGTTCGGGAAAACCTCTAGCTAAGATTCTGTGCAGTTCAGAGAACCCTCAAATCCCACTCCTGGCTGGATCCGCCCACCCTGCTCCACCTCTCCCAGGAGTCCCCATGCAGCCCGTTTTGGATGCAGGTAAGTGCAGGGTGTGTTTCCAGCCTCCAGAGGGCCTTTGGAGCCTGGGGAGGCCATTTTCACCCTCTCAAAGGCTCGAGGAAAACCTCCAGAGCCCGGGGAGGGCAAAAACGCCCTCCACCATGGTGCAGGAGGCCGACTAGGCCATGCCCACCATGGCCTCGCCCACCCAGGACCCGGGCAGAGAACCTCTTGCTAAAATTTTTGAAGCCCACCCCTGGTTAGGCTAGAAAAGGGCTGTCAAACTCGCAGCCCATGAGCCGGATGCATCAGACGCTGGCCACGCCCACCCTCGGTTTAGTGAAGGAGGGACAAAGTCACGATACGTCATGTGATGCCGCGAGTTTGACACTCCTGGCCTGGACATTAGTATTTGAATATAGAGCTCCTTAACATTTATATATTATTGTGGTTTTTAAATTTAGGCAAAAAGTGAACATATATCACAAGTCCGTGTATGGGATGCCGTGCGATAAATAAATAAATATTATATTGGATTTTTGTGAACCACCCAGAGTCTGTTGGAATGGGTGGCTATCAGAAACTAGATAAAATAAATAACAGGGTGACAGAATTGGAAGGGACCTTGGAGGTCTTCTAGTCCACCCCCCTGCCTGCTCAAACAGGAGATCCTATACCATTTCAGACAAATGGCTGTCCAGTCTCTTCTTAAAAACCTCCGGTGATGGAGCATCCACAAGATCTGAAAGGCAAGCGGTTCCACTGATTAATTGCTCTCACAGTCAGGTAATTTGTAACGCTCAATGACATATTCTCTCAAGACTCCATTTGCACCAGAAAAGAACTGGATTTAAAGATTTTCCGAAGTGCAGCTCCTACCTACAGTTTCTAGTGTTTTGCCTGACCCTATTGATTTAGGGCAGAGGTCTTCAAACGTGGCAGCTTTAAGACTTGTGGACTTCAACTCCCAGAATTCTCCAGCCAGCATAGCTGGCTGGAGAATTCTGAGAGTTGAAGTCCACAAGTCTTAAAGCTGTCAAGTTTGGGGATCCCCGATTTAGGGTATAGAGGCAGAGCAGACTTCTCTTGGGGTGCAAAGGGTTAATATCTGAAAGTGGCCACAAGGCCAACAACAGTGTACCTACAACCTTTGGCCCACTTCCCTCCTGCCCTCCCCCCCCATGCCTTGTCTGTCCATTGTTTGTTGCAACAATTCCCTTGGCTGCTTTCTTTTTGATGTTTGGCCATGTTTGTTTGAGTGCCAGAAGAAGCAGTTGACTAAATTCCCATCCCCAGCCCTCTCTCCCCACAGTCGGTCCCGATTGCCCATTTTCAAAACTCTTAAAAAGCTGTGAGTCTTTGCTTGTCACAGATTGTGTAAATAGGAAGCGGAAGGGAAGGGGAGGGAAGAGCAACTAAGATGATTTTTTTAAAAAAATTTGATTTATATGCCACCCTTCTCTGGAGACTCAGGGCGGCTTACAATGCGTTAAGCAATAGCCTTCATCCTTTTGTATATTTTATATAAAGTCAGCTTATTGCCCCCACAAACTGGGTCCTCAATTTACCTACCTTAGAAAGGATGGAAGGCTGAGTCGACCTTGAGCCTGGGGAGATTCGAACATGCAGTAATTTAAAGGCCTGGAGTCTAAAACATATGAATAACGGTTGCAGGAATCGGGTATGGCCAGTCTAGAGAAAAGAAGGACTGGGGAAGTGGTGGGTTTCAAAATTTTTTACTACCGGTTCTGTAGGTGTGGCTTAGTGGGTGTGGCATGGCTTGGTGGGCGTGGCAAGGGAAGGATACTGTAAAATCTCCATTCCCTCCCCACTCCAGGGGAAGAATACTGCAAAATCCTCATTTCCTCCCGATCAGCTGGGACTTGGGAGGCAGAGAATAGATGGGGGCGGAGCCAGTCAGAATTTTTACTACCGGTTCTCCGAACTACCCAAAATTTCCGCTACCAGTTCTCCAGAACTGGTCAGAACCTGCTGAAACCCACCTCTGGACTGGGATGACCTGATAGGAATATTCCAGTATTTGAAGGGCCGTCACAAAGAAGAGGGGGTCAACTTATTTCCAGAAGGCAAGACGAGAAGCAATGGATAGAAACTAATCAAGGAGAAAAGCAACCTGGAATTAAGGAGAAATTTCCTGACACTGAGGACAATTAACTAGTGGAATGGTGTGCCTTTGGAAGTTGTATGGGCTTCATCTCTGGAGGTTTTTAAGAAGACACTGGATAGCCACCTATCTGAAATGGCATAGGGTCTCCAGTTTGAGCAGGGGGTTGGACTAGAAGTCTGGGAGGATTACAGATTACAGATTAACAGAGTTGGAAGGGACCTTGTAGGTCGTCTAGTCCAACCTGTCCATCCAAGCAGGAGACCCTACACCATTTCTGACAAATGGCAGTCCAATCTCTTCTTGAAAGCCTCCAGTGATGAAGCTCCCACAATTTCCAAAGGAAAGCTGTTCCATTGGTTGATTGTTCCGTCAGAAAATTTCTCCTTATTTCTAGGTTGAATCTTTCCCTGATCAGTTTCCATCCATTATTCCTTGCCTGGCCTTTCAGGTGCTTTGGAAAAATAGCTTGACCCCTTCCTCTCTCTGGCAGCTCCTCAACTATTGGAACTGCTATTATGTCTCCCCTTCTCTTCTCTTCATTAGATTAGCCGTGCCCAGTTTCTGCAACTGTTCATCGTATGTTTTAGTCTCCAGTCCCCTAATCATCTTGGTTGCTCTCCTCTGCAGTTTTTCTAGAGATTTTCTAGGGTTGCAGGAGAAGGATCCCAGGAATGAAATAAAATATAATATAATTGTGCATATCCCTTGTCAATAAATAAATGTAAGAACAACATTTAAGGTGTAAGAACAGCATTTCTCCCTTTCCAAGCTTGTTTTCCATGATCAAACTGAAAAGCATGAGAAAGTTTCCACCTGGCAGGATTAGCTCATTGTGTATGTGTGTGTGTGTGTGTATGTGTGTGTGTGTGTGTGTGTGAGAGAGAGAGAGAGAGAGAGAGAGAGAGAGAGAGAGAGAGAGAGAGAGGGAGGGAGGGAGGGAGGGAGGGAGAGAGAGAGAGAGAGTCCAGCTCTGCTATTAGACTAAACTGCTGCTCCAGCAACATCAGACAGCAGCTTCTGCCCATAGATCACGGGGTTTTTTTTGCACCTTCTGAGCAAGAAATCAATGGGAGAGGGAGGCTTAACTTTGATGGGATTGTGCATTACTAGAGAAAGAATCGCTTTCAGGAGCACAAAAGGTTGGCTTCACGACAATCCAATCGTTAGCCCTTGTTGTGGGCCTGAAACGTGCAGCTTGAAGTGAGAAATTTCCAGAGACCTCCTGGTCTTTGAAGAGGCCCACATTTGGCGATTGTGGCCGCCCCGAAGACTGGGGCTGTTTAGACAGGGCCTTTGAGTCAACAGCTGCCTTTTGAAGACGTTGACCCATTAAGTCCGAATAAACGCAGGAAAAGAGAAATCTCTTCCAGTAGTTCCTGGGGTGGAAAAATATGTGGCCCTGGGTGTTTGGATAAGGAGCTTTGCTGCCTCCCCCCACCCCATTTAAGCCAAATGGAATTCCTTGGGGTCCTGCTCTGTCACAGCCTTCTCAGATTGCTTTTGAATCTAAAAGGATAAACACACCGAAAGGAAAGCAGAAGGGTGGTCTGTCTACAGGTTATGGTGAAAAAAAAAAAGTAAAGAAGATGGCCACGATGATGCAGTCAAAGCTTTGAATATGCAAGAGAGAGAGGTGGGGGGAGAGACAGACAGAGGGAGAGAGGAGGGAGGGAAGGGGAAAGAGGCACACACCAAGAGCAAGAGAGACGAGGAAGAGAGAGAGGAGAGAGACAGAGGAGAGAGAGAGAAAGAGAGAGAGGAGGGAGGGAGGGAGGTAGAGAGACAGAGGAGAGAGAGAAAGAGAGAAGAGGGAGAGAGAGAGAAAGAGAGGAGAGGACGGAGGGAGGGGGAGAGAGACAGAGAAAGAGAGGAGGGAGAGAGGGGAGGGAGGGAGAGAAAGAGAGAGGAGGGAGGGAGAGAGACAGAGAGTGGAGGGAGGAAGAGAGGAGAGAGACAGAGGAGAGAGAGAAAGAGAGAGAAGAGGGAGAGAGAGAGGAAGAGAGAGGAGAGAGGGAGGGGGAGAGAGACACACACAGAGAGAGCGATACAGAGAGAGGAGGGAGAGAGGAGGGAGGGAGAGAAAGAGAGAGAGGAGGGAGGAAAAGAGGAGAGAGAGAAAGAGAGAGAAGAGGGAGAGAGAGAGGAAGAGAGAGGAGAGAGGGAGGGGGAGAGAGACACACACAGAGAGAGCGAGACAGAGAGAGGAGGGAGAGAGGAGGGAGAGAGAGAAAGAGAGAGAGGAGGGAGGAAAAGAGGAGAGAGAGAAAGAGAGAGAAGAGGGAGAGAGAGAGGAAGAGAGAGGAGAGAGGGAGGGGGAGAGAGACACACACAGAGAGAGCGAGACAGAGAGAGGAGGGAGAGAGGAGGGAGGGAGAGAAAGAGAGAGAGGAGGGAGGAAGAGAGGAGAGAGAGAAAGAGAGAAGAGGGACAGAGAGAGGAAGAGAGAGGAGAGAGGGAGGGGGAGAGAGACACACACAGAGAGAGCGAGACAGAGAGAGGAGGGAGGGAGAGGAGGGAGGGAGAGAGAGACAGAGAGAGGAGGCACCTGTGGTGGCCAAGCACTCTGCCAGCGAAAACGGGCACTCTCCCAAGCTCTGTTTTCGGCTGTGACGGCTTGATGCCAAAGATGCAAGGAACGCTGTTACCTTCCCACCAAAGGTGGTCCCTATTTTTCTACTTGCATTTTTTATGTGCTTTCGAACTGCTAGGTTGGCAGAAGCTGAGACAAGTAACATGAGCTCATCCCATTACGCGGCACTAGGGATTCGAACCGCTGAACTGCCGACCTTTCGATCGACAAGCTCAGTGTCTTAGCCACTGAGCCACCATGTTCCTAAAATATGTTTATAATCCAGTTATTTTGGAGAACGTTTTCCTGTTTTAAGGAGAACGGTACTGTCTTTTATTTATTTTATTTCTTTGTTTTCTCATTGGCGATGGATATTATTATTATTATTTTCAAGATTTTTCAGTGGCCTTCCTTGACAAACAACCCCCCTGGGAACTGATGTGGGTATTGCTATGTGTGAATCTCACTCTAAAATAATCTTCTGTGATTAAGTTGACCATCCTCATTCTCGGAGCCTCTTAAACGGAACATAAAAGATTGAGGAATCCTTTTCTAATGCAGATGTCCGGCAGATGGACAATCTCCTTTTGGCATCCAGAAGCATTGAAATCCATTTAAATTTAAATTTAAAATCCAGAAGCATTCCACATGTTCACCATCTCTTGCCACATATTGCTAACAGGATAACATCAGCCCGAAAGCTTATAGCAGCCTGAGATACTTTTACCTATCTAATCAGAGATGGGTCTCATGAAGTTCGCCCACGAAAGGAATGCGGCCTTTAAGCATTTCCTTAAATCCAGACTCTTCCATTAACTGGGCTATTAAAAAAAATAAAGACCCGGAAGATTAAACCATGGCTTCAAACAAGCCTTCGCAAGCAAACACTATAACTATTTCAACTTAGGAACTTGGTCCACAGACCTGACATCTCTCTTTATTTGCTGATGTTGAAGATATTGTTTGCTGTAAAGCAGAACTCATCAGAGATGTTAACTTTAGCTTTTCGGTTTTTTTTTTTTTTTTTTTTTTTAAAAAGGCTTTGTTTTCTCAGCAAACAGGTCACGAATTCAACACACCTATTTCCCAAACAAACATTCTCCCCAATTATCTTTGGAATGAAGTACATTTGACAAAGACATCAATCTTCTAAAGACAGATCACCAAGGGTGTGGGAGCTTTCTGATTATCCAAGTTGGGGTCCTTGACCTCTGTCCTTCCTCCTTTTCTTGCTTGGTGAATCCCAGATGACCATGGACATTTAAAACAAAGAAAAGAAAAAGAAAATTCTTTTTGTATTAATTCTGTCCTTTGGAAAGGGTGTGTTGAGCTGCAATTCTTGTGAACAGAATAACAGAAATGGAAGAGTCTATACCATTTAAGCAAATGGTTGTCCAATCTCTTCTTAAGAACTCTCTGTGGGGTCTGGGGGGAATGTAAAGGGTTGGGCTGATTGATGTTTGCGATTTTTAGCTGGGTTGTGGATTACCAGTATGATGTTATTATCTCAGGGGCTGCCCCAAAGAAGAGGGAGTCAAGCTATTCTCCAAAGCACCTGAGGATAGGACAAGAAGCAATGGGTGGAAACTAATCAAGGAGAGAAGCAACCTAGAACTAAGGAGAAATTCCCTGACAGTTAGAACAATTAATCAGTGGAACAACTTGCCTCCAGAAGTTGTGAATGCTCCAACACTGGAAGTTTTTAAGAAGATGTTGGATAACCTTCATTTGTCTGAAGTGGTGTAGGGTTCCCTGCCTAAGCAGGGGGTTGGACTAGAAGACCTCCAAGGTCCCTTCCAACTCTGTCTATTCTATTCTATTCTATTCTATTCTATTCTATTCTATTCTATTCTATTCTATTCTATTCTATTCTATTCTATTCTATTCTACCCTACCCTACCCTACCCTACCCTACCCTACTCTATTCTTCTATTCTTCTCTTCTCTTCTCTTCTCTTCTCTTCTCTTCTCTTCTCTTCTCTTCTCTTCTCTTCTCTTCTCTAGAATGGTTGCAGAATTTGGGTTTGGCTAGTCTAGAGAAAAGAAGGACTAGGGGTGACATGATAGCAGTATTCTAGTATCTACTTGCCACAAAGAAGAGGGGTCAACCTATTCTCTAAACCACTGGAGGGCAGGACAAGAAGCAATGGATGGGAACTAATAAAGGAGAGAAGCAATCTGGAATTAAGGAGAAACTTCCTGACACTGAGGACAATTAACCAGTGGAACGGCGTGCCTTCAAAAGTTGTGGGTGGTTTTTTTTTAAGAAGAGACAGAACAGCCACTTGTTTGAAATGATATAGGGTCTCCTGTTTGGGTAGGGGGTTGGACTAGAAGACCTCCAAGGTTCCTTCCTGTTCTATTCTGATTGATTTCCAAGAAAGAGTCTTAGGATTCTGCCTCATTCAGACCCTACTTGGAATATTCCACCTATTTATTTATTTGGATCCTTTTTATAGAATAGAATAGAATAGAATAGAATAGAATAGAATAGAATAGAATAGAATAGAATAGAATAGAATAGAGTAGAGTAGAGTATAATAGAATAGAGTAGAATAGAATAGAATAGAATAGAATAGAGTAGAGTAGAGTAGAGTAGAGTAGAGTAGCGTATAATAGAATAGAGTAGAGCAGAGCAGAGCAGAGCAGAGCAGAGCAGAGCAGAGCAGAACAGAACAGAACAGAACAGAACAGAACAGAATAGAATAGAATAGAATAGAATAGAATAGAATAGAATTCTTTATTGGCCAAGTGTGATTGGACACACAAGGAATTTGTCTTGGGAGTATATGCTCTTAGTGTACATTTATTTATTTATTTATTCATTCATTCATTCATTCATTCATTCATTCATTCATTTATTGGTTCGATTTATATGCCGCCCTTTTCCAGAAACTCAGGGTGGCTTACAGTGCATTAAGCAACAGCCTTCATACTTTTGTATATATCTGCTTTCGCCCCCCCCCCAAAAGCGGTGTTCTTTTTTATACAAAGTCAGTTTATTGCCCCCACAAACCGGGTCCTCATTTTACCTACCTCAAAAGGATGGAAGGCTGAGTCAACCTTGAGCCTGGTGAGATTTGAACTTGCAGTAATTGCAGGCAGCTGGTGTTACTTAACAGTGCTTTAGTCTGCTGCGCCACCAAGGCTCATACATGAGGATAAAATACATTCATCAAGAATAAAAAGATAGAACACTTACTAATAAGCTATCAAATCGTACTAGGAAACAAATAAAAACAATATAACTGAAAGATACAAGCAACATGGTTATAGTAATAAGTGGGAAGAGATAGATACTAGTAAGGAAGAGAAGAATAATAGTAATACAGATTTAGTAAATTATTGGACAGTGTTGTGGGAATTAGTTGTTTTACAAATAAGTCAAGGCAGAGACCATATGCTACACACGTCCTCCTCCTATTTTCTGTGAGTGGGCTGAGAGAGAATGATTGGCCCAAGATCATTCAGTTGACTTTCGCGACTAAGTCAGGACTAGAACTCACAGTCTCCCACTTTCCAGCCTAGTATCCTAACTACCAGACCAAACTGGCTAGCAGATGCCGTAAAAAAAAAAACATGCGAGCTGATTGGAGATAATTCAGAGGAGAGCAACCAGGAAGATTGGGAAATTGGAGATTAGGTCATAGGAAGAAAAAGATTGAAGAAGCTAGGTACATTTAGCTTTGAGAAACCTAAGGGACACGAGGATAGCATTCTTCAAATACTTGGAAAGCCATCGCACAGGAAGAGGTCAAGACCTCTTTCTTCGCTCATTCAAGAGGATAGGTCTCAAAAGAATGGATTGTAGTTAATCAAGAAAGCAAATAGCTTCCTAAAGTAAGAGCAGTTTCACACCAGAAGTGGTCATCCAGAGAGGGATGGGTCGGTGGGCTTCCCTTGGCTGGATGCTTTCAAGCAAAGGTAGGATCCATCTCAGCCAAGAATCCTTGACTATGGATTTTTGCATTGAACAGGACACTGGACTTGATGGAGTTTATTGCTCAGGATATTCCCTCCAGCCACACATGCTCTACATTTCTCGAATAGCAAGAGAGCATCAAGGAGCACGAGATGATGGAGTTTAGAATGACAAATCTTGTCATTCTCACACCTGGTCAGTGGAAGGCAGAGTGATGCTACCCGGTTGTCAGACCGAACTGTGATTGGACCATGTGACTGATTGTTTTGAGAAAGTAGAAAATTGTTTACTTTTAATTAGGTGAAAACCATGGGAGTTTTCAGAGTCAGTTTTCACCAGATATGTGCCAATATATTTCCAATAAAGCTATTCTTTGAGGAATCTACTTGCCTTGTGTTGTGGTCCGCCAGTAGCCTGCAGAGCTGGCAGTGGAGTTGGACAGCGATGAGGCTGAGGAAGAACATGGGCCAGTCCTGGAGGCTGGGGAAGGCCCAGATGAGGGCTCTGCATCAGAGGCAGAGATGGGGCCAGGGCCATCAGGGAGTGAGGTGCAGACTCCAGAGCCTCTAGAGCCTGATAGGAGTGAGGCCAGTGGTGGGTTCCTCCCGGTTCGGTCCGGTTCGGCCGAGCCGGTAGCGGTGACGATATGACATCACCGAACCGGTTCTCTCCCCCCCGCCCTCCCACGTTATTCTTGCCTTTTATTTGGTCCCACCCCCAATCTATTGCTGCCTCCTGAGTCCCAGCTGATGACTAGAGGGAAAAAACCTGTTTAAACTCTTGCTGCGGGGCTTCAAAGGGCCGTCCTACAGCTGATCAGTGTTAAAAACAAACAAAGGAGTTGAGTCGTAAGTGCAAGGACTTTCCAGAAATGACTCTGACCAGCTAGCCACGCCCACCTAGTCACATGACTTCCAAGCCACACCCACAAAATAAGCCACGCCCACAGAACCGGTAGTAAAAAAATTTAGAACCCACTCCTGAGTGAGGCAGAGGAACAGGAGGAGCCTGTTCCTAATGCACACATGAGAAGAGCTGCCAGAAGGCAAGAGCAGCTCAAGCAAAGAGGACAATTTGGGAGTAAGACCAAGAGATGATTGGCTCCTCCCATAAGGCTTAAAACAGACCAGCAATGGCGTTTGGGCTTTGCCAGAAAACAACGTTGGTAGCTTTGTCTTCTTCTTCGTCTTTATCTGCGTCTTGTATTTATTTTTGTATCTGTGACTTCTGAACGTTTGCCAAGAAAGGCCTTTGGCAGTTTGCCTAATTGGAAAAGGTTTGCGATAGGACTAAGGAATTTGTGTTGGGAGGAATTTGCTTTAATTTAGTTGAACGATGCTGGGAATGAAGTAATTCTCAGCTGTTCGAATAAAGTTTGTTCGTTTTTTCCTACTACTGACTGATTTTCCTACTACTTACTTGGGCCTGGGTCACAACACCTTGGAGTTTTGCTTGATATGGATCTATTCAGTGGTAGTATTCAGCTGGTTCTATCCGGTTCGGGCGAACTGGTAGGGTGGCAGCAGGAGGCTTCGCCCACCCACCCAGATGTCCCGTTTTTGATGTTCTGCACATGCGTGGAAGGTCCTACGCATGCGTGGAGGTGGCACGTGTGCTCACATTTGTGAAACGGTAGTGAAGGTGAGTGAATACCATGCGTGGATCTATTACTTGGAACCCTGACAGATAGTGCTAACTGTGGAGGAGCAAAAGTCTCTTTCTGGGCTACTCTGGAGAAACTTGGGAATGGAAGATGTGGGTTGGTCACCGCTTGGCCACCATTATCCCTTCTCTCCATCTCAGTGATGAAGGGATTTTGACAACCTTAATTCTACTTTCCTTCTCAAATCTTCTGAATCAGCTCTGGAAATTAGACAAGCTAACCAATAAATCATTATCAGAACACAATCATCCTTTTTTCTGCATTCAAAGGAAGTCAAATTGATCTCATCATCAATTGTACTTACAACTCACAGTTGACTTTGTAGTGGGACTGATGGAGACATTTGATCTTATTTATTTCAGAAGGAGTTTACTCGTCTCCGTCTTGCCAGCGATCACATTCCAGCATTCTGATATTTGATAGGTTTCTTAATTAAAAGAAAATAGGAGACCATCTCCCTATAAGGATTTGATAGTTCGCTTGACAGCCTATTTAGACAATAATATGTTAAAACAGAGTGGGTTTCCTTGACCATGATTTGAATATGTAATTTTATGCAGATTTTATACAGAGCCACAGATGTATAAAACCACCGAAGTAAAAACAGGTTAGATTGATGAACAGATGTGAAAGTCCCGTGAACAGGAAATAAACTTTCTTCTACTCACTCCTGGAGGTGTATTAAGAGACACAGAGAGAATGTGACACCAGCACAAGCTGGGAATGCTTCACATTTTCTTGCCCTTTAGACTGACTTTTCAACTCTCAGCTACGGCATTTCAAAAAACAAAACAGAGAACAGCTACATTTGCATATGACACAACCACACCGAGTTGGAAAATTCAGGCAATTGCACTACACATAATACATTTCACCTTTCTCATCTTTGGTTGAAACCACAGGATGACAAGTGACATTGAAAGTGGTCATTTTAAGCATCATTTTAAATGGGGTGGGGTGGGGGTGTTGAGTACCACCTGGCCTGGATGAATATGATGACAAGTTATCACCTTGTGATCTCTTTTTGGGCAGGAGTTTAAATTTAACTATCACAGGCAAGTAACGGTATGAGGCTACTGGAAAAGAAATATGGACTTTCCACTGGTTTGGGCTTGAGAAAAATATAGCCCCAATTGAAATAGGGCAGTGGGAGGATTTATATATATATATATATATATATATATATATATATATATATATATATATATATATATATATATATATATATATATATATATATATATATATATATATTTCTGTTTCATCCTGTTTTTGCAAGCTTTATGGGTCTCAGTTTTGTTTTCTATGTGTAATGCAGGAAAATAATCATTCTGAATCACTGCTGGGTGATAAAAATGCTAACACATTTTTATTAGGGATAAAAGGTGTGATAAAAACATGAGTGATGAAGATAGCCATTTTGATTTGGATGTTGAAAACAAGCCCTTTTGATCAAGCTAAATCTACAGTCCAAGAACCTGGAACAAAGCGATTAACAAGGTAAAAAGATACTCAAAGCGAGTGGCACTGAACCCCTGCTTTCAATGCAGGGTGCCTTAAAAAATAGCATATATGAAAGGTGGTTGAGTGACATTAATCACCAGGAGACTGTGAGTACTAGTCCCACCTTAGGCATGAAAGCCAGTTGAGTGACTTTGGGCCAATCATCAGGAGACTGTGAATTCTAGTTCTGCCTTACGCATGAAAATTGGTCCGATGACTTTGATCCAGTCACTAGGAGATAGTGAGTTCTAGTCCCATTTTAGGCGTGAAAGCCAGCTGGGTGACTTTGGGTCAGTGTCTTTCTGTCAGCCAAACTCACCTCATTGGGTCTCTACTGTGAGGAAAATAGGAGGAAGAAGGAGAAATACGGAAGATTTTTTCACTGCCTTAAGTTGTTTTTTAAAAAAAATAAAGGTGAGACATAAATAAAATAAATAAATAATATATAATAGGATTGCTATATGTACCCCTCTCTACAAAGCTTGCAACATAGAAAGGGCCACTGAATTGTAATCTTTAATGTGAATTTATTTAACTTTGGAGGGAAGAGGGGTGGTTATTAAAATAAATTCAACTGAAAACCATTTTCATTTTTGCCCTGGCTGTGCCCACTTTCCCATCCTGGGTGTTTGATAAATGCATTATCAAATATGCTTTGCCAGTCCTCAAATGTCCTCTCATTCACATTTTAGCTCTTAGTGAGTGAGAGACAAGCAAGTTGGCAGCCACAGTCAGACAAAGGAATCCCCTCAAAAATCTGGTTACAGCCGCCATCTTGTTTTTTGAAACATGCACTGGTGGATGACCCTGAATTGGCTTCACTAGTTTGCTCTGAAAGCAGGGCTTATCCTATACCTTTTATACTCTCTTTCATGCTGCTTCCACTTTAGAGAAGACAGATGTGCTTTTAAAACATGCTTTGATGTGTTGGCATTTCTTTATGAAAAAAGGAGGCATTGGAAGAACATGTCTAAGCTTTTGAAAGGAGCTAGTGCCCAATGAGGTGCCACTTCAGCTGATCTATGCTTGCTGGTCCAATGAAATTCATAGTGAAAATGAGCAGATCACTCTGTTGGTTTTGAGAGGGATGGATTTTTCCTGACAAGAAGTCTCTTCCCTTCCCTTCCCTTCCCTTCCCTTCCCTTCCCTTCCCTTCCCTTCTCCTCCTCTCATCTCCTCTCCTCCTTTCCTCTCCTCCCCTCTCCTCCTCTCCTCTCCTCTCCTCTCCTCCTCTCTTCCCTTTTCCCCTCCCCTTCTCTCTCCTCTCCCCTCCCCTTCTCTCTCCTTCCCCTCCCCTTCCTCAAGAAACAGAAAACTTGCTCAAGTGCATTTCATGCATTTCATGATTTACTCCTTTTTCCTGACCAACTGAACTGATTACAGTAACCCAGAGCCCACGGCTGTTTTATTTATTTCCATCGTCCACTGTTTCTTACTCTTGCCCTTCAACCCAGTATCAGGTGCTGAGAGAACTTGCACGATTGCAGGCTGGGTGGGTCCACAGCTCCCTCTTGGTTTCCCACCTTGAAAAGGTTCAAGCTGTTGTTGGGCAGCATTCCTGGGTCTTGCTGCTTGGGTATCTGGTGAGATTTACATTGTCGAATGCCACGACAGGAAGGTGCTACATTGGAAAAGGATGTTCTACCCCTTTTTCAGGTTGGGTGGACTTTCCCCAGGTCTTCTGTGTGTGCCCTGCATCAGGGTGTGACTTGTGGACTTCTGAGGTTCAACTAAGCACCCCCAAGATGAGAAAAACAAAAGTTGTTCATGAAACCCACCTAAACCCACTTCACTAGGTGAAGCCAGTGCTCCAGGCAAAATCTCTGGATACCACCTTAGCAAAGCATCCCTAATATTTATAGCAGGAAATCTACCAGCTCCTTCCCATCCAAACTGTACTCCTCCTCCTCCTCCTCCTCCTCCCCCCTCCTCCTCCTCCTCTCTGTCTCTGTCTCTCTCTCTCTCTTAAAATCTCCAATTCTTTTCATCTGGTTCTTGGAGAAATAAATCATTTGGGGGCAAATGTTTATTTAAAACAAAAATAGCTAGTACAAAAATATTCAGATGACTTCAGGCAAACTACTCTCTCTTCGTCCCTACCTTTCTCCAGCAACACCAGAAAATAAAGTCAACCATGTCTCCAAACCTCATTGTTTTCCAGAGAACAAAACCACCATCTCTAAGCAAGAGGGTTAAAGATCAAGGACAGACCAAGCTGTAGTCTGGCAAGAATGGAGAGTGCACAAAATCTGCCTGTGAGGTTCTTCTATAGTTGGGTTTTTGTTTTTGAAAAAGCCTTCATGAGGTTGGGATACTGTTTAATGCTTTTATTTGTTCTTTGCTGTGCTGTTTATCACAGAGTGGTTATTTTGCTGTTATGAATGACATGCTTCAACCACAGAAGTCAAAGCATCCTTTGGGCCTGGTCTTAGAAAGTCCATCCCATCCTGCTTGTCTTTTTAATGCCAGGCTAGTATTTTTATTCTCTCAGGTCTTTTAACAGTATATGAATCCTGCTGCAAATTCAACTTTTCTTGTCTCTTTCCTTATTGCTTTAGAATGAGCCTTTTTTTTAAAAAAAAAATGTTTTAGTTTTATTGATTGCTGGAATTAACAGCATTTCTAGACTGCCCAAGGACTCTGGGGGTTCATGCCACTATTGTTATTCATTGTCTTAACCCTTTCGTTTTAACCATAATGGCATTTCTTAATTATAAACCCTGATTCCCTCAGTGGCAAATGGTATAGCAACCTCCTAAATAACACTAGAAGAAACATAATTCCTACTGAGGTAAATAAAGGCTCCGTTTTACCATCAAATGTAAAAGTTGGATGGGATCATGAGGTTCACTCTCCGATGGTCCAGGCTGAGATTTAAGGAGCAGGGCTAATTTATTTATTTATTGGATTTATACTCCGCCTTTCCTTTAAGATGCTTAGCACATCCTCATTCTACTTTTCCCATCTGGGAGGTGACTTGGCCTAAGGCAGTGGTGTCAAACGCAAGGCCCGGGGGCTGGATCCGTTCCATGGGGTGCTTAGATTTTGGCCTGCAGGGCTGCGCTGGAAATAGCAAAGAATTGGCCCTCAGTGCCTCCGCTAGTGAAAACGGAACTCGGGAGGGATGTGGGCAGCGTTCCCAAGCTCAGAGGGTTGCACAAGGCCATTGCAGTTGAAAACAGAGCTCGGGCACCCGTTTTTCCTGGCAGAGCGCTCGAGCCACCACAGGTGCCCTGACATGAGTGATGGTGAGCTGGCCACACCCACTCTGGCCACACCCACCCTAGCACCCCAAGGTCAAACACAACCCTGATGTGACCCTCAATGAAATCAAGTTTGACACCCCTGACCCAGTGGTGGGATTCAAATTTTGTTACTACCGGATCAGTGGGCGTGGCTTGGTGGGCGTGGCAGGGGAAGGATACTGTAAAATCTCCTTTCCCTCCCCACTCTAGGGGAAGATTACTGCAAAATCCCCATTTCCTCCCGATCAGCTGGGACTCAGGAGGCAGAGAATAGATGGGGGTGGATCCAGTCACAATTTTTATTACCGGCTCTCCGAACTACTCAAAATTTCCCCTACCGGTTCTCCAGAACTGGTCAGAACCTGCTGAAACTCATCTCTGCATTGGGGCTTGGTGGGCATGGCAGGGGAAGGATACTTCAAAATCCCCATTCTCTCCCGATTCCTGGGGAAGGATACTGCAAAATATCCATTCCCAGCGCACTCTGGGGCCAGTCAGAAGTGGTATTTACCGGCTCTCCGAACTACTCAAAATTTCCGCAACTGGTTCTCCAGAACTAATCAGAACCTGCTGAATACCACCTCTGCCCTGGCCTAAGGCAACTTTAAGACTTTGGACTTCAACTCCCAGAATTCCCCAGCCAGCCAGTTGAAGTTCATCCATCTTAAAATGGCCAAGGTTGAAAAACAGTAGACTAAAAGCTGAAATATCCCAGTGCTGGACCCACACCTTAGTTACTTCTCCACAATGGTTCTCTGTGATCCCTTCATTTCTTTGCACATTTTAAAAAGTTGCCTATTGCAGGCAGCACTGTATCCATTGACAAACTGGAGGCAACCCTCTGCCTAAATTTAACTAAGAGAAGGGTACAAAAAAAAAATTAATAATTTGGGATTAAGGTCCATGCTAGATGTTATCGGATAGGGAAGGCCAGTGGTGAAATCCAATTTTTTTTTTTTACTACCGGTTCTGTGGGCGTGGCTTGGTGGGCATGGTGTGGCTTCGTGGGAGTGGCTGGGGAAGGATATTGCAAGTGGCTGCAGTATCCTTCCCCATTCCAGGGGAAGGATACTGCAAAATCTCCATTCCCTCCCCACTCCTGGGGGAAAGATGCTGCAAAATCTCCATTCCCTCCTCACTCCTGGGGGAAGGATATTGCAAAATCTCCATTCCCTCCCCACTCCTAGGGGAAGGTTATTGCAAAATCTCCATTCACTCTCCACTCCAAGGGAAGGATACTGCAAAATCCGCATTCCCTCCTCACTCCTAGGGGAAGGATATTGCAAAATCTCCATTCCCTCTCCACTCCTGGGGGAAGGATATTGCAAAATCCCCATTCCCTCTCCACTCCAGGGGAAGGATACTGCAAAATCCCCATTCACTCCTCATTCCTGAGGGAAGGATATTGCAAAATCTCCATTCCCTCCCCACTCCAGGGGAAGGATATTGCAAAATCCCCATTCCCTCTCAACTCCTGGGGGAAGGATATTGCAAAATCTCCATTCCCACCCCACTCTGGGGCTAGCCAGATTGTGGTATTTGCCGGTTCTCCGAACTACTCAAAATTTCCCCTGCCGGTTCTTCAGAACCTGTCAGAACCTGCTGGATTTCACTCCTGGGAAAGGCTCTGTCTCTTAAGGACTGTCTGCCATAAGGACAGACAGTTCAAGGATGTCTTTACAAAATTGTCTTCTGCGCTGGCATTTCTATGATAGAGAGATTCCCAATAACAACCTAAACATTTTTTTTTTAAAAAAAGCTAATTTATCAGCATTTTTCTCATTCTTTTAGGATTTTGCAAGGGAGGGTTTTAAACTGCGTACATTTAAATAGCTTACACTTACGTCACTTAGCATCAGGAGGAAGGGGGGGGGGGGAAACCAGCTGTTAAAAAATGGCATTTTTTTTTTAAAAAAAAAATCACAATCCTTCAGGTACCTGAACTGAGAGCAGCAATAGCTGAAGGAGTCAATTTCTGTTTCTTACCTTTTCTCATTTTAAAAAATGGGTGCCATTGACTTGGTGGCATTTGAGAATTAGTATTATTATTATTTTTTTAGAAAACGGCACTAAAATTGGCATATATTTATCTTGCGTATTTTTTCCGCCTACATACGATAATCCTCGTCCACAACAGTCTGTTTAGTGACCATTCAACGTTATAACGGTATTGAAAAAAGTGACTTATGATCGTTTTTCACACTTACGACCACCGGTGGGTTTCACTTATTTTTACCACCAGTTCTCTGCACGTGCGCACACTCGCTTCACGCATGCACGCACCATCTGCACATACACCCGGCCGAGGGTTGGTTTCTACTTACCTTTACTACCGGTTCGCAATGGGGCCACGCCTGCGCGCGCTTTTCTGCGTATGCGCAGAAGCGTTCTGATGATGTCGGGGTCAGTGGGCGGAGCCTCCCGCCTGTTTTACTACTGGTTCTATAGAAACGGTGTGAACCGGGGGCAACCCACCACTGACACGGCCTCAAAAACGTGGCTAAATAGGATGACTAGTGGTTAAATAGGATCTCTGCTACCAGTTTGCCCAAACCAGTCTGAGCAGGCTGAATACCACTTCTGCTTATGACCGCTGCAGCATCCCTATAGTCATGTGAACAAAATTCAGAAGCTTGGCAACTGACTCATATTTATGACGGTTGCAGTGTCCCAGGGTCACGTGATCCCCTTTTGAGACCTTCTGATAAGCAAAGTCAATGGAGAAGTCAGATTCACTTAACAACCATGTTACTAACTTAGCAACTGCAGTGATTCACTGAACAACTGTGGCAAGAAAGGCCCTAAAATGGGGCAAAACTCATTTAACAAATGTCTCGCTTAACAACAGAAATTCTGGGCTCAATTGCGGTCGTAAGTCAAGGGCCACCTGTATTTTTCTCAGAGGTTTTGCCCAATCTACCCTCTTACAGGCTCTTAAGGGCCTGGTGGCGCAGCTGGCTAATAGCCTGTTATTAACATTCAGCTGCCTGCAATTACTGCAAGTTCGAATCTCCCCAGGCTCAAGGTTGACTCAGCCTTCCATCCTTTCTAAGGTAGGTTAAATGAGGACCCAGTTTGTGGGGGCAATAAGCTGACTTTGTATAAATATACAAAAGGATGAAGGCTTTGCTTAATGCATTGTAAGCTGTCCTGAGTCTCCGGAGAAGGGCGGCATATAAATCAAATCAAATTAAATTAAAAATTAAAATTACTGCAAATAATTTTTCCCAGTGCAATGGATGTTTGTACATCGTTTATTGCCACAAATAAGAACTTCTTGTGTAGATTTTTTCCATACGTGTGCATGCGCACACACAAACATGCGCATAGTAAAAATGTGCATCATTCTAAACATTCCAGTTTAGAATAACGGTGAATTCAAGGAATGTTTCCACTCATTTTAATCTGGTAGCAGCCTTGGAAAATGTCACATACATAAAATAAAAATAAAAAAAAAGATTGCTGCAAAACTGCAGTTTCCCTTTTACAGCTCTAATTGTAAAACATTGAGGAAAGCTTTGTAATGCCTATCCATGGTGTCAAAGTTGTTTAGGAACCTAGTCATCGCTGAAAGAGAGAATGGTGTTCAAATTCCTTTTAATAATGGCTCATGGAAAACATATTTTATCCAATGAATTTAGACAAGGAGACAATGCTAAGGAAATTAGCAAACCCTGCCTGGGTGGTTGCCAAACAGAGGAAATACTTATTCCAAAATTCCTAAGATTTTCTAATATTTTTTTGTGGTGTAATAACATTGTTTTAATGTTGTTTCTGATTTTTATATATTGTATTTTATTAATATTTGGTCACTTTGTCTTACTTCTTTTATCTTATCTCTTTTATTTGATTTGATCACACTTATCTTATTTGTTACGACCAGGGATTAAACGGCAAATAAATGGATTGACTGATATTTAATGATAAAGGAGATCAGGTTGATTTTACTATGGACAAACTGATCTTCTTTACCATTAACACTAAATATCAATCAATCAATCAGTCAATTTATTCATTGTTTTATAAATGAAGGCAAAGATATGGAACAACTTGCCTCCAGAAGTTGTGAATGCTCCAACACTGGAAGTTTTTAAGAAGATGTTGGATATCCATTTGTCTGAAGTGGTTTAGGGTGTCCTGCCTGAGCAGGGTGTTGGATTAGAAGACCTCCAAGGTCCCTTCCAACTCTGTTATTCTATTTTATTCTAGGGATATGTACTGTATCCCAGGATAAGGTTGCAGCAATGGTGAAATCCAAATTTTTTTACTACCGGTTCTGTGGGCGTGGCTGGATGGGTGTGGCAGGGGAAGGATACTGCAGAATCTCCATTCCCACCCCATTCTAGGGGGAGGATACTGCAAAATGCCCATTCCTTCCCCACTCCTGGGGGAAGGATATTGCAAAATCCCCATTCCCTCTCCACTCCTGGAGGAAGGATATTGCAAAATCTCCATTCCCACCCCACTCTGAAGCCAGCCAGAAGTGGTATTTGCTGGTTCTCCGAAGTACTCAAAATTTCCGCTACCGGTTTTCCAGAACCTGTCAGAACCTGCTGGATTTCACCCCTGGGTTGCAGGATCCAATCTGGGTCTGTCATTGGGACCAGAGGTTTAGTTTTCCGTACTTTCGAACTCCTGCTGGAGCCCATCCTTAAGGAACATCTCTCTCACCAGAATAAGTGCACATTCTGGTGAGAAAGAAAAATGGAAGATGGCAATGAAGAAAGGCAGAACAAATACATTTCATCTTCAGAAGGCCGGTGAAGGACTCAGTCTTCTTCAGTGAAGGGTTCAGTTCGCTCTCAAGATCAGGGGTCCCCAAACTTGGCAGCTTTAAGACTTGTGGACTTCAACTCCCAGAATCAACTCCCAGAAACTCTCAGGTGGCTGGAGAATTCTGGGAGTTGAAGTCCACAAGTCTTAAAGCTGCCCAGTTTGAAGACCTCTGCTCAAGATATTCTCTCTTCAGAGGTGGGTTTCAGCAGGTTCTGACCAATTCTGGTGAACCGGTAGTGGAAATTTTGAGTAGTTCGGAGAACCGTAGTAAAAATTCTGACTGGCCCCACCCCCATCTATTCTCTGCCTCCCAAATCCCAGCTGATCTGGAGGAAATGGGGATTTCGCGGTATCCTTCCCATGCCATGCCCACCAAGCCCCACCCACAGAACCAGTAATAAAATTTGTTGAAACCCACCATTGTCTCTCTTCATTACTTTTTAATGGTGGTTGCTAGTCCCTCTTGTGCAGATATAAAAGAAAGATATTGCCAAAGATATCTTACATTTACTGACAGCTGAATGGGCATCCCATCACATTGGCAACGGTTTTTCTCTCCATCATTCCTGATTGACCTTTGATTGGCTAAACTTTGATCAGGAAATCCCTACTGGGCTACTCCCCTCAATGTGTGTTATTTATTTATTAGATTTTTATTTTATCCCACATTTTTGTTTTATAAGTAACTAAAGACAGCAAATATACCTCGTGCTCGTTCCTCCTCCTATTTTCCCTACAACAACAACGCCTTATGAGGAGTTGAGCTGAGAGAGGTGGATTGACTCAAAAATCACCCGGCTGGTTTTCCTGCCTATGGTGGGGATTAGAACTCACAATCTCCTGGTTTATAGGCCAGCACCTTAAGCATAATACCAAACTGGCTGTCCTTTTTTACTGCTAACAGAAAAGTTAGCTGTAGTAACTACTACTACTTAGGAACTGTAGTAGTTCCTAAGATGGATGCATGGATGGATGGATGGATGGATGGATGGATGGATGGATGGGTGGATGGGTGGGTGGTTGGTTGGTTGAGTGGGTGGGTGGGTGGATGGATGGATGGATGGATGGATGGATGGATGGATGGACGGATGATTTTATTAGTTTTAGTAACTCATGAAGATTTGGGTTTTCTATTGTTTATAAGGGGAATGGATTAATTTACAATTCTTACCTTAATAAGCTGGTTAAAACGAACAACTATCTGACGGTGTGTCCACTACTCTGAATTCTTCAAAGCAGCTTTCAGGGCAAAAAAATTACAGTGTGCTTTTGGTATATGGTCTAGTTGTAAAAAAAAGGTGAGTTTTGTGAAAATATGTATTCGTGTCAGAGTTATAGAAAATGGGCAGAATGGAGTTATGAATGAAGACATCTGAGAATGAAATGAACTGGAAGTAGATATCCAGTAGTTGTTTATCCCAGGTTGGTATTTTCACTCTTCAATAGGAGCCTTAAGGCGTCTCCTAAGCCTAAATTATGGGTAACTACTGGTTCTGACTCTAATGACATTCTTACGTTTAAGTCATTCAGAGGGTCTCCCTGATCCTTCAGTGACTGGGATTCTAAAATGAAACCCAATTTAATATGATTTGTTACCCTTTCCAGTAAACAGGCCTCTCACTGCTGATGGAAATGGTGGACGAAGTTTAGATGGCAGGACTTTGGAAGACTAGGAGATAGAAAGATGTCCAGAAACAGATTAGCTATTTGGAGAGCTCTCTAGAACAGAGCAGAGCAGAACAGAACAAATCTAGATCAAATAAAGAAATACATCAAATGGATCAAAGAACATTGCCAGGATAATCTTTGTAGATCCTCTCCTCTCCTTCTTCCCTTCCCTTCCCTTCTTTCCTTCCCTTCCCCTTCCTTCCTTCCCTTCCTCTCCTCCTCTCCTCCCCTCCCCTTCCCTCCTCTCCTCTCCTCCTTCCTTTCCCCTTCCCTTCCCCTTCCTTCCCTTCCCTTCCTCTCCTCTCCTCCTTCTCTTCCCCTTCCTTCCTCTTGAGAGCCGCGCTCTAAAGATCTTTTTATTCCATCAGGCTGGTCTGGCCTATTTTTTCCCTTTTTTCCTTTTTAAAATGCAAATTTTAATTCGTTTTTAATTTATTGGGGTGTTTTAAATCTGTCTTCAGCCAAATTGTTTAATTCGGTTTTATTCTGTTTTTAAATTTTGTATTTATGTGTTTTTTATCTTGTGGCTGTTCACCGCCCTGAGTCCTTCGGGAGTAGGGCGGTATATAAATCAAATAAACTAAACTAAACTAACTAAACTTCCTTCTCCTCCTCTCCTCCCTTCTCCTCCCCTCCCCTCCCCCTCCCTTCCCTCCTCTCCTCTCCACCTTCCCTCCCTTCCCCTCCCTTCCTTCCCTCCCCTCCCCTCCCCTCCTTTCCTCTTGCTTGCCTTTCTTTCTCTTTAAAGAATCAGTGTTATGCTAATTATAAAACCACATCACTTCTGCAGTGGTTAACCTTGGGAGTAAAGGCGGTACTACACAAGTGACTCGATTTAATTACAGGTTGAGTTACTTTTCTCAGTTTATCTAATCAGTTGGGTTTTGACTTCCATCCTAAGCAGCTTTGAAAGTCTCAGTCTGCCCTCTTTGTGGAAGGGCCTCCCGATTCCCTGAGAAAATGTGCAGTTGTGTTGAGTTTTGCACCCAGCTCGGTAAACAAGGGTGCTGACTGGAAAGGACCCTGTAAGGGGTGAAAGGTGTATGAGAGAGACGTGCAAAAGTCAGGAAGGAGATGCCACAAACTGGCAGATCTTTTGAAAAAAAAAAAGTCCCAGCTGCTACACTACTCAAGCTGTGTCAGTTGTACACACTGTGTAGGAAGCAGCAAGAAGTTGTAAGTTTCCTCAGCTGAGGCGGATAATTTAAATAATTTTGAAGGGTGGCCTTAAAAGGTTGATAACTTTCCATTTTGAAACAGTAATGTGCACAGTCATCCTGCTCAGAGGTGGGTTTCAGCAGGTTCTGGAGAACCGGTAGCGGAAATTTTGAGTAGTTTGGAGAACCGGTAAATACCACCTCTGACAGGCCCCGCCCCCATCTATTCTTTGCCTCCCGAGTCCCAGCTGATTGGGAGGAAATGGGAATTTTGCAGTAATCTTCCCCTGGAGTGGGGTGGGAATGGAGATTTTACATTATCCTTCCCCTGCCACGCCCACCAAGCCATGCCATGCCACGCCCACCAAACCACACCCACAGAACCGGTAGTAAAAATTTTTGAAACCCACCATCCCATCCATCTGGGATGAAGCGAAGTCAAAATCTACTTTGCAATTCCTCCCAAAGCTTTGCAAACCTGCATAAGAGGCTTCTGGTTTGTTTTTTTTTTTTTTAAATTGCATCTTGGGGATCTTTGAGAATTTTCTTTTTGCAATGTTTTGGAGTTTACCGGTATAAATGGGTGGAAAGATGATGTTGGCCGTCTTGCTGTCTGGTGATCCACATTTTCTAGCCCCCTACAAAGTTTCTCTTGGCACCCACATTTTTCAGCCTGAAAAAGAAGGAAGGCATTCCTTCAGGCCAGCTCTGCTGAGGATCATAGGCAAGAGTGTCAAACTCGATTTCATGGAGGGCCAGATAAGCATTGTGGTTGTCCTCAGGGTGGGGGTAGGAGCAGGGGGGGCATGGTCAGGGTGGTCGCAGCCGACTGGCCATGGCTCGGGGAGGCATGGCTAACTCGACATTGCTCATGTGGGGGGGCGCCTGTGGGGGCTGGATGCAGTTGGGGAGGGAATCCAGGCAGGGGTGAAATCCAGCAGGTTCTGACAGGTTCTGGAGAACTGGTAGCAGAAATTTTGAGCAGTTCAGAGAACCGGTAGTGGAAATTTTGAGTACTTCGGAGAACCGGTAGTGGAAATTTTGAGCAGTTCAGAGAACCGGTAGCGGAAATTTTGAGTAGTTCGGAGAACCGGTAGTGGAAATTTTGAGTAGTTCGGAGAACTGGTAGCAGAAATTTTGAGCAGTTCAGAGAACCGGTAGTGGAAAATTTGAGTCGTTCGGACAACTGGCAAATACCACCACTGGCTGACCCCAGAGTGGGGTAGGAATGGAGATTTTGCAATATCCTTCCCTCAGGAGTGGGGAGGGAATGATGATTTTACAGTATCCTTCCCCTGGAGTGGGGTGGGAATGGAGATTTTGCAGTATCCTTCCCCTGCCATGCCCACCAAGCCACACCATGCTCACCAAGCCACGCCCACAGAACTGTAGTAAAAATAATTTGGATTTCACCACTAAATCCAGGGGTCTCTGGGTGGGTGGGGCGATGGGTGGGAGGGTCATCCCGTGGGATGAGGTGAGGTGAGGTGGAGAGGGGTGGCTGATGCCTTAAACCGTTGGTGAGTGCGTGGGGGCTGGCGTCCTGGGTGAAAGGAAAGCGCTCAGAACACAGGCCTCAGGGATGCCAGGCCCCACATGCTCACCGCCTCCTGTGTGCATGATCAAGGGGCGGGGCTGAGGTGGCAGAGTGGATCTACGGCTGGCCATGGTCTGCCCCAGATGGCTGAAACCAGGTTGCAGATCAGCGCCTGGTTGGTCTGAGCCAGGCCGAGGCCCCATGGTCCAATCCCCTGTTTCTTGGACAACCCCGTGGGCCAGATCAAACTACCTCATGGGCCGGATCTGGCCCATGGGCCTTGAGTTTGACACCCCTGGTCTGAGGGAATCAGCAGACCAGTGTGTGTGTGTTTCTACTTACCTTTACTATTGGTTTGCAATGGGATCGCTCATACACAGATCACCAATGATGACATCCGGGGCGGTGGGTGGGGCCGCACGCCAGTTTTACTACCGGTTCTTGCAAACCAGTCTGAACTGGGGGCAACCCACCACTGCAGCAGACCCCCGAAGAAATGATTATCCAATGAAGATGCATCCAGTCCGCGGGCTGCAAGTTTGACACCCCTGCTATAAGGGAAAAATAACAACCAAGCAGAGCTTTGACTGCACAATCATAGATACCATCTTGATTTTTTAAAAAATTTCATCCTGTAGATACTCCAGTCCTATTTGAAAGAAACCTAAAAACAATATGCATTTTGTCAATATGGGAAAAGAGCAAGTACAAAACAAAAAATCAACACAATTTGTCTGCAAAAGGCTAATTTGGAGACCACTATTCTTTTTTCTGAATGGCCCTTTGACAGTTTGCCCCAAAACTTATTCACTGTGTGTGTGGGCAATAGAATGGAGCTGAGTATTTACTAACCAGATGCCCTTCCTGTCACCGATGCACAGTTTTTTTCCCAATAGATATATTCTCAGTGTGCCCAGAGAGAGAAATATCTACCTAGGATTGAACTCACGGCCTCCTGATCTTGAGGCAACAGCCCCACCTCTAGGCCACCGCACCTACAAACACACACACACATACACACACACACATGCAAACACACACACATACCCCTACCTCCTGTTCATTCAGTAAGATTGTTCTTCACATCAGAATTAAACAATACAGTTGTTTGACCGCTTGAGAGATAATTACAATTAACCATCTGTAAAGAACTCTAATATTCTGCTTTCCTGCTTGTTAAGGTTACATTAATGCTTTAAAGAGGTGATGTACATCTCTCTTTTCTTCTTTCTTTACTTATACTTTAAACTTATCTTGATATACATAACTGATATAGAAACTGTTAAAAATAAGTTGAGGAGAATACCATGAGAGATAACTAAAGCATGTAGAAGCAAATAAAGGTAAAGGTTTCCCTTGCACATATGTGCTAGGTGTTCCTGACTCTAGGTGGCAGTGCTCATCTCCGTTTCAAAGCCGAAGAGCCAGCTGTCCAAAGACAACTCCATGGTCATGTGGCCGACATGATTAAACTCCAAAGGCGCACGGAACGCTGTTACCTTCCCACCAAAGCTGGTCCCTATTTTTCTACTTTTACGTACTTTTGAACTGCTAGGTTGGCAGAAGCTGGGACAAGTAACGGGAGCTCGCCCTGTTACACGGCACTAGGGTTTCGAACCGCTGCCGACCTTTCGATTGACAAGCTCAGCGTCTTAGCCACTGAGCCACTGCATTTCCTTTGGAAGCAAATAAAGTGGCTCTTTTTATCAAAAACAGCAAACCATTAAAGATCACATTACACAAGTTATAAACTACACTTGATTAACTTCATCAAAGCTGTTTAGATATTATGAAAGATCAATACAAGCCCTTCTTCTACTTTGTATCTGGATATAAAATATTGCCTTGTGGAGAGAAAATGTTAATTTTAAAGGATATTTTTTTTATATAACCGATTCACTTAAAGGGTTTACTTGAAATCCTCAGTTTGATGTTCTTTTAATAACAGTGAGTACGGTAAATCTTACTGAACACGTAAACATACAGTACAGGGGTGGGTTCTACTTACCTTTACTACCAGTTTGCAACGGGAGCGTGCGCGCTTCTGCGCATCCGCAGATCATCGATGATGACGTCGTGGTGGGTGGGCGGAGTCTCCCGCCAGTTTTTCTACCGGTTCTATAGAACCGGACTGAACTGGGGGCAACCCACCACTGATACAGTATGAATGTTTGCGAATGTCATTTCCCTCCCTCCCAAAAAAAAGAATAGCTTTCAATTTTACATATTTCAATCCCATAACTTTTGATTACTCTTTTCTACATTGTTTAGAGTTTGATAGCTAACATTTCACAAAGATGGGAAATGCACAAACACACACAGAGAGATACATATATACATATGGACCACATACCAGAGGGTTACACGTTTATGTCCGAAATCCAGATTATAATCAAACTATAAAGTGTGTTTAAGCAAATTTGGCTTTTTCCTCCTTCAGCCAGCAAAACCTGGAACCCAGACATTCACTGCCAACCTATTTCAGTTCGCTTTGGGCCCCTTTCAGATTAAAAAGTTGTTATTTTAATTTTAACTGCCCATTTTTTTGAGGATCACACGGTCGTACAAAGAAGTGGGATTTTGACTGTGATGCCACATCTGCCTTCTTGCTTGTTTTAAGCTTCACCCTCATGCAAACTGTTGAAAAAGAGAACTAAATAGAAAGGAGCCCACCCCTAACAAGAAAAAACATTCTGGAAGTCCCTTAAAGCTTGGTTATGTCATCAGGCCTGAGGGAGCCGAGGGACTGAGATGGCCCCATTGTCATTGACACCTCTTATCCTCTCATAGTCTTCAACCACAATTTTTAAATTTTATGTATTGTAAATTTTTGTAAAAATATATATACTGTATTTATTACTGTTTTATAGTTTTCATTGTATACCACCCAGAGTCACTTTTTTTGTCAGATGGATGGCCATATTGATCGGGTCGCTGGATGCACTGGAGGTTTTCAAAAGTAGACTAGACAACCATTTGACTGGGATGGTATAATCTCTCCTTCCTTGAGCAGTGGTTGGACTAGAAGACCTCTGAGGTCCCGTCCAGCCCCATGATTCTATGTTCTGTGATAACTCAGTGAAAATTAATGTTGGATATTTACAGAGAAGTGGCATTTTGCCCTTAAAGATATGAAGGTAGAATTCAAGCTCTTGCAAATTACTAGTAGCTGAAAAAAAGACCTCCAGTTTTATAGAGATGGCTTGATCAGTGGTGGGTTCCTCCCGGTCCTGTCCGGTTCGGCCGAGCCGGTAGTGGTGACGTTATGATGTCACCAAACCGGTTCTCTTTGTCCAGGAGTTGGGCCCTCCTGCCCACCCCCGCGTTATTCCTACCTTATATTTCCTTATTTTTAGCCCAGCTGATAGGCGCGGCAAAGTGAATTGCCGCACCTCAGCTGGGCATATTCCTAATGTGCTTGCGCGGAGCGCAAGTTTGGCGCACATGTGAGCAAAGCCAGCATGTGCTTGGCGATCACGTGCAAAGTGCATGCACGAAGAGAACCAGTAGTAAAGCCGGTTAGAACCCACCACTGGGCTTGATGTATCAAAATTGTTAGATTTGCATTGTCCATGCTCTTTCTATAGACTAGCATACTCCATGCTGCATACTCCCAGTTTTGTTTAAGATGTAGGTCCTTGCGTTCCAAAGTCACATGGTTATAAGGAGAACTACATGTAGTTACAATGGAAAGGTAGCAGATTTTATTCGTTCAATTGTCCACTCAACTTTAGCAAATGAATATACCTTGAATATTTCATTTGTAGAAGCCACAATGACATCCATGTACACAAATATATACTTATGTAACAATATTAAGACATGTACCACAAATCTGTAAGTTGCGTCAGATATCTGCGATGAAAGAGAATCTATCTTACAAGTTCACACACACACATAAAGGTATTTTACTTATTGGTCTAGTGAAACCTGTTTCTCTGTGAACTTTCTAACCTGTCAGTCTGAGTTAGAAGGAAGAGATTATCGTCATCTGACATCCCTACACATATTTAATGGCTCTTGTCATATCTCTTGAGCAAGAAAAAAATCAGTTTAGGTACTGCTCGACTTTTGATCACAATTGAGTCCAAAATTTCCACGGCTAAGCAAGTCAGTCGTTAAGTGAGTTTTCCCCACTTCACAAACTCTTTTGCCACCATTGTTAAGCGAATCATTGCAATTGTTAAGCGAATCATGCGGTCATTCAGTAAACCTGACTTCCCCATTGACTTTGCTTGTTGGAAACCGGCTGATCCTGGGACAGTGCAACAGTCATATGTACACGCCAGTTTCCAAGAGTCTGAATTTTGATCACTTGACTGTGAGGATGCTGCAATGGTCATTAAGCAGTAGTGAAATCCAATTTTTTTTTACTGCCGGTTCTGTGGGCGTGGCTCAGTGGGCGTGGTATGCTTGGTGGGCATGGCTTGGTGGGCGTGGAAGAAGAAGGATACTGCGAAATCTCCATTCTCATCCCACTCTGGGGTGAGCCAGAGGTGGTATTTGCCAGTTCTCCGAACTACTCAAAATTTCCACTACCGGTTCTCCAGAACCTGTCAGAACCTGCTGGATTTCACCCCTGGTCATAAGTATGAAAAACAGTCATAAGTCACTTTTTAAAAAATGCCATTGTAACTTCAAAGAGTTACTAAACGAATCCCTGTAAGTTGAAGACTGCCTGTATTTTCCACTATTTCTTTTGGTTTAAGGACTCCCCTTACTATCTTGGTCATCCTTCGTTGGGTATGTCCAGTTGCTAATTTCCTTCTTAAACTGTGGAACTCCCAAAATAAGGCAGAACGAAATTGCTACATTTCATGTGGAATTCATATGAACACATTGCCAACCAGAGGTCAATAGATCAATTCCCCAGCTTGCAATTTTTTGCTTTGTGGAATCACCGCTGGTGACCTAATAATTAACCATTGAAGCTGCATTGTCATGCATGCTACTTTCCTCTGCCCCAGGGCTAATCTCATAGCCATCTCTTCCTTGAGTTTACAGTGAATGAAATATTTCTTCTTTCCTTTCTTCTTTTGATCAAGATGAGAACTTTATTTGAATGTGGGGAATGCATTCTTTCTCCTTAAAATACGCAGAGAGAGCATTTTCTTCCCATCAGAAAGAAACATGAGAGCACTGAGCATGATAAAAGACTATTTATGGATGCTTCAGGATTCAGGATTCAAAATGATAAGATAATCAAAAATGATAAGATAATTCAGGATTCAAATTGATAAGATAATCAATAGATTCAAGATTCAAAATGATAAGATAATCAGATGTGTTGGCAAGTATCTCATTTATGGATGGAAGTCTCTGTTTCCACCACTTATGCAATGTCTTAATAGAATAATGGAATAACAACATGGGGCTCCCCCTGGGGTGCACCTGGAGGCTCCAGCTGGTCCAGAATGTGGCCACGCGGGGGATTATGGGAGTGACGGGGCGCTCCCATGTGACACCTCTCCTGCGCGAGCTGCACTGGGTCCCAGTGGTCTTCTGGGTACGCTTCAAGGTGCTGGTGACCACCTTTAAAGTGCTCCATGGCTTAGGGCCAGGGTATCTACGAGATCGCCTTCTGCCACCAATAGCCTCCCACCGGCCAGTACGCTCGCACAGAGTGGGCCTCCTCAGGGTGCCGTCCGCCAGACAATGTCGGCTGGCGACCCCCAGGGGGAGAGCCTTCTCTGTGGCGGCACCTGCCCTCTGGAACGACCTACCATCAGAGATACGCACGATACCAGACCTCCGGACTTTTCGTCGGGCCCTGAAAACACATCTATTTCATCTAGCCAGGCTGGCTTGACCCCATCCTTGCGGTTTTAATTAGTAATTGGTTTTAATTGGGTTATTTTAAATTGATGGCTTTTAAATTTTATATGTTATGTTTTATTCTGGCTGTTCACCGCCCTGAGTCCTGCTGGAGAAGGGCGGTATACAAATTAAAACCAATAAATAAATAAATAAATAAATAAATAAATAAATAAATAAATAAAGAAAGAAAGAAAGAAAGAAAGAAAGAAAGAAAGAAAGAAAGAAAGAAGAGTTGGACGGGACTGTGGAGGTCTTCTAATCCAACCCTCTCCTCAGGCAGGAAACCCCATACCCTTTCAGACAACTGGTTTTTAAACACCTACAGTGTTGGAGTACCCACAACCTCTGGAGGCAAATCGTTCCACTGATTAATTGGTTCTTTCCTTGATTAGTTTTCATCCATTGCTTCTTATCCTGCCTTCAGATGCTTTGGAGGATAGGTTGACCCCCACCCCCACCCCTTCTTTGTGGCAGCCCGTTATATACTGGAACACAGCTATTATGTCAACTGCTTACAACAGCTTTCTGCAGTATGAAGTCCTCAAGATGTTCCTGTCTACAAGCAAGGATCTTGCTGGATGGAAATGATGGGATTTTGGTCAGCCATATTTGGAGAGCATGACATGGGAATGAAATGTCTATGGAGATTCTCAATCATTTAGATCATGGTTGTTCCCATGGTTTGGGGAAAAAAATAGTTACTCTACATTGAAAGATTTCATTCTCATGTCCCAAAAGTGTCCCCCCCCCCCAAACAGGGATGAAATCCAGCAGATTCTGACAGGTTCTGGAGAACTGGTAGCAGAAATTTTGAGTAGTTTGGAGAATCGGCAAATATCACCTCTGGCTGGCCCCAGAGTGGGGTGGGAATGGAGATTTTGCAGTATCCTTCTCCTGGAGTGGGGAGGGAATGGGGACTTTGCAGTATCCTTCCCCTGGAGTGGGGTGGGAATGGAGATTTTGCAGTATCCTTCTCCTGGAGTGGGGAGGGAATGGAGATTTTGCAGTATCCTTCCCCTGGAGTGGGGTGGGAATGGAGATTTTTCAGTATTCTTCCTTTTCCATGCCCACCAAGCCACACCCACCAAGCCACCAAGCCACGCCCACAGAACCAGTAGTAAAAAAAATTGGATTTCACCACTGCCCCAAAAGGCAACTGGACTTTGTTCTTTTTCCTTGAAGACATTTCACTTCTTTTACTTACTTTTGCTTTACTTTTATTTGATTTGTATACCGCCCTACTCCCGAAGGACTCAGGGCAGTGAACAGCCAACAATAAAATACATACATACAAAATTTAAAAAGCAGAGATAAAATCAAATTAAATAGTTTGGCCCAGACAGATTTAAAACCCAATCAACTTAAAACAAATTTAAACTTTGAATATTAAAAATACTAAAAAATATTTAAAAAGTTTAAAAAGTTAGGCCAGGCCCGCTGGGTGAAATAAAAAGGTCTTTAGAGCGCGGTGGAAGGTGCGCAGATCCGGGATGCTCCGTATCTCTGGGGGAGCTCGTTCCAGATAGTAGGTGCCCCCACAGAGAAGGCTCTCCCCCTGGGGGCCGCCTGTCAGCATTGTTTGGCTGACGGCACCCAGAGGAGCCCCTCTCTATGGGAGCGTACCGGCCGGTGGGAGGCTATTGGTGGTAGCAAGCTGTCCCGCAAGTACCCAGGTCCTGAGACATGGAGTTTCTCATCCAAGGAGCTACTTCAGCTCCAAAGAAGGTGAAGAAGAGCTGAAGAAGCTTCTTGGATGGGAACCAAAATGTCTTCAAGGAAAAAGAACAAAGTCCAGTTACCTTTTGGGTATGTGTGTGTGGAAACACTTTTGGGACATGGGAATGAAATCTTCCAATGTAGAGTAATTATTTTTTTTTCAAAAAGAAAGGAACAGGAAGGAAGTCAAAAATAAGCAATGCTCTTTAGATGCAGTCAAATTCAGACGCCACTTCCGTTATATACATTACTTAAATAGATTGAATTTCAGTCCCACCAACTCAATTTGAATTCTTCAATTGCTCTCAATATGCCCCACATCTCACATATGATCCTCGGTCAAGGACGTTAACCAGATTCAGAAACCTCTATTAGAAGAGTTTAGAAGTTACATCACAATATTCTGGATTGTGGAACTTGTGTTTTGGAACGAAAACCAATATAACAAGAACCCAAAAGCCTTAGCTAGAATAATCCTAGGGAAACTATTAGGTTTTAACCAATGCCATTTGTGAAGGAGGAGACTTTGTGGTAGTGGTGGTGATAAGTTTTGAAAGTGTCAGTTTCATTTTCTTCCCTGTGCACACTCCTTTCTGAGCAAAGGTACTACTGGCATCCGCTTGTCACAGCTTTTAAGCTGTAACTTCCTTCACTGCTGCTTTAATAGATCACTCATTTCAATCAGAAGAGAGCTGGAAGGAACCTTGGAGGTTTCTAGTCCAACCACCTGCTCAAGCAGGAGGCCTTATACCAGGAGTGTCAAACTCGATTTCATTGAGGGCCGCATCACGGTTGTGTTTGACTTCAGGGAACTGGGGTGGCCGTGGCCCGGATAGGTGTGGCAGGGGTAGGTTATGGCCACCTTGATGTCATTTGTGTTGGGGGCACCTATGGTGGCCAAGTGCTAAGGCAGGACTTCCCCTCCTTCACTTCATTATAATCTCTCTCCTTCCTTCCTTCCTTCCTTCCTTCCTTCCTTCCTTCCTTCCTTCCTTCCTTCCTTCCTTCCTTCTCTTCTTTTATCTTCCCTCTTCATTCTCCTTTCTTCTTCCTTCCTCTCTTTCCTTTTTTCCCCTTCCTTGCTCTCTTCCCATCTTCCTTTCTTTTCCTTTATCTTTCCTCTTTCCCTTTCTCCTTTCCTTCTTGCATGCTCAAAGGCAAAAGGGGAAACATTTCTCCTTTTGTTTTGTTTTTAGTTTGTTTTGCTAGCTCTCTGCCAGCAAAAATGGACCCGGTGGGGCTGCATGTGCCCCACCGGGGCCCCATTTTCAGGCGCAATGGCTTCCTGCAGCTCTTTTCCAGCAAAAATGGAGCTCGGGGGCCCCATGCGGGCCTTGAGTTTGACACCCTTGCCCTATACCATTTCAGATAGGTGGTTGTCCAATCTCTTCTTAAAAACCTCCAATGATGGATCACCCACAACTTCTGGAGGGAAGCTATTCCACTGGTTAATTGTCCTCGCTGTTAGGAAGTTTCTCCTTAATTCCAGGTTGCTTCTCTCCTTGATTAGTTTCTATCCATTGCTTCTTGATCTGCTTTCTGGTGCTAATTTGACCCCCTCTTCTTTGTGGCAGCCCCTCAAATACTGGAATACTGCTTTCATGTTACCCCTAATTCTTCTTTTCTCAAGACTAGCTGAACCCAAATCCTGCAGCCATTCTTCGTGTTTTAGTCTCCAAGCCTTTTTTTTTTATTGATAGGCTTCTAAACATTTGGAGAAATGAGAATAACATTGCATTGAAAATGTGTCATCTTTCTCAAATGTCACTTTTCAGATCTTCCCATTAAGGGTCCAGAGATGACTGTTGTGCTAACCACTGAGAGTCAGTGTAGCAATGATGAAGTAGAACAGGTGTCTCCAAACTCGGGAACTTTTCTGGACTTCAACTCCCAGAATACCTCAGCCAGCATGGCTAGCTGAGGTATTCTGGAAGGCAAAATCCACAAGCCTTAAAACCAGTGGTGGGTTGCCCCTGGTTCGCACTGGTTCTATAGAACCAGTAGTAAAACCGGCGGGAGGTTCCACCCACTGACCCTGACGTCATCAAAATGCTTCTGCGCATGTGCGAGCGAAGCTCGCACACACACGCAGCCCCGTTGCGAACCGGTAGTAAAGGTAAGTAGAACCCACCCCTGTTATAAAATCCTCAAGTTTGGAGACACCTGATGTAGAACCAAGAAGACTTTCAACCATGGAAACTCAGAGGATGACTTTGAGCCTGGGACAGGGGTAGTTTTTCTGACCGAGGGTTCCCAAGAGCATGAAAACAAACTCCTTGTCCCGACAAAAAACCCTTTCCTGTGAATTCTGTTCATTCACAAACGGCTAAATCTTTCAGGGGAGGATTGTTAAGTGTTTGTGACTCCCTTCATCAGGTGTCAAGCTCATCTCGAGAGAGATAGCTATTTCTATATCAATGCCTGTATGCATAATATTCTTTTATCAGCCAGGACTGGTAGGTGAGACAGGGTTAGAATTACTTTGGAGGAAGGGAGGGAGGGATGACTGTTAGCCAATGTTTAAGTAGAATTACAGAATAGGTTTAGGTTTAGGTTTATTTGATTTGTATACCGCCCTACTCCCGAAGGACTCAGGGCGGTGAACAGCCAACAATAAAATACATAAATACAAAAAATTTAAAAAAACCAAATAAAATCAGATTAAATCATTTTGGCCCAGACAGATTAAAACACCCCAATAATTTAAAAAAAGATTAAAATTTACATATTTAAAAAGGGAAGAGATTAGGCCAAGCCCGCCTGATGGAATAAAAAGGTCTTCACAGCACGGCGGAAGGAGCGCAGATCTGGGATCCACTGTATCTCCGGGGGGAGCTCATTCCAGATGGTAGGTGCCCCCACAGAGAAGGCTCTCCCCCTGGGGGCCGCCAGTCGACACTGTTTGGCTGACGGCACCCAGAGGAGTCCCTCTCTATGAGAGCGTACTGGCCAGTGGGAGGCTATTGGTGGTAGTAGGCGGTCCCGTAAATAACCAGGTCCTAAGCCATGGAGCGCTTTAAAGGTGGTAACCAAAACCTTGAAGCGCACCCGGAAGACCACTGGGAGCCAGTGCAGCTCACGCAGGAGAGGTGTTACATGGGAGCGCCATGTCGCTCCCATTACCACCCGCGCGGCCGCACTCTGCGCCAGTTGGAGCCTCCGGGTGCTCCTCAAGGGGAGCCCCATGTAGAGAGCATTACAATAGTCCAGGCGGGAGGTGACGAGGGCATGAGTGAAGAAGAACAGAGTTGGAAGGGACCTTGGAGGTCTTCTAGTCCAACCCCCTGCTCAGGCAGGAGACTCTATACCATTCCAAACAAAATGGCTGTCCAATCACTTCTTAAAACCCTCCAGTGCTGAAGCTCCCACAATTTCTGGAGGCAAGCCATTTCATTGATTCATTGTTCTCATTGACAGGACATTTTGGCTCTCTCCTTGGTAAATTTTCATCCTTTACTTCTTGTCTTGCCTTCAGGTGCTTTGGAGAATAGGTTGACTTCCCGCTCTTCTTTGTGACATCCCTCAAATATTGGAAGATTCCTGAAGTATTTCTAGCAGAACTACCAGATTCTGTAACAGCTTTGTTCCCTTATGACATCCATCCAGTAAACTCACAAGATTTGTTTCTCTTGCCATGTTTATTTATTTATTTATTTATTTATTCATTAGTTCAATTTATATGCCGCCCTTCTCCGGAGACTCAGGGCGGCTTACAATGCGTTAAGCAATAGCCTTCATACTTTTGTATATACTTCTTAGTAGGGCTTTCTCCCCCCCCCAAGCGGTGTTCTTTTTTTTATACAAAGTCAACTTTGTATAAGTTGACTCATTTTACCTACCTCGAAAGGATGGAAGGCTGAGTCAACCTTGAGCCTGGTGAGATTCGAACTTGCAGTAATTGCAGGCAGCTGGTGCTACTTAACAGCACTTTAGTCTGCTGCGCCTCCAAGGCTCTTACAATGTTACATGTATACATCTGAACTCTGTTGTTTCTCTGTGTCATATAATATATGTGGTTATCTGCATAATTTTGCATTCATTCATTCATTCATTCATTCATTCATTCATTCATTCATTCATGTTTATATAGTGTATATTGGAGCCGGAGATCCTTTGAGAGCTGTATGCATTGAAATTCCATTTTAATGTATGCCAATTAGTGTACATTTAAAGTGGCAATAAAGTTATTTTAAGTGTTGAGCCCGGCTATTTGGACCGGATGAGAGACGGAGCCGAGATTAAGTCTGAGTCTAATCATGTCACCCCCTAGTCCTTCTTTTTGTTAGAGTAGACATACCCAGTTTCTGCAACCATTCATCGTACAGTTTGCCTTGTATCAATGCAAGATTAGTGAAGGTCAGTTGCCTACAAGCCTAAATTTGATGGACGTTAGATAAGAAGACGCACAAGAAAAGTTCTACCTCACCACAGAAGGATAGCCATAAGGCAGTGAGGGCTAACCTTTTTGTTGTTGTGTGCTGAAAGCGTGTGCACGCCCATAGCCATAATGTAATGCATGTGTGCCCCCTGCGTGTTCCCCCACCCTATACGCATGCGCATGTGACTTCCCCGTTTTGGGCCTAGTAGGACTCCCTGCAGCCTCCTGGGAGCAAAAACAGGCTGTATCCTGGTTTGATCCTAGTAGGCCTCCCTGCACTTATAACCAATAATGCAATGCACGTGTGACCCCCACCGCCCATTCCCCACCCCCACATGCATGTGCAACCCACCCATGCTCCCCCCACCCCATGGGCATGCATCTCCTGCCATAGGTTCACCATCATGGCCATAAAGTCTGTGAAAGACAGGGAAGCACCATCAATATTACGTCCCCTTTGCCCTTTGGACCGAGTTCCAATGTTTGTGGGTGCTGATGTCTGGCTTATGCAAAAGCCCAGGGAGACCATCCTTCACCTTGTCAAGTTTTGATAAAGAAGCTTCCGATGATAAATTATTAGAAAACATTCTTTTTTTAAAAAAAAAATGCAACTCCTTTTATGACCAAACCTTCTCCCAGGGCAAAAATTTCCTACTGCAAATGTTACAGCAGTAAAATAACATAGATCTCAAATTGCCTGTGCATTGAGTTCTCTTATTGCTATTTACATGAGGAATATATTTACCCATGGAGGGGGAAACCAGGCAGAATTCTGGTGGCAGATTTCCCTCGATAGAGGTTGCTTCTCAAAATGAAAGCTGTTATTTTTAAAATGGGGGAGGGGGTGATAAATCTCTGGGAGACATAGGTCTCCACAGGCCTTCCAGCAGCCGTAGGACTCATCATTATTCTAATCACAGAGGGTCTTAAAAAAAGAACATTGCACATTGGTAAGAAGCGTTATAGATAGACTCATAAAGAAACCGGGTCTCCTAAAAATGACAGAGAGAAATGAAGGACCAGCATATTATGAGTTCTAAAAACAGGGTCTTGAAACATCTTTTTTTAAAATAAATAAATAAATAACACAGTTGGATGGGATCCTGGAGGTCTTCTAGTCCATCCTCCTGCTCAGGCAGGACACCTTACACCATTTCAGATAAATGGTTGTCCAATCTCTTCTTTAAAACCTCAATTGATGGAGCACCCAGAACTTCTGGAGGCGAGTTGTTCCATGGATTAATTGTTCTAACTGTCAGGAAATGTCTCCTTAGTTCTAGGTTGCTTCTCTCCTTGATGAGTTTCCACCCATTGCTTCTTGTCTTGCCTTTAGGTAGCCTGGAGAATAGCTTGATTCCCTCTTCTTTGTGGCAGCCTCTGAGATATTGGAACACTGCTATCATATCTCCCCTAGTCCTTCTTTTCATCAAACTAGACATACCCAATTCCAGCAACTGTTCTTTATATGTTTTAGCCTCCAGTCCCCTACACATCTTTGTTGCTCTTCTTTGTAATCTTTCTAGAGTACATCTGCTTGCACCAGTGGTGGGTTGCCCCCGGTTCGGTCCGGTTCTTGCGAACCGGTAGTAAAAGCAGTGGGAAGCTCCGCCCACCCACCCGGACGGCATCATGGATGATCTGCACATGTGCAGAAGCTTCTGCGCATCCGCGTGAGCGGAGCAAGTGCGTGGGCGTGCTCCCGTTGCAAACCGGTAGTAAAGGTAAGTAGAATCCATCCCTGGCTTCTACCTTTATTTCCTTCCAGCACAAGAATTTTATTTGATTTTACGTGGCTTTCTAAAATATTCTGTATTGTCAAGCAACTTAAGAGAAGGCCTGCTCAAGTATTTTTCCATGTAGGTTTAGACTAGGAGTTTTTTTTTTTTTTTTTTTTAAATCTTTCATGACAAGAGGAAATGTAGAGCGATCATTCTCCAGCAGTAGAGGAAAAATGCAGAGAAAAAGAATTGGCCCATATGACATCATGGGGGAACCTACTTGCTATATTGATTGAAAGTTGGCCAGGCTGAGGGGAGAGAGAAGGAGAAAGGCCAACATACCTAATAAAGAATCTTTGTTTGAAGTGAAGCAGAGAGGGGAAACTCACCCAGAAGGACACAGAAGCTTGCAGGAAAACGATTAGATTAGTGGATAAAAGAATAAGAATGAGGTCAGCCAAAGGCCTTTAAGGGGAAAGTGGACCAACCCATAAATAAGACAAAAAGCTGTAAAGGAGAGCAAGTCACTGGATCAAACAGGATGGATTATGATGAAATGTAGGCCAAAGCATACAAGTCCAAATTTCAGAATGCTTATGCTCATTGCCAGGGCCGGATTTTCCTATAGGCTAACTAGGCTTCAGCCTAGGGCCTCAAGATCAAGAGGGGCCTACATTCAAATTGTTAGCAAAATTAAAATTACACTTTCACTATAAGTGAAAGGGCCTCATAAGTGGAATAGCCTAGGGCCTCTTTTCATCTAAATCCGGCCCTGCTCATTGCATTTGCTGAAGAGTTGACAAATGAAATAGCCTTCTGGATTGGACTAGAACAAGGGTGCCAAACTCAAGGCCCGGGGGCCGGATCTGCCCCACAGGGTGCTTAGTTCTGGCCCGTGGGGCCACTCTGCAAACAGCGAACGACCGGCCTGTGGTGCCTCTGCTAGTGAAAACAGACTTTGCAAGGGGTACACATGGTCCTCCCGAGCTCCGTTTTCACTGGCAGAGAGTCACAGGAGGCCGCCAAAGCTGAAAATGGAGTTCAGGAGCCCGTTTTCACTGGCAAAGTGCTTGGGCCACCACAGGAGCCCCCCAACACGAGTGACGTCATGCTGGCCATGCCCATCCTAGCCACACACACATCCTCCGAGGTCAAACACAACCCTGATGCGGCCCTCAATGAAATTGAGTTTGACACCCTTGGATTAGAAGATCTCCAACATCACTTCCAATTCTTATTATTCTGCTCTTCTGGATATCTCCGACAAGAGGGAATTTTCAGAAGAAAATGTCTTGCTAGAGTTTAAGGCCAGCCTGTGGCCTTCTGTATATCTTTAAACCCTTCAGGTACTAGGTGAACAGAATCAGGGAGATGACCTTGAGGAAAATAGACAAGAAACATTCATTGTATAATAAAAAAGGGCCAAAACCTATTGGATCCATATAGTGTCTGAGATGGACCATCTTAATGGAGATGATCCTATGGGTAGCTGTCAGTCACATCCAAACCAGGAAGAGAAGGGAAATGACTTCTGTATCTGGATCAGTCAAGGTATAGACAAGATTTAACACACAGCCCGCTGTGTGTATGAGCCACCTGTGACAAATCCATGATTGCCAGGATTGTCCATATGTCCTACTAGATCCACTCCTGCTCACATGAAGGTGGTGATTCCTGGACTCCAACAATATATGGGGGATCTCCACCCTCAGGTCAATGACTAGGTTAAGGAACTTAGGGAGAGACTCCAATGGGTGTCTGGTCTACTCAAACAGCACACGCGCACACACGCACGCACACACACACACACACACACAGAGCACAACTTGTCCCTAGGGTCCAACTTCACAAACAGGCACCCACACTCCAACCTGTGGTCACAGAAAAATGACCAAAAAGATCCCATGATAGATCATCACCATTGCATCTTCCTAAATTTGCATTGAGGATGATGTGGGACCTGAAACCCAGCGGGAGAAATTTCTGATAGAGGGATCTTCCCCATTAAAACATGCCAGTCTTCCTTTTGGTTCACCGACAAGTCATGAAGAGATGCAGTCTTATTACTGGCAGACTTGGAATGTACTAGCAACCATTTTGACCACTAAGATCCCAGGAGGGGGTTGCTATGTTGGAAACGAGAATGGAGGTGTCCCTTTCCTTGCAAAGGTCAGCCACAAATCCTCTGGCCCAACACTCCTAGGATAAGAGAGTGGTGTCTCTTTATATCCATCCAACATGGATGGCACTCACTTCCCATAACAATCCCACAAACCACATCCACACCAACCACTCCAACCATCCAGAGGTGGAGGCAGCAATCTAGCAAAAACAGAAACCACTCATATCAACCCAACCTAACACACCCAACATCATCCCTCCCCCTCCAAATTTACACAGCCAACAGTCAAACCCACAAAAACAGGATGGAGGTGAGTATGACACCCAGAGCCATTCTCACAAGTCCCTGAGAACCTACAACTTGCCCCTCTAACCCATATGATCTATATAGGCCCAGTTGTCCTCCAATCCTGCTGCTTTTCACTCTGGGCTCCACAACTGATACGTAGAGCAGAACAATCCATTCCCCTGAGAAACTGCTGAATGACTATGTCCAACACCCAGGACCCCACAATACCGGACTTCAGAAAAACATAGTCCCTAGACCTCTACAACCTCATCTCCAGGTGCCACCTATTTGCTAATTGGAAGCCAATGGGTTGGCCTAAAGTGGACGGTCCATGGATCTACAAATTCAACCTGCGGTGATCAGGAGAAAATCTCATAGCCTCCAATCCACTCCACTCCACTCCACTCCACTCCAATCCAACCCAACCCAACCCAACCCAACCCAACCCAAACCAAACCAAACCAAACCAAACCAATCCATCTCCACCATGGTTCAAGAAGACAAGAATGCTATACTGATGTTGCCACAGACCTGGGAAGTCATGATGATGCACTCACCCATGTCATCTCCGCTGCTGATGCTGCTTACCATTCTAACTCCAATGGGCAAGTTTTGGATGCTGAACCATTGAATGAACATCCATGGTCCTAATGTTACAAATCAAGCTGCCCCCTTACAGGCATGCAATGTAAAAAAAAAGCCACCCATGAAAGGAGCAAAGCTCGCATTGCAATATTGCAGAATATGTTTTGTCATTTGTCTCCACTTGGATGTCTGTGCTACCTAGGGAAGGGAGCTTAAAATCTGAACACAGAGTTTGCAGAATCTTCTGTAATTTAACGGTGGGCTGCCCAATCCAACCTAACCTTTTCCAATCGCTCCCTTCCCAAGGCCCTGCCTTTACAACCAGCTACAAATATAGGTAGTCCTCAACTTACAACAGTTCGTTTAGTGACCGCTCGAAGTTACAAGGCACTGAAAAAAAAAGGACTTATGACTGTTTTACACACTTACCACCAGGGGTGAAGTCCAGCAGGTTTTGACAGGTTCTGGAGAACCGGTAGCGGAAATTTTGAGCAGTTCAGAGAACCGGTAGTGGAAATTTTGTTGGTAAACTTGCTTACCTCTAAATTCTATCTTACCAATGACTCTTGATTTCTGTTTTTTCCTCAACATGTAGGCCAACCACCTACCTGGTTTATTGGCGTTACAAAATGTATTATGTTTAGCATATTGTAAACTAGTTGCCACCTGATCAGCCATTAACATATTAAATTGCCGTCGTAGTATATTTATTGTTTCTTTTACTTTTTTATCTCCTGGATTAAATATAAGTAGTTGTTCTTTCTTTTTTATTTCTTCCTCTATCTCTTTCCGCTTCTTTTGTTGTTTTAATCTATATTTATTATTCATATGTATTAACATACCCCTCATATAAGCCTTTCTAGCATCCCAGACCATTTCCATAGAAGTACCCTTATTCATATTAATAACAAAAAATTCTTTCATTTGTTTTTTAAGCTCTTTCACATTTTCTTCACATCTAAATAAATTTTCATTTAACCTCCAAGACCTCCTTTCTCCCCCCTCCTGTTCAAATTCCACCCAAACCGGACTGTGATCAGTTAAAGTTCTTGGACATATCTTCATCTTCTTCACCCTGGAAATAAAATCATTTGTGGTTAGTATAAAATCAGTCCTGGAGAAGGATTGATGTCTATCAGAAAAAAAAGTAAAGTCTCTTTCCTCCACGTTACGTTCTCTCCAAATATCTCTCAGTTCTGTATCTTCCATCATATCAAAAAAAGATTTAGGTAATTTTGCACGTGTTGAAATCTTTGATAAACTTTCCGGTAGTGGAAATTTTGAGTAGTTCGGAGAACTGGCAAATACCACCTCTGGCTGGCCCCAGAGTGGGCTGGGAATGGAGATTTTGCAATATCCTTCCCCCAGGAGTGGGGAGGGAATGGGGATTTTGCAGTATCCTTCCCCTGGAGTGGGGTGGGAATGGAGATTTTGCAGTATCCTTCCCCTGCCATGCCCACCAAGCCACACCCACAGAATCGGCAGTAAAAAAAATTGGATTTCACCACTGCTTACCACTATTGCAGCATCCCGATGGTCACCTGATCAAACTTCAGAAGCTTGGCAACTGACTCCTATTTATGACGGTTGCCATGTCCCGGGGTCATGTGATCACATTTTGCAAACCTTCTGACAAGCAAAATCAATGGGGAAGCCAGATTCACTTAATAACCGTGTTACTGACTTAACAACTGCAACAATTCACTGAACAATGGAAGCAAGTAAGGGGCAAAACTTACTTAACCAATATTTCGCTTAGCAACAGAAATGTTGGGCTCGATTGTGGTCGTAAGTCGAGGACTGCCTGCAAATGCCCTGCATTCTTATTTAATCCGTCCTCAACCTCCCAGTTGCAGATTGCATTTTGTCTCTCTCGTTGGTCGCCATGTGGTGCCTTTTTTTTCATTCTTGCTCGCGAGGCAAATTTATTCCCTTGTGCAGAGCATAATCTGAAACAGTTTACCCTCAAAACTTTCTCCCTCTGAGTCAGGCCCTATCCAATTAATCAGATAAACTGTTTTTTTTCTCTTTCTTTCTACGGGAAATATTTGAAGCAGAGATGTAAATTCCAAATTAGTCAAGACATATTCAACAAGGGAAAGACCCTTTTCTCTTATTTATTTTTCTTAGGGACATTGCTACCAGATCCACAAGGGGCGTCTCGTTTTGTTTTTGTTTTTAATTCGTTTTTAAAAAAACACCTTATTTATCCAACGAAGTCAGCATGGGATAGGTTGAAAAAAAAAAACACTCACAAAATTCCTAAAACCCAATAAAAGCCGTTTTGATTTCTGAAACAAATTCGAGGCAATGTCGAAGAGCAGGGATAAAGACAAAGATGGTATGTTAGGCCAGGGATTCTCAAACCTGGGGAGTCATGAGAAAAGTTAAATGAGTTGACCCCTCCCCAAATCTTTTTAAAGCTTTGTGTAAGTGGCACAAAGCTATGAGCATCAATAGAAGAGAATATTTGCAGCTCAGGATTGAGCTGTGGTGTTCTCTGTGCTTGTTGATTTTCTTCATGATCAAACTTCTGATGATGTTACCTACTTTGGTAATAAAATGTGTGCAGGAAAACAACCAAACTCAGAGAGAGCACCAACAGTTCAACGCTGAACATGTATCAATATTAATATCTTCTATTATATTGTATATTCTATTCTATTCTATATTATATTGATATTGATATTGTTTGCTGATTGCTTATTTGTAACCTATGACTATCATTAAGTGTTGTACCTTATGATTCTTTTTTAAAAAATTTTTTAAACTTTTATTAATTTAAGAAACCACATAATACATTTATAAATGCAAGTAAAACAATTTACAACAAGCATCATCTTAATAACATCTACCTATAATATCTGAATTGTTACAATATCAATATTCTATATTCTTCAATATACAATGTTTCTCTCACCTTATATAATACTATTTTATTGATAACTCGTGTCTCTTTCTTAAATTTCATTTGATATAAAAATTTATTTTACTCTATTGATATCTTTTCTTTTATTTAATTTTTCTTTCTTTCTTCTTCTCTTTTTTTTTTCACTTCCCTCTAACCATTTATACCATTTTTGCCAGACCAGATAATATTCAGATTCTTCCTTTCCTTGGATCTCATTGGTAAGTCTATCCATCTCAGTGCATTCCATAATTTTGGATATTAATTTCTCTTGAGTCGGGACCTCTTCTTGTTTCCAATTTTGTGCGTATATAATTCTTGCTGCAGTCAAAATGTGTGTTATTAAATATATTATTTCTTTTTCATATTTGCTTGTAGGTATTCCTAATACCTTATACCTTATGATTGTACCTTGTACCTTATGATTCTTGATGAACATATTTTTTATCTTATGTACACTGAGAAAATGATAAAGAAACACATTGACTTTAAACCAGAGATATTTTTATTAGGGATCTTACCAGAAACATACAACAGAGAATTGAGATATTTAATTGTGAATGTTTTAACGGCAGCTAGAATTGTATTTGCTAAAAACTGGAAAGGAGAGAAGATACCTACGAATAACGATGTTTTTAAGAAAATTTTGGAGTGTGCTGAAATGAGTAAATTGACATTTGAAATTAGGGAACAGGAAGATAAACAATATTATTTGATATGGGATTTATTTTATCAATGGTTAGATAAGAAGGCATGGAAATGAAATATGAAACATGAAATGGATAAAATAATAAAACATAAAGAGGGGTTCATTTCCCTTATGGAGGATAAGCTACTGTCAAATAATTGGTAAATGAGAATAATAATGTAATAAACTGTTAAATAAAATTCTATTCTATTCTATTCCATTCCATTCCATCCCATCCCATCCCATCCCATCCCATCCCATCCCATCCTATCCTATCCTATCCTATCAATATTCATATCCAAAGCTATGAGTGATTTTAGGGAGATGGCGAAGATGAATGTCCTGATGCCTTTGCTAAAAGATGGGTCAAACTCAGTAATTTGATTGATTATCTGTGGGACTTTTTGGTGGGGTGATGGAATAATGCAGGTTTATTTAATCACTTTAGGAAGTCACACTGTTGCAAGCTTTGAAACCTTCCCCTTTAACTGGTTCAGAAGGCTCAGGCCCAAAAGCAAAGAAAAGCAAACAAAATCTTATCCATCTGGGTGAAATTTAAACGAGAGGAAAACACCGGCATCCACAGAGAAGAGAAGAAAACGGCAAGCTGGAGATTCTGCCTCCCCCCACCTACCCAATTCAGGCCCTCCCTTTTCATATACTTCTAACATCAATAGATATGCTTATTGAGCCTTCGTGGTGCAGCGGACTAAAGTGCTGTTAAGTAGCACTTAGCTGCCAGCTGCCTGCAATTACTGCGAGTTCAAATGTCACCAGGCTCAAGGTTGACTCAGCCTTCCATCCCTCCGAGGTAGGTAAAATGAGGACCCAGATTGTGGGGGCAATAAACTGACTTTGTATAAAGAGATCACCACTTAGGGGGCCCGAAAGCTCTACTAAGCAGGTATATACAAAAAAAAAGTATGAAGGCTATTGCTTAACACATTGTAAGCCGCCCTGAGTCTCCGGAGAAGGGCGGTATATAAATTGAACCAATAAATAAATAAATAAACTCATTAAAAAGAACTATAAAACTGTCACAAATAACAGATGGCCGCCACTCGGTTATTCTAAAATTCTCTAAAAATGTTTAGTCTTAGCCAGTTTTGGAAGTAGAGTGGAGGCCAACCTACTGTCGGTGTCCTGAGAAGAAGATATGCATCATAGCCTTCAAGTGTCTGGCATCATCCATACTTGTGGGCACCTGGAGAACATCAAACAACATGGTTGGAAAGGACCTTGGAGGTCTTCTAGTCTAAACCGCCTGCTCAAGCAGGAGAGACCCTATACCACTTCAGACAGATGGTTATTGTCCAATCTCTCCCCTGAAAATGTCCAGTGATGCAGCACCCACAAGTTCTGGAGACAAGCCGTTCCACTGATAATTGTTCTGAGAGGAAAATTTCCTCTCCTAAAGAGCCTTGGTAGTACAGTGGTTTAATGCACCCTGTTATTAACACAGCTGCCTGCAATTTCTGCAGGCTTGAATCTTACCAGGCTCAAGGTTGATTCAGCCTTCCATCCTTTCTAAGGTAGGTAAATTGAGGACCCAGTTTGTGGGGGCAATAAGCTGACTTTGTATAAATATACAAAAGTATGAAGGCTATTGCTTAACGCACTGTAAGCCGCCCTGAGTCTCCGGAGAAGGGTGGCATATAAATCAATTTTTTTTTTAAAAAAAAATTCTGCTTAGTTCTTGATTGGATCTCTCTTTGATAGGTTTCATCCGTTCTTTCTTGTCCTGCCCTCAGGTGTTTCAAAGAATAGGTTGACCCACTTTTCTTTGTGGTAACCTTTTAAATATTGGAAGATCATATCACCCCTAGTTCTTTTCTTTCTTAGACATACCCAGCTCCTGCAACCATTCATCGTATGCTTCAGTCTCCTGATGCCTAATCCTTTTTGTAGCTCTTCTCTGTACTTTTTCTAGAGTCTCAACATCTTTTTTTTTTTGTATTGTGGTGATCAAAATTGGACACAGTATTCCAAGTGTGGTCTTACTTAAAGCAGTATAAAGAGTACTGATACTTCACGTGATCTTGATACCCAGGGGTGGGCTTCAAAATTTTTAGCAAGGGGTTCTCTGCCAAGTTGCTGGGTAGGCGTGGCCCAGTGGTGGGTTGCCCCCGGTTTGGACTGGTTCTTGTGAACCGGTAGTAAAATTGGGGGCAGGCTCCACCCACCCACTTGGATGTCATCACAGACGATCTGCACACGCGCAGAAGCTTCCGGTTGTGAACCAGTAGTAAAGGTAAGTAGAACCCACCCCTCGTGTGGCCCTGTTGGGCATGGCCTAGTCGGCCTCCTGCATCACTGCGGGGGAATGTTTTTGCCCTCCCCGGGCTCCAGAGGCTTTTTTCAAGCCTCCGGGAGGGTGAAAATAGCCTCCACAGGCTCCGAAGGCCCCCTGGAGGCCAGAAATGGGCCTGTTTTCAGCCTTCCTGAGGCTCCATGCGTGCCCTGTACTTATCTGCATCCAAAATGGCTGTGTGGGGACTCCTGGGAGGGGACAGATGCAGTAGGCACGGCCAGCCAGGAGTGGGATTTGGGGGTTCTCTGAACTGCACAGAATCTTAGCTAGAGTTTCTCCCGAACCCCTGCGAACCCCCAGCAGCTCACCCCTGTTGATACCATACTATAAGCCACAGGTGAATTTAACCCCTCATGGGAGATTCCCCCACCTCAGCCCAATCAAATTAATTGGCGGATACGCAAAATCATACTAACAGTGTAATTCAAACATACGTTAAACAAATAAGGGGTTGATTTCTATATGCAAGCTTTATTGCTTAGTCTTCTGAGTTTTTTTTTTTTTAATTCTGCAGTGTGAGAACAGCAGCATAAAAGTAACTTTATTTTGGATATCTTTCAGATGTTTCATGCTTGTTTCTGAGGATATTATTAACAATGAAAGTTATTCTTTGGAAGAAAAACTTTTAAGTATTAAGAGAGGGGAACTCCCCCCCTCCCCAAGTTGCTGAACAAAGTATTCATTTATGACAGGGGAAACAGCCAACCCACTTGTTTTCATTCTTAAAACTGAGAGAAAATGAAACCCTTTCAGAGAAGAATTTTTCTTAAAGTGCAAGTTAATCCTCGCTTGAGAAGTTTTGGGAAATATGCACATAATAAGTGGTAATTGTTGTATGACTGAACCGCAGTAATGCTTTGTAGATGTGAAGCACCCAACAGGCAAACCAACATCTGACATCATCAGCTTTCATCCTTCTCTAAAAACTGTAATTGACTGAAGTCCCTGTGCCATGTTTCCCCCGTGATTCATCAGGTACCGAAATCGCACGGAAAAGCATGGGGGCACTGCCTGTGCGTGGAATCCTCCCCACAACCATGTTTTTCTTCAAGGGTGCAGATAGTTTGGTTACTTGATCATTGATTGATCATGTGTCATCAAGTCATTTTCACCTCCATGTAAATATCTATGGAGATTCTCAGTCATCCAGGTCATAGGTTTTTTTTTTTTTTAACAGATTAACAGAGTTGGAAGGGACCTTGTAGGTCATGTAGTCCAACCCCAAGGAGGAGACCCTACACCAGTGGTGAAATCCAATTTTTTTTACTACTGGTTCTGTGGACATGGTTTAGGGGGCGTGGTGTGGCTTGGTGGGCATGACTTGGTGGACGTGGCAGGGGAAGGATACTGTAAAATCTCCATTCCCTCCCCACTCCAGGGGAAGGATATTGCAAAATCTCCATTCCCACCCCACTCTGGGGTCACCAGAGGTGGCATTTGCCGGTTCTCCGAACTGCTCAAAAATACCGCTACCGGTTTTCCAGAACCTGTCGGAACTTGCTGGATTTCACCCCTGCCCTATACCATTTCTGATGAATGGCAGTCCAATCTCTTCCAGTGATGAAGCTTCCACAATGTCCGAAGGGAAGCTGTTCCATTGGTTGATTGTTCTTACCGTCAGAAAATTTCTCAATTCTAGATTGAATCTCTCCTTCATCAGTTTCCATCCATTATTCCTTGTCTGGCCTTCGGGTGCCTTGAAAAATAGCTTGACCCCCTTCCTCTCTGTGGCAGCCCCTCAAATATTGAAACATTGCTATCATATCTCCCCTGGTCCTTCTCTTCAGTAGACTAGCCATGCCCAGTTCCTGTAACTGTTCTTCATATGTTTTAGTCTCGAGTCCCCTAATCATCTTGGTTGCTCTTTTCTGCACTTTTTCTAGAGTCTCAACATCTTTTTTATAGTGTGGTGACTCAAAGGTGCTTTTTCAGAAGACAACTGGACTGGGTTTTTTTTTCCCTTAAGGAAGACCTTTTGCTTCTCATCCAAGAAGCTTCGTTGGTTGTGGAGGACGCAACTTGGATAAGAAATGAAACATCTTCCTCAAGGAAAAAAACAGCCCAGTTGCCTCTTGATGAAGCACCTTTGAGATTACCACATAAATAGATTTTTTTTCCATGATGATCTTTCCCCTTACTTGATTCTTTAGGTCAAACTCGATTACATTGATGGCCACATCAGGGTTGTGTTTGACCTCTGGGGGCCGGGGGTGGGTGTGACCAGGGTAGGCATGGCCAGCCCGACATCACTTGTGTTGGGGGCACCTGTGGTGGCCTAAGCACTCTGCCAGTGAAAACGGGCTCCCAAGCTCCATTTTCAGCTACCATAGCCTCCTGCAACCCTCTTCCAGTGAAAACGGAGCTCACGGCTCTTCCGAACTCCGTTTTTGCTGGCAGAAGCACCATGGGCCAAATCTAAGTACCCCATGGGCCGGATCCAATGGTGCACCCATTCTTTCCATAAGTGGAAGCTTGAGAACATTCAACTGATTTCATAGGAAATGATTGTTTCTCTGTTGAATTGTCACCAATTCACATGGTTTTCAACTGGCATGTCTGGGATAGCTTCTTCAGAACTTAGAACTTGCTCATGTTTAATTTTTAAAAAGTAAGAATACCTGGCTCCTTGTCTCTCTATAGCACATCTGGCTTTTCGGATATAAGCATAAAGGCAGGTTGAGATGAATAATGAGGCACTGTGACCTATCAGAGTTTTGACCCAACAATACCCTTCCTTGTTGCCTCTCAGTTACATTTCTTGTTGTGCTCACAGCACTGAGAGAACATGCTCCCACACACCTGTCCTTAAAATATTCTCTGTACTACATTATTGCATGGAAACATGTCAATCTTCCAAGGAAATTTTTCAGTGTAAGTCTCCAGCACTCATCTCTTCACTACAGCCTCAAAAGAATAAATCAGCAAGCAGTGAAAACTTTGGAATAACTTTGTGCGTGGATTGACTTTTCTTCATCTTAATATTTAGTGATTGGGTACTGTCTGGTTCCTCATGCATGACGTAAACATATTCTGAATTTATACCAGGTCTGCTCTGCCCCAGCTACGGACCCCAAAGAACGCAGCACACACAAAATCTGTACAAACCTTAGTTTACTAAATTAAATCAGTCTTTTTGAAACAAAGGCTGTTAATTAACTTTCTTAACAGCCTACAAGAATCCAAAGAATAAATAATCGTAATCTTACTAGGATTGGCAGAAAGCTCAGAAGCAATTTGCAGGACACTGATAAAAGAACTAAGATCCAGACACGAAGGAGAGTGAACTAAGTTGTTCCCTGCAAATTGCCTCAGACATCATCCTTCCTTAAATAGGCTAAGGGAGTGGCCAATTAGCCCCAAGTCTTACTCTCGAGGAGACCTCCTCCTGAGGAGCCACTCTTGCCTTTTGGCAGCTCTGCGTGCCCGTGCATCGAGAAGAGGCTCCTCCTCTTCCTCTTCACCCATGGAAGCTTCTGGAGGTTCTGAAGGCCCTGGCTGAATCCCCGCCTCTGGCACCCCATCTTCTCCAGCCTCCTCATTGTCCGACTCGAGTGCCAGCTGCACAGGCTGTTGGCGCAGCACCACACCAGCCTCCTCGCTGTCTGAATCAGCTACTAACTGCACAGGCCGCTGACGGTCCACAACAAGATTAAGAATGCAGGTAGATGCTGTGTTGGTGTCTTCTGTCCTGCCCCAAAGATCACAACATCAGAGGAGGAGGATTAAATGTATTTGGAGTACATACAAGTAGTCCTCAATTTACAACACAGTTGGAACTAGCTACTTTCAGTTGCTAAATGATGTAGTCATTAAGGGAGTCCTATGATGAGACCCAATTTTACAACCATTTTTACCATGTTCATCAAGTGAATCTTGCAGTTGCTAAATGAATTATGTGGTTTTTAAAAGCAAATTCGGCTTTCCCAATTTATTTTTTGGAACCCATCTGGAAGGCTTCCAATTTCCATCCATGTGGCCGTAAGATGCTACAAAAGTCATAAATACAAGCTGGTAGCTAAACACCCAAATTGCAATCATATTACAGTAGGGATGGGTGTGACAATCATAACTTCAAGGGCGGGTCATAAGTCACTTTGTCTGTCATAACTTTGAACCATCATTAAATCAATGATCATTATAAGATAACCTTTATTGTCCTTTTTTTTTTACTGTGAGCACATTGGCAGGCATTAAAAATGAATTTCTGTTGCCTGCTCTCAAAAGAAAGCATATATCTACCCATAATCATATATAACACACATATACACTTATTTATTATTAATTAATTAATTAATTAAATTTCTATACCGCCCTACTCCCGGAGGACTCAGGGTGGTGAACAGCCAAGATAAAATACAGATAATACAAATATTAAAAGTCCCTTAAAATTATTAAATATTTTGGCCAAAACACAGATTAAAACACCCAGTTTATAAAATCAAACGAATTAAAAATTTAAAAGAGGAGAGTTAAGCCAGGCCAGCCTGCTGAAATAAAAAAGTTTTCCTATATACATACATATATATACATACCTACAGCCATACACACACACACACACACACACACACACACACACATACACACCTCAATGTCCATTTTGAACATTTTGAATGAATAATGGAAAGAAGAAAGTTGAGAGTTCACAAGGTTGATGCTATATGGGTGAAGACTATATTGAAAACTGTCTATATCAGGGATGAAATAACAGGTCTGACAGGTTTTGGAGAACCGGTAGCAGAAATTATGCATAGTTTGGAGAACCAACAAATACCACCTCTGGCTAGCCCCAGAGTGGGGAGGGAATGGGGATTTTGCAGTATCCTTCCCCTGGAGTGGGGTGGGAATGGAGATTTTGCAGTATCCTTCCCCTGCCATACCCACCAAGGCATGCTCACAGAACCACTAGTAAAAAAATTTGGATTTCACCACTGGTCTATATTCGTAAGGCTTAACAGGAAAGCTGGCTGGGTGACTTTGGGCCAGTCACTCTCTTGGTGAGCCCAGCCCACCTCACAGGGTTGTTGTTGTTGTGGGGAAAATAGGAACAGGAAGGAGTTTAGGTATGTGCACTGTCTTATTTATAAAAATAATAAATCTGGTATGTCAATATGTATATACTGTAAACATTTTTTTATGTTTCTTAATAGAATTTAAAACATCATGTCTTTGACCTAAAACATGACTTGGCCTGATTGACTTAGCATTTGGGCTCACTTTACTAGAAAAAGTGAGCAAATTAGCTTTTGCTGAGGTAAAAATAAAATGTTCATTGCCGGTAGATGCATCATTCACTTTGCTCATATTTTTCTCCTATAGTCCCATATCATTTATTTAAATGATTCCCATGATCACCCTCACAGAGCGACTTCAAATAGACTCATAGAATCAAAGGACTGGAAGGGACCTTAGAGGTCTTCCAGTCCAACCCCCTGCTCAAGGCATCAGGCCTTATACCATCCTGGACAAATGATGGCCCATTTTTTTTTTTCTTAAAAACGTCCAGCAATGGAGCACCCACATCTCTGAGTGGCAAGCTGTTCCACTGATTAATTGTTCTCTTTGGGAAAAGAAAGTCAGAATCCTAATGAAGAAAGCCTCCCCAAAGTGAGCATCTTCCAGATGATTTAGAATAGAATAGAATAGAATAGAATAGAATAGAATAGAATAGAATAGAATAGAATAGAATAGAATAGAAGAGAAGAGAAGAGAAGAGAATAGAAGAGAAGAGTTGGAAGGGACCTTGGAGGTCTTCTAGTCCAACCCCCTGCCTAGGCAGGAAACCCTACACCACTTCAGACAAATGGTTATCCAACACCTTCTTAAAAACTTCCAGTGTTGGAGCATCCACAACTTCTGGAGGCAAGTTGTTCCACTTATTAATTGTTCTAACTGTCAGGAAATTTCTCCTTCGTTCTAAGTTGCTTCTCTCCTTGATTAGTTTCTACCCATTTCTTGTTCTACCCTCAGGTGCTTTGGAGAATAGCTTGACTCCCTCTTCTTTGGGGCAGCCCCTGAGATATTGGAACACTGCTATCATATCTCCCCTGGTCTTTCTCTTCACTAGACTAGCCATGCCCAGTTCCTGCAACCGTTCTTCATATGTTTTAGCCTCCAGTCCCCTAATCATCTTTGTTGCTCTTCTCTGCACTCTTTCTAGAGTCTCCACATCTTTTTTACATTGTGGCGACTGCATTTGAACTGCAAAATCTCTAGCCATATTGGGGCAGTTAGATCTTTAACTCAAAAAATATTTTCACCATAACCACAGAAACAAGACAGAAAGGCTTCCACACAGCAGTTTGGGAAAAGCAGAAATTCCCACAACTATTTACCGAGACTGTTATGTTAGTGCAAGGCTAATTTAGCTATCATTGCTCTTTCACCAAAGAATTTGGGAATTTGTTTGATGGAGTTGTTCTGAATATAGTTACTGGGGAGGATGCCTTCGAACAGAATTATGATTCCCAGGGTCCCCGAGGGAGCTAGGAACTTAGATCGATGTTTAAGGTTATGGCAGGGAGCAGATATGATATTTAGCTGCTTCAAAAGCAATCTCATGACAATCCTAAAATTGTTTGGAGAAGAAATAGGTTGCGATTGTTTACTTTGGTATATCATCGCCAGTGCTATCCTGAACAGTTTTTTGAAACGGCTCTAAGATCCTCATTCCTATGCGTGAATCATGCCCCATTTTTCTTGACAATCGTTTGGTGTGACAGTCCCTAGCTTGTGATTATCTTGGGAAATACCTTTAAATTGGGCTGCAAGTGGTCCTGCTCTGTTATTTATTTTATTTATTTTATTTTTATTTTATTGAATTTCTATACCGCCCTTCTCCCGAAGGACTCAGGGCGGTGTACAGCCAAAAATAAAACCATGACAATATAAAAATGAAAAGCAATTTAAAACAATTTAATAAATTGGCCAAAAAACTCTAATAAAACAACCCATTAAAATAGTAAAATGTTATTATTATTTAGGCCAGCCCTGCTTGTTGGAATAATAATGTTTTTAGGGTGCGACGAAAGGTATGAAGGTCGTGAATCCTACGAATCTCCGGGGGCAGCTCATTCCAGAGGGTAGGGCCCCCCACAGAGAATGCTCTCCCCCTGGAGGTCGTCAGCCGACATTGCCTAGCCGACAGCACCCGGAGGAGCCCCTCTCTGTGGGAGTGTACCGGTCGATGGGAGGCTATCGGTGGCAGAAGGTGGTCTCGTAAATAGCCAGGTCTCAAGCCATGGAACGCTTTAAAGGTGGCAACCATAATCATAACCGTTAGGATTATGCATACTATTTTCATGCCCCCCCATGCCTTCTGGATATATTGAATTATAAATAGGCGCTATTATTTAATGTGGCCTTAGGCTAGGGGTGTCAAACTCATTGAGGGTTGCATCAGGGCTGTGGTTGACCTTGGATGGCTGGGCATGGCCGACTGGGTGGGTATGGCTGATTGGATGGGCGTGGCCAGCTTGTTGCCACTCACTGGGTATGGCCGACTGGGTGGGCGTGGCCAGCTTGACACTACTCCCCAAACTGCTGGCATGTTCCCTCTTTGCATTGGGTAGATTGGGCTGAAGCCACATGGGCTGGCCCCTTATATTTTCCAGGACAGCCCCGTGGCCGGATCCGAGCACATCATGGGTCAGATTGGGCCCACGGTCCTTGTGTTTGACACCTCTGTCTTAGGCTATTGCTAGGCTTTATAATTCAAAGTATCAACAAGTGGAGATCCTATGATCCAAGCTATACTAAGTATTGATCAAGTGAACTGTGGGGTGCTTGGTGCTCTCTGAGCTTGGTTGTTTTCTTGCAGACCAAACTCGATAACATCATCAGTGCTAGTAAGGGAGTAGGAGTTGGTCTATATTATATCTATATCGTGCTGATATTAGGAAGCAGAATGGTGCAGATAGATGATAGCCTCTCGTTTAGATGTGTTGTTTGAATTTACAGAACATACTGCCTGACTTTGGTTAAGCAACCAATCTCACAGTGATTTCTACCTTGCAAGACTGTTGTCAAACTGTAGTGGTGAAGGACACTTCCACCCCAGTAGTATTTCCATCTTCCAATGCAAAATTGTTGGGAAATCACGAATGCAAATATGTAAGCCACAGCCTTTGCATCATGTTGCTAAAATTCATGCACCTCTAACGACAGAAGCTCAAAAAATTGTGGGGGAACATATTCAGAAGAAGTTCAATGGGAGAAAGTTGCTAAAGAGAATTCAGAGAAAGAGTAAAAAAAAATTGGCTGGTGAGAAAATAGGAGAAATGGGTGATTGGATCAGTTTTACTTTTTTTTTGTCACTTGCTTTTAAAAAAAATATTTATGAAAGAAGAGCGAGTGGGTTGACAGGAAGGGGAAAACCAAAAAAGATTTGATCAAATGGAGTTGATTAGTCCCTGAAAAAAAGAGGAAGGGGGAAGTTTAATGAAGAAAAGGCAATTATGAAGCTGTGCATGGACATGTTGAAAGCGAGGACAGTTTGCAAGGATATAATATAAAAGAATGGAGAGGTATCATGAAAGAAGTTGATGTAAATTAGATATATCTATGTTTCCTTCTGTTGTTCTTATCTCACGTCTAATTTCCTTTACTTGCTGTTTTTTTACTCCTTTCCTGGGCTCTGTAGAATGTTGGTTACGCTGAAAGGAAATAGTGTAATGGCTGCATACATATATGTCTTTCTGAAGAAATTTGCAAATTTAGGCAAATTCTTACGAAAAAGCAAAATAGGGAAAATGCCATTGCTCTGCATCAGATTTTTCCCGGATGGATAGTATCCTCCTGTATTTTCATAACGTGCAATTCTTAAAAATGAGAAGCAATCAACATCATTTCTTCTTCTTCTTCTTCTTCTTCTTCTTCTTCTTCTTCTTCTTCTTCTTCTTCTTCTTCTTCTTCTTCTTCTTCTTCTTCTTCTTCTTCTCCTCCTCCTTCTCCTCCTCCTCCTCCTCCTCCTCCTCCTCCTCCTCCTCCTCCTCCTCCTCCTCCTCCTCCTCCTCCTCCTCCTCTTCTCAGTGAGGCACTACTTTGCTGTGGGGGTTGCATGCTGGAAGAGAGCTATGCCAGAGGTTCAACCATTACTGAATTATTATTATCATCCATATTATTGCATTCCTTTTATTCATATTATTGAATTTTGAATTATTGAGTCCAGGGGAGGTTTCTAAAATTTTTTACTACTGGTTCTGTGGGCGTGGCTTATTTTGTGGGCATGGCTTGGTGGGGGGTAATGTGACTGGGTGGGCATGGCCAACTTTTCTTTTTTTTTACTTTTAAAAGCATTTTTTCTACAACCTTAAGAAGTTGCAGAAAAAAATGCTTTTAGAAGCCTCTGACGATCAGGCAACTCAGCTGAGATCGCCAGAGGCTTTTAAAGGCATATTTTGGCTGAAGAGGTTGTAGAAAAAAATGCTTTTAAAAGTAAAAAAAAAAGCCTCTGATGAGGTGAGTGGAGTAAGCGAGCGGTGACCGGGCCGGGGGCGTGGCCAGCCAATGTTTTTACCGGTTTTCCAAACTACTACAAATTTTTACTACCGGTTCTTGTGAACCGGTGCGAACTGGGAGCAACCCACCACTATTGAGTCTGTCATTTGTTTGTCTATAACTGCTTGGTTTGGTACAGCAACCAAATAGGACAGGTAGAGACTTTTAACAGTAGCCGGGCTCTATTACTATTTTCTGTCTCATCTTTACTACTATCTTCTCCTATTGATACCTTATGATTATATTACTTTGTTGTTTGTATGTATATTCATCAGAGGACAAAGAGTGTCTCTCTCATGAACAGCTTGGTGAGATGTAATTTATAGAAACCCATATCAGACAGAATAACAGAGTTGGAAGGGACCTTGGAGGTCTTCTAGTCCATCCCCCTGCTTAGGCAGGAAACCCTACACTACTTCAGAAAAATGGTTATCCAAACTCTTCTTAAAAACTTCCAGTGTTGGAGCATTCACAACTTCTGGAGGCAAGCTGTTCCACTGATTCATTGTTCTAACTGTCAGGAAATTTCTCCTTAGTTCTAGATTGCTTTTCTCCTTGATTGGTTTCCACCCATTGCTTCTTGTCTTGCCTTCAGGTGCTTTGGAGAATATCTTGACTCCCTCTTCCGTGTGGCAACCCCTGAGATATTGGAACAATGCTATCATGTCACCCCTGTTCCTTCTTTTCATTAAAACAGACATACCCACTTCCTGTAACAGTTCTTCATATGTTTTAGCCTCCAGTCCCCTGGTCATGACCCATGTTAACAAGACCCACACTAGGTATTGGAGTTCCTGGACATCAAGTTCCAATACTTGAGGGGCTGCCATAGAGAGGAGGGGGTCAAGCTGTTTTCCAAAGTACCTGAAGGCCAGACAAGGAATAATGGATGGAAACTGACCAAGGAGAGATTCAACCTAGAAATGAGGAGGAAATTTTCTGACAGTGAGAACAATCAACCCATGGAACAGAAGTTGCCTTAGAAAGTTGTGGGAGCTTCATCACTTGAGTCTTTCAAGAAAAGATTGGAGTGCTATTTGTCAGAAATGGTGTAGGGTCTTCTGCTTGAGCAGGGGGTTGGACTAGATGACCTATAAGGTCCCTTCGAACTCTGTTAATGTGTTAAATTAGGTGACAAATGGGCTAAAGGACTCAAGACAGTTGGCTATGCAACCAGAGCCAGCAACTGCAGGATTACTAGAAGAAAAGTTGCTTACTCATCACAAATATATGAAGACTCAAAGCAAAGCAATAATGATAATTATAATAATGGTGTAAATCAGCTGTGGTGATGCCAGTGGTTCTCAGCATATTGGGTACCATATCAAAAGATCTTGGTGGCACTTAAAAATCTATGCATTGACAACTTTTCCATCTGTCTGTAACAAAAGGCCCTACTGTTTTGCTCCACACATATACTATGTTGCTACCTTGCAACATGCTAGGTTCTTGAGAATGCAGATTAACAGATTAACAGAGTTGGAAGAGACCTTATAGGTCATCTAGTCCACCCCCCTCAAGCAGGAGACCCTACACCATTTCTGACAAATGGCAGTCCAATCTTTAGCTTGAAAAGAAAAAAGAAGAAAATGCACAGGAAAACCAATATCAAGTACTTGATAGCTTGACCTCACATTGTTGTGAACAGATAATAATAATTACAAGAGTTTAATACAAAGATTATGTAAAGGACTGCCAAGAACAAGCACTGAGGCAAGTTAAAAATTGGAACTAAGTGCATAGGGAAGAAAAAGTAAATATTGAAATGATATAATGAGAATACAAACAAAATGCTGGCAAGAAAAAGCATTACCTAGTCAATTTCTGCAAAAAAGCAAGGAGAAAGTAGATAAAGATAAAACCTGGCAATGGCTTGCAACTGGAACATTAAAAAAAAGAAACTGAAGGCTTGATTTTGGCTGCACAAGAACTATATGAACTAAGACAATCAAGACCAGAACTGAAAAAAAACCATCTATTGATTCAAAACGCAAACTGTGCAAAGAAGCAGAAGGAACAGTAGATCGTATAGAATCATAAAATCATAAGGATGGAAGGGACCTTTGAGGTTTTTTTAGTCTAACCCCCTGCTCAAGGCAGAAGATCTTATTACATCCCAGAAAAATGGCTGTCCAATTTTTTCTTGAAGACCTCCAGAGATGGAGTACCCACCACTTGGAAAGCAAGCTGTTTTATTGATTAATTGTTCTGACTGTCAGGAAATTTCTCCTTAGTTCCAGATTGGATCTCTCTTTAATGAGCTTCTACCCACTGCTTCTTGTCCTGCCATCAAGTGTTTTGGAGAATAAGTTTTCCCACTCCTCCTTATGACGGGTATCATGCTGCCCCTAATCCTTCTCTTCATTAGGCTAATCATACTTAGTTCCCTTAACCATTCATTGTACTATTTAGTCTTTAGGGTTAAAGAGCTGCGGTGGTGCAGTGGTTAGAATGCAGTGTTGCAGGCTACTTCTGCTGACTACTGGCTGCCTGCAATTTGGCAGTTTGAATCTTACCAGTTCAAGGTTGACTCAGCCTTCCATCCTTCTTTGAGGTCAATAAAATGGGGACCCAGAATGTTGGGACAATATGCTGACTCTGTAAACCGCTTAGAGAGGGCTGTAAAGCACTATGAAGCGGTATATAAGTCTAAGTGCAATTGCTATTAGAGGTTTTAGATTTTTTTAGACTTAACTCTTGCAAGATCACACAAATAGATTCTCACAACGATATAAAACAGTTGCCAAAATGATTCACTGCAACATCTAGAAAAAATTACCTTGTACCAATAATGAAAAATTGGTGGGAACATGTAGCTGAAAAAGTAGTCAAAAGAGGAACAGGTTAAAATATTGAGGGATTTCCAAAAATGAAGTGATAAAGTCTTGGCTCATAACACACCAGATATAACTGTCATATGTTTCAACTGTGGTTGAAATGAAGAAAGTGGATAATTGACGTGGCAATGCCAGGGGATAGTAGAATAGAAGACAAAGAACTGAAGAAGAATTGGAATTGGAACAGAGTTGGAAGGAACCTTATAGGTCATCTAGTCCAACCCCCCGCTCAAGCAGGAGACCTTACACCATTTCTGACAAATGGCAGTCCAATCTTTTCTTGAAAGTCTCAAGTGATGAAGCTCCCACAAATTCCGAAGGTTGATTCCATTGGTTGATTGTTCTCACTGTCAGAAAGTTCCTCCTCATTTCTAAGTTGAATCTCTTCTTGGTCAGTTTCCATCCATTATTCCTTGTCTGGCCTTCAGATGCTGGCCGTCATCACCAGGCCAGAAACTAGAACATTGTGACTTCTAGACCTTCCTTAGCCATGAATGCTAGCTGGGTGAGTTTATAAGTCATTCTCTCTCAGCCCAACCAAGCCTCACAGGATTGTTACTGTAGGAAAAATAGGAGGACAAAAGTGTGTGGGACATGTTTGCTATTTTGAGTTCTTTGTAAAAATAATAAAGGTAGAATACAAATAAATACATAAAAGCATCCAGATCAGAGGTGAAATCCAGCAGGTTCCAACAGGTTCTGGAGAAGCGGTAGCGAAAATTTTGAGTAGTTCGGAGAACCGGCAAATACCACCTCTGGCTGGCCCTAGAGTGGGGTGGGAATGGAGATTTTGCAATATCTTTCCCCCAGGATTGGGGTGGGAATGGAGATTTTGCAGTATCCTTCCCCTGGAGTCGGGTGGGGATGAAGATTTTGCAGTATCCTTCCCCTGCCATGCCCACCAAGCCACGCTCACTGAACCGGTAGGGAAAAATTTTGGATTTCACCCCTTCAATTGAAATTGAAGAATTATGGCATAAACCAGACCTGGTGGCCCCAATGCAGAGATGGGTTTCAGCAGGTACTGACCAGTTCTGGAGAACCGGTAGCGGAAATTTCAAGCAGTTCGGAGAACCGGTAATAAAAATTGTGACTGGCTCCACCCCCATCTTCTCTGCCTCCTGAGTCCCAGCTGATCGGGAGGAAATGGGGGTTTTGCAGTAACCTTCCCCTGGCTTGGGGAGGGAATGGAGATTTTACAGTATCCTTCCCCTGCCACGCCCACCAAGCCACACCCACCAAGCCACACCCACAGAACTGGTAGTAAAAATTTTTGAAACCCACCACTGCCCCAATGGTTATTGGCTAAAATACCTTGGACGGCACTAAGAAAATCTGCATATTGACAAAATTTTCATCTGTCAGTTGCAAATGGATGCCTCACAATATCCTAGATTCTTGGGAACAACCTGAAGTTTATGAACATCAACACCAGCTAAGAACTGGCAGCTTGTGACTTCACATTGTTGTGTACAAAAAAAAAAAAGAAAAAAAAAAAGAAAGAAAGAAAAAAGAAAAAAGAAAAAAATATCAATCAATTGCAAAAGGCAGCTTTATGCGAAGCAGCGTATATCATGCGACAATACCTTTAACACAACATCTGCCGATCTCGGGTCCTTGGGAAGGACACAGTATGTGGATTTTTAAAAAAAAATGCCAAATCCAATTTAAACATCTGGCTGAGTGTGACAAACCACAATAATAACAATAACAAGTGACTCAGCACTATAAACATGGCTGGGATTCAAATCCAGTTTTTTTTTTCCAGAGGTACAGTAAATATTCAAAACTCTGGTTTTGGATGTTTTTATCTGATTTTTCCCCCCCATCCCGCTAATAATGAAAACTACGGATTTTGGTCAGTTGCAGTTGCTATTTTTAAAAATATATATATAATTCCTTTTTTTTGGGGGGGGGGGAAAGGAGCTGAATACAAATGTCACCTAATCTTACCTTGAGGGTGATCTATAGGTTATTATTAAAGCAAACTAAGAAAGGCATTTAGGAAGAAACAACAGCGCCCCCTTCCTTGCGACCATATAATATGTCCCAATTTCTAGGGAAAATAATCTTGATTTTCTGCTCGGAGGAAAAGTATTGTGTCTTGAAAGCATCTCTGCTGCTAAAAATTCCAGGTAGATGGGAAGGCAGTGTTGCTGAGAAGTACAAACACGGCACCTGGGAAGTCAAAGTTTTTGACACCGATTCTCACCCTTTTTTTTAAAAAAAATTATTTATTTAATTTGATTCATATGCCGCCCTTCTCCAGAGACTCAGGGCGGCTTACAATGCATTAAGCAATAGCCTTCATACTTTTGTATATTTATACAAAATCAGCTTATTGCCCCCACAAACTGGGTCCCCAATTTACCTACCTTAGAAAGGATGGAAGGCTGAGTCAACCTTGAGCCTGGGGAGATTCAAACTTGCAGTAATTGCAGGCAGCTGAATGTTAATAACAGACTATTAGTCTGCTGCGCCACCAGGCTCCTTGGGTGCGTTTCAGACAGTGAAGAATTCAATTCACTAGCACTGTCACCATTTCCTGTATAAGAATGGCTTCTTTATAGCTCTAATTGTCCCCGCAATAAGGAATGTTTGGTTCTGATATAACTGATTTGTCTGCTGCGAATTTACAACATCGCTTTTTAGCTGTCAGAGATAACAGAATAACAGAGTTGGAAGGGACTTTGGAGGTCTTCTAGTCTGACCCCTTGCTCAAGCAGGAGACCCTATACAAGTTCAGACAAATGGTTGTTCGGTCTCTTCTTAAAAGCCTCCAGGGATGGAGCACCCACAATTTCTGAAGGCAAGCGGTTACTGCTGGTCGATTGTTCTCTGCGTTCCAACTCTGATACACAGGGAAAGGGGGATATTCACCATTCCATGGTGAATATAGAAGGATTTAAGAGCGGGCAGCCTAGGTGAACTGTTAGGGGTTACTAGAGGTACCTATAGGATATGGTTAAAAAAAGCAGCCATGGCGGTATATTTATTTATTTATTCAATTTATATGCCACCCTTCTCCGGAGACTCAGGGCGGCTTACAATGCATTAAGCAATAGCCTTCATACTTTTGTATATACCTGCTTAGTGGGGCTATCAGGCCCCCCCCAAGCAGTGTTCTTTTTTATACAAAGTCAGTTTATTGCCCCCATAATCCGGGTCCTCATTTTACCTACCTCGAAAGGATGGAAGGCTGAGTCAACCTTGAGCCTGGTGAGATTCGAACTTGCAGTAATTGCAGGCAGCTAGTGTTACTTAACAGTACTTTAATCTGCTGCGCCACCAAGGCTCTTTCAGCGTATAATCAACGTTTCACTTATTTGTGACTTATGCACCACATTTTTTTTTAAAAAAATCACATCCTGCAGACATCCCAAATCTCAACTGAACTGTTTTCCACTTTCGTCATGGCAAGATAACTTCCTCCTTCCCTCTCTTGCTGTCTCCCTTCCCTCCTTTTTCTTCCTCTCTCCCTCCCTCCTTCCCTCCCTTTTCTCCCTTTCCCTCTTTCTCCCTTCCCTCCTTTCCCTCCCCTCCCCCTCCCTCGATCTCCCTCCCCCCTTTTAACCTTTTTCTCCCTCTCTCCATTCCCTCCTTCCTACCTTTTCCTCCTCTTTCCCTCCCTTCCATCCTCTCATCATACACTCCTTCCTTTCCTTTCCTTTCCTTTCCTTTCCTTTCCTTTCCTTTCCTTTCCTTTCCTTTCCTTTCCTTTCCTTCCCCTTCCCTTCCCTCCCACTTCTCCCACCCTCCCTTTCTTCTCTTCTCTTCTCTTCTCTTTCCTTTCCTTTCCTTTCCTTTCCTTTCCTTTCCTTTCCTTTCCTTTCCTTTCCTTTCCTTTCCTTTCCTTTCCTTTCCTTTCCTTTCCTTTCCTTTCCTTTCCTTTCCTTTCCTTCCCTTCCCTTCCCTTCCCTTCCCTTCCTTTCCTTTCCTTTCTTTTCCTTTCCTTTCCCTTTCTTCCCCTTCCTTCCCCTTCCCCTCCCCTCCCCTCCCCACTTCTCCCTCCCTCCCTTCCTTCCTTCCTTCCTTCCTTCCTTCCTTCCTTCCTTCCTTCTCTTTCTCAGGCGAAGGGGGGAAGGGAAGCAGGGGGAAAAGGCTTAGCCCACCAAAGGGGCTTGGGAAAGCATGGCTTAATTAAGGCTATCAAATATAGCCCTGGCAGGGAAAGGAAGGCCATGGCTCATTAACTTGCTGGAATCCTTTGAGGATGGAGAGAAATAAAGGGAGGCCAGGGTGGGCATTAGGCTCCCTTTGACATCCAATTGACACTCCAGTCAAGTCACCCCTGCAAGTTCACACAAAGGAAGGCCACAAAATTGGCTTAGAAACGGATGGTTGAGGAAAGCAGGGATGCGTAGATTTCTATACCCACCGCTTGAATAAAGTAATGGAAGTGGGGGACAGAGAGAAGATGGCGGCCTGGGGACAGTTTACATGTCTACTAACATTAAAGATAAAGGTAAAGGTTCCCCTCGCACATATGTGCTAGTCGTTCCTGACTCTAGGAAGCGGTGCTCATCTCCGTTTCAAAGCCGAAGAGCCAGCGCTCTCCGAAGACGTTTCTGTGGTCATGTGGCCAGCATGACTAAACACCAAAGGCACACAGAACGTGGTTACCTTCCCACCAAAGGTGGTTCCTATTTTTCTACTTCCATTTTTTACGTGCTTTCGAACTGCTAGGTTGGCAGAAGCTGGGACAAGTAACGGGAGCTCACTCCATTACGTGGCACCAGGGATTCGAACCGCCGAACTGCTGACCTTTCGACCGACAAGCTCAGCATCTTAGCCACTGAGCCACCACATCCCTTCTACTAACACTAGAGAAGGAAAAGCAACCACAAAAAAATCCCAGATGCAGAACGGATCTACTTGCTACTGGATTTCTCTGTCTTATAATGCCTTTTTTCAATGCTTTTACAAGTTGTCGTGAACCGTATAGGCTCACCTCATTAGATAGCAGTGGCCATGTAACTACAGGTAGCCCTCGACTTACGACCACAATTGAGCCCCAGGTTTCGGCTGCTAAGCGAGACATTTATTGAGTGCATTTTGCCCCATTTTACGACCTTTCTTGCCACGGTTGTTAAGTGAATCACGGCCGTTGTTAAATTGGTCACACAGTTGTTAAGTGAATCTGGCTTCCCCATTGACTTTGCCAGTCAGAAGGTCACAAAAAGGGGATCGCGTGACCCTCATAAATATGAGCCAGTTGCCCAGTGTCCGAATTTTGATTTGCTTGACCATAGAGATGCAGCATCAGTCATCAATGTGAAAAATGGTCATAAGTTACTTTTTCCAGTGCCGTTGCCATTTTGAAATGGTCACTAAATGAACTGTTGTAGGTTGTGTCCTTACTAGTTGTTGTGAACCTGTACTCGACCCCTACTGCCTACTGTATCATTACAAGTTGTCGCGAACCATCTAAACTCACTGTATAAAATAGCAATGACCATACAAGTATTTTAGATAAGTAAATCCTGGAATATTTCCTGAGATTTGGTGGAATGTTGCCTGGACATTTTGGATCGTGAAAGCCTCCCTTGTTGGGTCCTCTCAGATCACACCCAACATACAGCTGCAATAGATCAAGTAAAAGAAATTCACTACCGCTTATCTGCAATTCTGAAGAGCTGCTATTTCTTTCTACATCTCAACATGCAATTCCATCACTTGAAGTTATAACTTGGAGGCTGTTGAGAAATTAGGAAGGCGTCTTCTTTCTCCATCATTGCATCATGCTGCCTGGATTTTTTCCCCTTCTTTTTATAACCTTGACATCCCTTAATTTGGGGTAGAGTCAGGGCAACTGAATGGAGCTGATCATTTACTGACTGGATGCCCTTCCTGATGCCTATTCAGAGTTCCCAGCAGATATTTTCTCTTTGCGCCCTAACTCAGAAACATCTGCTGCTACCTAGGATCGAACTCTCAACCTTCCAAGTGGGAGGCGAGCGTCTTCACCACTGGGTGCTTTATTGCATCGAACAACCTGGATTAAGAGATATAATTTGATTGCATAATATTTCATGGCTATTTGAACACTCTGATTCTAAAAAAGACCCCTGTGGACCAAAATAAGAAATGGAATGGAATGGAATGGAATGGAATGGAATGGAATGGAATAGAATAGAATAGAATAGAATAGAATAGAATAGAATAGAATAGAATAGAATAGAATAACAGAGTTGGAAGGAACCTTGGAGGTCTTCTAGTCCAACCCTCTGCTTAGGCAGGAAACCCTACACCACTTCAGACAAATGGTAATCCAACATCTTCTTAAAAATTTCCAATGTTGGAGCATTCACAACTTCTGGAGGCAAGTTATTCCACTGATTAATTGTTCTAACTGTCAGGAAATTTCTCCTTAGTTCTAAGTTGCTTCTCACCTTGATTAGTTTCCACCCATTGCTTCTTGTCCTGCCCTCAGGTGCTTTGGAGATTAGCTTGACTTCTTCTTTGTGGCAGTCCCTGAGATATATTGGAACACTGCTATTATGTCACCCCCTAGTCCTTCTTTTCATTAAATTAGACATGCCCAATTCCAGCAACCGTTTTTATAAGAGTGTCCTACGCATATCATAAAACAGATCTCTAAGCCTTGGAGCCACAGATTATGAAATCTGTAAAAGGTAAACTATTGGTTAATACAAAGCCAGAACTTCAAATAAAAAAAAAGGTAAGACCCTGGCTGAAAAATCTAATTTGTGCCATAAGCTCATTATCCAATCTGCAACTTCCATTTCTTTTCCCATATCTGCAAACATGGCTTTGAAGCTGTTGCTATTGGTCCATCTGATGGAATTGTGATAAGATGCAAAGTGCGTTGAACAAAATACTCATCTTACAACCACAACTGGGACCAGAATTTCTGTTGCTAATCAAGGCAGTTGTTAAGTGAGTTGCATCCGATTTTACAACCCTTTTTTGCCACAAATCACCTGGCAAATCACCTGGTTGTAAGTCACTTTTTTCAGTGCCATTGTGTTGTGGCCCACCAGCATCTAGCAAGGCTGGCAGCAGATTCGGACAGTGAGGAGATTGGGGAGGAATGTGGGCCAGTCCTGAAGTCTGGGGAAGGCTGGGACAATGGCTCTGAGTCGGAGGCAGAGAGAGGGCCAAGGCCATCTGGGAGTTCTTTGCTGCCTCTGGAGTCTCCGGAGTCTGACATCAGCAAGGCAGAAGAACAGCGTGAGCCTGTTCCCAGTATGTGCATGCGCAGAGCTGCCAGGAGACAGGAACAATTAAGGAAACAGGGTCGACTTGGGAGTAAGGCTTGGAGATGATAAGCCCCTCCCATAAGACATAAAAGAGAAGCGAACGGGACATGAGCTTTTACAGGAAGCAATTAGTTCACCTGGCCGATTCAGGATTTGAAAATTCTGTTTGTGACTCTGTGCCAAGTTTGGCCTTGCCCTGCATCTGCATATTAGCTCTTTGGCAGCGTTCCACATGAGATAGGTGAGTGTTGATAACCTTCCTCTGAAAGACTGTTTATCAAGGATTGTGGACTGTAAATGAAAGTAATTTACAGCCGAATGAATTAAAGAGGTTTGCCGGGACTAAGATTGTGCTGTTTAATTTCTAAGAAAGTCAAGGTCAGAACACATTGTAACTTCAAACAGTTTCTAAATAAAAGGTTATAAACTTCATAAATGGATTTTTTTTAAAAAAATCTTCCTTTTCTGGAGTCCTCTAAGTTGGAAGCACTACCACATTTTTGGAAGTGAGTTCCATAAATTAATTAAACCCAGAAATTGTTGGATTCCCTTCGGGGTCAGTCAGACTTGGCTCTCTAATTGGAAGAATTTTTTTTTTCCAAGCATCCAGAATAGAATATTTTCCAAGAATTCTCTCCCAGATCATGAGGTCTAGTAGGTTTTAATGACATACAGTAGTCTACATAACACAAGAGAATTTTTTTCTTGCTCTTTCCAAGATTTCAGTATTGAAACATAATTCCTACATATTTAAAAAAAAATAATTTCTCAATCTGTTTACTGTTCATTCTGGTTCTGGTATGGCAAATGCTGGATGCTGCAATGTGTCTATGACTACAAAGATCAAAATGGTGTAGGAAATTGTGGTTCCCTTGAATCAAAGTTTGGACTTTGAAGAAGCAGAAGAGTAAATATCTATGGAGATTTCTCAGATATCCAGGTCATGGTTGTTCTAAAGGTACTTTTTCATCTCTTGGCCACGGTTGAGAGAGGGCTGTTCAATCTTAATGTATCTTTCAAACCATCGCTCCTCTCTATCCAGAATGTGGACACGTGTGTTGTGGTCCGCCAGCAGCCTGCGGAGCTGGCAGCGGAATCGGACAGCGATGAGGCTGAGGAAGAACATGGGCCAGTCCTGGAGGCTGGGGAAGGCCCGGATGAGGGCTCTGCATCGGAGGCAGAGATGGGGCCAGGGCCATCGGGGAGTGATATGTGGACTCCGGAGCCTCCAGAGGCTGACAGTAGAGAGTCAGAGGAACAGGAGGAGCCTGTTCCTAGTGCATATATGAGAAGAGCTGCCAGAAGGCAGGAGCAGCTAAAGCAAAAAGGACAACTTGGGAGTAGGGCCAAGAGATGATTGGCCGCTCCCATAAGGCTTAAAAGACCAACAACAACTCTTGGCCTCTTTGCTGGAAAACAACTATTGAAAGAATTGCTTTTTGTTTGGCTGTAGTTATTTCTTCTGTTCCTGAACTGTGGCCAAGAAAAGCCTTTGGCAGTTTGCCTAATTTTCCCAAGGTTAGAGATAAACTAAAGACTGGTGTTTTAAGGACTTTGTTTTCATTTCCTTTAGAATACGCCGAGAATGAGTTAATTCTCAGCTGTTTTAATAAAATCTGTTTGGTTTTTTTTTTGAACTGTTTGGCATTTAATATCAACTATGTGAGCCCGGGTCACAACAATGTGGACATTTTGGACAGAGAGGACTGCTGGTTTGAAAGAGGGGTCAAAGAGGCCATCTACATTAAAAATGAACAGCCCTCTCTCAACAAAGGGAGCGGGATATGACACCAACTATCTCCTATTTATGTTGTGGCCCGCCAGCAGCCAGCAGATCTGGCAGCAGATTCGGACAGTAAGGAGGTTGGGGAGGGACATGGGCCAGTCCTGGAATCTGGGGAAGGCTCTGACGAGGGCTCTGCGTTGGAGGCGGAAATGGTGTCAGCGCCGTCTGACAGTTGTCAGCTGCCTTCGGAGTTGGACATCAGTGAGGCAGAAGAACAGCTGGATCCTGCTCCCAGTGTGCGCATGTGCAGAGCTGCCAGGAGCAACTAAGGAACAAGGGTCAACTCAGGAGTAAAGCCACAGGTGGACGGTGAATGGCCCCTCCCATAAGGAATAAAGAGGAGCGAAGGGGAGGGGAGTTTGCAGGAGACAATTAGTTCATTTGGGTGAAGATCTGTTCCTGCATTCTTGCCAAGTATTGTCGGTTACAGTGTGGAGTCTGAAAGACATCAGCCTGGCCACTCTCCAAGCTTGATAAAGATTGGTAATTGTGAACTATCCTGAAAGACTGTGTTAGAGCAAAGACTTTCCTGGAGAGGAATTCATTGTAAATTAAATAAAAAGGGTTTATCGGGATGGGGACATGGCTTCATGCTGCTGGGGAAGCCTAGATCAGAACAGTTTACAACCCAATCCTTTCAGCAGTTCCAAGAAGGTTCCACACTCATTTGCACCGTTCAGGTGATGCCAAGGGCACAGGTAATCCTCCAAGTGTCCTCAATGATTCTCAGAGAGAGTGCTAAAGACCAGATGACTGCAAGGAATATAAATCCTTCCATTCTCCACCATTCATTCAAAACTGAAGAAGCTCCTTGGATGAGAAGAGAAATGTCTTCAAGCAAAAACAAATGAAGTCCAGTTGCCTTTTGAAAAAGCAGCTTTGGGAGCTTCCAAATAATGCTTTTGAAGACTCTGGAGAATAACATGAACCAGAATGGGACAATTCACCACAGCCAACTCTCCATTGGACAATTCACTGCAGGGCAATGCAATAATTCAATTTAATTATTTAAAACAATTAAAACATTATTTTAATTTTTGTCATTCACACTTCATTTTGTTCCTCCTTTGGCATCCTTTCTTTAATGAATAGAATAGAATAACAGAGCTGGAAGGGACCTTGGAGGCAGTGGTGAAATCCATTTTTTTTTACTACCGTTTCTGTGGGCGTGGCTTGGTGGGCATAGTGTGGTTTGGTGGGCATGGCTTTGTGGCCGTGGCAGGGGAAGGATACTGCAAAATCTCCATTCCCATCCCAATCCAGGGGAAGGATTTCATTTCATTTCATTTCATTTATTGGATTTGTATACCGCCCTACTCCCGAAGGACTCAGGGCGGTGAACAGCCACAGAATAAAACACATAAATACAAAATTTAAAAACAGAATAAAACCAAATTAAACAATTTGGCCAAGACAAATTTAAAACACCCAATAATTTTAAAAACAAATTAAAATTTACATTTTAAAGGGGAAAGATTTAGGCCAGGCCGGCTTGATGGAATAAAAAAGTCTTGAGAGCGCGACGGAAGGTGCGCAGATCCGGGATCCTCTGTATCTCCGGGGGAAGCTCATTCCAGATAGTAACTGCCCCGACAGAGAAGGCAAAATCTCCATTCCCACCCCACTCTGGGGCCAGCCAGAGGTGGCATTTGCCTGTTCTCCGAACTACTCAAAATTTCCACTACTGGTTCTCTGAACTGCTCAAAATTTCCGCTATCGGTTCTCCAGAACCTGTGAGAACCTGCTGGATTTCATCCCTGCTTGGAGGTCTTCAAGTCCAACCCCCTGCTAATGATTCTATTCCACTATTTCTTTGATATTAGTGTAACTCTTGTCCTGCGGCAAGATGGCCATGGCAAGTTGCCCTGGGGCAAGTTGGCTGCAGTGAGTTGGCCGCAACAAATTGGTGTAGCAAGTTGGCCATGGCAAGTTAGCTATGGCATAGACCCAACATGGACAGTCAAGAAAACCAACAAATGAATCATCAAATAAATCAACCCACAGTTCTCGCTTGAGGCACAGATGACCAGGCTCAAATTATCCTTCTTCAGGCACATTATGTACAGAACCAGCTCCTTGTATAAGATATACTACTGGGAAAGGTGGAAGGAAAGAGAAGAAGAAGAAGACAACCCTACATGGCTTAGGGCCAGGTTATCTTTGAGACCGCCTTCTACCGCATAACTCCCAATGACTGGTAAGATCCCACAGAGTTGGTCTCCTCTGGGTCCCGTCAGCTAAACAATGCCGGCTGGCGGGCCCGTGGAGGAGGGCCTTCTCTGTGGCTGCCCCAGCTCTCTGGAACCAGTTACCTCCTGAGGTCTGGACCATCCCCACCCTATTGGCCTTCCGAAAAGCGGTGAAAACCTGGCTTTTCTGGCAGGCCTGGGGCCGTTGATCTCGCTCTTGCGATCTGGCGAGATCCAGCCATGAATGGTGTGAATGAGTTTTAATGTTTTTAATGTTTTTCATTCTTAAATGTTTTTTATAATGATTTTAAATGCATTGTGAGCTGCCCTGAGTCTTCAGAGAGGGGCGGCATACAAATTGAATTAATAAATAATAAATAATAAATAAAACCATCAGTAAGGTAGATGGACTTAGTTACAGTGGCGATGAGTACACTATTGGAAAACCCAAAGGACCAAGATAGGGACAGATTGTCATGGAGAAAATCTCTCTATGTGGTAGCTAAGAGTCGATAACAACCTGATGACATTTAATCAATCAATCGATGGCTACCCCCCTTTCTAGGAAAAGAATCTGTCCCCGCATGAAGAATGATATTCAATCAATATTGGATGTTCTGCTGAATTGTCCATTTTACCAAACATGTGTTTTCAAATTAATATCATTTCTTCTTTTACGTTGCTTCAACTGTAACGTGGAAGAAAATATACATTTTTTCCCCCTCTGCTAGCTGATAAATCCTTAGAAACCTCCAAAAAAGGTAGCAAAAATAACGTTCAATCATGGTCACTGTAAAGAAACCCTGGGTATAATTAAATTCTGATAGACTGTTCCATGTCAGAAAGCAGCTTTCTCTTTAGTTATTACACATTTTGTAGTTGATGTTTTATACATAATTTTGGCCTATGACCCTAAATAAAATTTGATTGATAGTCCTCACAACCGATGGCCTCGTTGGAATTAAAGTTCCTGTTTAAACAATAGCGCCTGAACAAATAAAATGACACTCCCTTAAAAAAAAGACATTTGGGAACAAGAACAGTGTTTTGATGCTCAGGAAGCCTAAAATCACATTGCTAAAATAGCATTGCAATTTTCGACAAAAGCGAAGAACGTTCCGTTAGAAGAGTGCAGAGAAGTGCAATAAAGATGATTAGGAGGCTGGAGGCTAAAATATATGAACAACAGTTGCAAGAACCAGGTATGTCTAGAATTCCGAAAAGAGAACGATTAAAGGTGACATGATAGAAATCTTCCCATAGTTGAGGGGCTGTCACAAAAAAGAGGTGGACAACCAGGGGTGAAATCCAGCAGGTTCTGACCGGTTCTGGAGAACCGGTAGCGGAAATTTTGAGTAGGTCGGAGAATTGGCAAATACCACCTCTGGCTGCCCCCAGAGTGTGGAGGGAATGGGGATTTTGCAGTATCCTTCCCCTGGAGTGGGGTGGGAATGGAGATTTTGCAGTATTCCTTTCCCCTGCCATGCCCACCAAGCCGCACCCACCAAGCCACGCCCACAGAACCGGTAGTAAAAAAAATTGAATTTCACCACTGGGGACAACCTATTCTACAAAGCACCTGAGGGCAGAACAAGAAGTAGCGGGTGGAAGCTGATCAAAGAGACATCCAACCTTAGAACTTAGAAATTTCCTGACAGTGCAAGCAGCTACCGTAATTTTCAGACTATAAGACGTACTTTTTTGTCTCCCAAAAGGAGGTGAAAATGTCTGTGCGTTTTATAGACCGAATATTGCCTATGCTCCCGCCCATCCGCCAGCCACTTTTTGGCCTCTGCATGCCCCATTTTCGGTCCCTTTTTCAGCCTTTTTCAGGCCTTTTCTATGTACCATCTGAGTCTTCCAGCTTATTTCTGAAGACTTAGAGCCACCAAGGTTACAACACTGAAATATGATGATACACTTCCAGTTTTTTGCTCAGGATGTTTTTGATATTTTTTTTAAAAAGCACAAAATAAACCCATTATGCATTTAAAAAAATGAACCAAACTCTAACTCGATTCCAGTTCTTCGTGGTTTGGCTTGTTAATGCTTTGCAGCTTGTCATATTTCTGGATCCTATTTTATCGACCCAATAGCATAGCAACTTTTCTATTAATCCAGTCCTCATACAGGTAGTCCTAGACTTACAACAGTTTGTTTAGTGATCCTGCAAAGTTACAACGGCAACGAAAAAAGGAACGTAGGACCATTTTTCACACTTATGACCATTGCAGCATCCCCATGGTCATGTGATCAAAATTTGAATGTTGGGCAACTGGCTCATACTTAGGATGGTTGTTGTATCCTGGGGTCATGTGATCACCTTTTGCAACCTTCTGACCAGCACAGTTGATGGAGAAGACAGATTCACTTAACAACCGTGCCACCAACTGTCATGTCTCTCTTGGACAACTCTTCAGACTCTTCCTCAGAGGTCGGCTCAAGGGAGGATGAGCTCATTCCTGGCACGTCAGGAACTAGGTTAATTAAAGACTCTGAAAAGCTGGCCGAAAGAGATTTATAAGGAGCTTCAGCTGGGGACAGCTTGCAGGGGTGGATGGTTAGTGAAGAGGAGGAGCTGCCTTCCATGGTGGATCCGAGAGCACCCAGGGCAGAGAAAAGACAAGAGCAATGGAGATCTGCCAGATTACTTGGGAGGAGGTCCCACCTGTCTTGATGGGCTGCACCAGAAAGCTATTTATCCCAGCAGACAGAAGGAGGCATTGCTGGGAACAATGTGTTGGGTTTATTGCTGTCTATGGTTATTCCTCGTGCTTCCTGGTTGACTTTGTGCCTTGGAGACTCTGAACTTCTCTTGCAAAGTGAGCTCTTGTGGATTTACTTTCAATTTTGCCTGGTGGATTTAAGTTTGTTTGGTGAACTTACTTGTTGGAGCAATGTTCCATTGTTTTATGGACTAATGGCCATTGCCTTGTGGACTAATCCTGGCCTGCTTGTGGCTGGATTTCTTTGAGGCAGTTCTGTGGCTGGGTGAAGGGAACTGCTGGGGAACATTAATAAACCCTCTAAACCACACTTACGTGTGTAAATGTGTGTGAAAGTTGTGCAGCACGGCAACTTAAGAACTGCAGTGATTCGCTTAACAATAGTGGCAAGGAAGGTCATAAAATGGGGCAAAATTCACTTAGCACTTAATGTCTCACTTAGCAACTGTGGGCTCAATTGTGATTGTGAGTCGGGGATTACCTGTATTGCTTCTTCTTTTTTCCCCTTGAAAACAACTTTCATTGTCTTTTTTACGATCAACAGTTTTCAATTACAATGATGTTAAGTGTATGAACGCAGTTCTAGAAAAGTTATTGATTTAAGAGATATTTGAACGCTGGACGTGCGGAGCGTAAAACCGGACGAATCCCCGCAGCTTTTCTTCCCGTCTCCTTCACCCTCCTCCTTTTTCAAACAGATTGCTCTAGCCCTTCGGCATTATTTAAGCAGGACTAGCCAGTTAGATATAATAATTTATTAATTTATCACCTGTTCCTTCTGCTTCACTTCAATAAAAATGCTGTCCGGCAGAGAAATGGTCTTTCTGTTTAATTATTAATCCCCAAAAGTAATTAGGAAAACAGTGCAATTGTAGAGGCCATTGATAAAAAAATAAATAAAAATAATCTCTTTCCAGCCAATATTGCCTGGAATGCTGTTCCTTCTTGGCAGTAAGGAGTGGGAGGGGTTTGTTGACATTGTCCTCCAGCCACTTTTGAAGTACATTAGAAAGCAAATGCATACTGAGTTCATTCTCAAAATAGCTAGCCTATGAATGGGGAATCGTTTAAGTGCAGGGCCAAAATTATAACTGAAACAGAGGAGGATAAAAATAGAACAGCTCCACTTACATCCATGTACGACGGGTCTAATAGTAATAATTTAACTTTTCATAAAGCAGGTTGAATTTTTTACAGCATGGTTAGATTACCGCGAAAGAGGAAACATGCCAGATCTAAATAGAAATCACAGCTGGCATTTCCCAGTTATGATCCTTTAAATGTTGGTTTATTTTCCAAAAGTGGGCATGCTTGCTTTTTTTTTTGAGGTGGGTGGGTGTGGGATGGGGAAGAAAGGATGAAGTGAAATTTGCAGGAAATGCATAACTGGAGAAAAGTGTCTCTGGCCAATTCAACGGGAGGTGTTGTAGAAAGGGAAAGTGTGATGATGAGGAACAGAATAACAGAGTTAGAAGGGATCTTGGAGATCTTCTAGTCAAACTCGATTTCATTGAGGGCCGCATCAGGGTTGTGTTTGACCTTGGGGGACCAGGGTGGGCATGGCCAGGGTGGGCGTGGCCAGCTTGGCATCACTTGTGTCGGGGGCGCCTGTGGCCCGAGCACTCTGTCAGCAAAAATGGGTTCCCTAGCTCCGTTTTCGGCTAGGATGTCCTCCTGCATACCTCTGCCAGCAAAAATGGAGCTCGGGAGGGCCACATGCGGCCCTTGCAAGCTCCATTTTCACTGGCAGAGGTTCCGTTTTTGCTGTCAGAGGCGGGCTGGTCATTCGCTATTTCCAGGGTGACCCTACGGGCAGAGATCTAAGCACCCCGCAGGCCAGATCCAGCCCACGGACCTTGAGTTTGACACCTCTCTTCTAGTCCAAACCCTGCTCAGGCAGGAAACTCTATACCATTTCAGACAAACGGTTGTCCAATCTCTTCTTGAAAACCTCCAGTGATGGAGCATTCACAACTTCTGGAGGCAAGTTGTTCCACTAATTAATTGTTCTAACTGTCAAGACATTTCTCCTTAGTTCTCGGTTGCTTCTCTCCTTGATTAGTTTCCACCCATTGCTTGCTTGCTTTATTTATTTATTTATTTATTTATTTATTTATTTATTTATTTATTTATTTATTTAGAATTTATATACCGCACCTTCTCCCGAGGGACTCAGGGTGGTGTACAGCCAGATAAAAAACATACAATACAAACATTAAAAACAATTAAAAAGATATATATTAATTTGGCCCCAATTTAAAATAACAAACCAATTAAAAATATTTAAAAAATATATCAAGTGTATCATTGAACAATGATACACTTTCCTCAATGAGTGGGAGTTGGAGCCTACAGAGGTGAAGAAATATGAAGAGGTGACCTTTGGCCCACCATCATTGTTTCTATTTGAAAAAAAATCCTGTAAACCCAACTTTGAGTCTCACCCTTTTCTCTCATCTCCCAAAGTCCTCTACATCAGCGGTCACCAACTGGTGATCCGTGGACCACCCACCGATGCTGAAAGGACAAGCCACTAAAAAGAGAGCGATCTTCACTTTCTCCTAATTTCAAAATATCAGAGTTGGAAGGGACCTTGGAGGTCTTCTAGTCTAAACTAGAGGAAAACCCTAGACCCAGTGGTGGGATTCAAGTAATTTAACAACCGGTTCTCTGCCCTAATGATTTCTTCCAACAACCAGTTTGCCAAATTGCTCAGAAAGTTAACAACCGGTTCTCCCAAAGTGGTGCAAACTGGCTGAATCCCACCACTGCCCAGGGGTGGGTTCTAATTTTTTTTACTACTGGTTCTGTGGGCGTGGCTTATTTTGTGGGTGTGGCTTGGTGGTCATATGACTAGGTGGGCGTGGCTAGCTGGTCAGAGTCATTTCTGGAAAGTCCTCGCACTTACGACCCGACTCATTTGTTTGCTTTTAACACTGATCAGCTGTAGGACGGCCCTTTGAAGCCCCCCGGCAAGAGTTTAAACAGTTTTTTTCCCTCTAGTCATCAGCTGGGACTCAGGAGGCAGCAATAGATTGGGGGTGAGACCAAATAAAAGGTAAGAATAACGTGGGTGGGGGGGATGGGAGGGCGGGGGGGAGAACCGGTTCGGTGACATCATATCGTCACCGCTACCGGCTCGGCCGAACCGGACCGAACCGGGAGGAACCCACCACTGCCACTGCCTATACCATTTCAGACCAGTGACTGCCCAGTCTCTTCTTAAAAACCTCCAGGATTAGACCACCCACAGCTTCTGAAGGCAAGCTTTTCCACTGGTTAATTGTTCTCCCTGTTGGAAATTTCTCCTTAATTCTAGGTTGCTTCTCTCCAGTGGTAAAATCCAAGGTTTTTTTTACTACCGGTTCTGTGGGTGTGGCTTGGTGGGCATGGTGTGGCCTGGTGGGTGTGGCTTGGTGGGCATGGCAGGGGAAGGATATTGCAAAATCTCCATTCCCATCCCACTCTGCGGCCAGCCAGAGGTGGTATTTGCCGGTTCTCCGAACTATTCAAAATTTCTGCTACCGGTTCTCCAGAACCTGTCAGAACCTGCTGGATTTCACCCCTGCTTCTCTCCTTGATTAGCTTCCATCCTTTGTTTCTTGTCTTGCCTTTTGGTGATGTTACTTAACTGGGTAATTGAAATGTCTGCAAGAAAAGAACCAAGTCCAGAGAGCCATCAAGGATCCCACAGTCCTCAGATGCCTCCAACATTGCATTGGAATTCACCTCCAATAGTTGACCTGTAAAAATGCCAGCTAATCAGCAAGCATTCCCTCCTCCAAAACTTCCTGGAGTTTCTGCCTACAACCCAAATATGCTCAGTAAAATAAAAGAAAGGGTACAGAAACACTTTGGTGGTTATATCTGCCAGGTCTGCGCACTATGTTGTTTAGCTAAGCAAATTTTGGTAGTGCAGCATTCCACACTATCTAGCAACTTCGTCTTCCAGGGCTGGGCTGTGTGAAATAGAATTGGGAAGTGGATGTACAGTAAATGGGTGAGAAAATGCAGAGTCAGGTTGACGTGGTTGGAATGTGAATTTTCGTTCTGGGGAAGACCTACCAGGCTTTCAAGAATTTTAGGATTATGCAAAGCATGATTAGCCTTTGGCTGCTAATACGTGGTAGGCAAAAATGTAGCGGAGGAGCGGTGAAATTATTCCGCAGATGGGCTTATTAACTTGCTTATCTTTTCCAAATGTTCTCCCTTACGTTAATCAGCCAGACAAGAGTTGTAAAACTCTATTGAGTCTGTCATCTGCACTTCTATAACTGTCTGGTTTGGTTCTGCAACCCAACAAGACAGACACAGACGTCAGAGGATAATTAGAACTGCAGAAAAAACAATTGCTACCAACCTGCCTTCCATTGAGGACCTGTATACTGCACGAGTCAAAAAGAGGGTTATGAAAATATTTACAGACCCCTCGCATCCTGGACAATAACTGTTTCAACTCCTACCCTCAAAACAATGCTATAGAGCACTGCACACCAGAACAACTAGACACAAGAACCGTTTTTCCCCGAATGCCATCACTCTGCTAAACAAATAATTCATTCAACAGTGTCATTCAACTAGTTTCTAAGTCTGCATTACTATTAGTCTTCTCATTGTTCCTATCACCCATCTCCTCCCACTTATGACTGTAACTTTGTTGCTGGTATCCTTAAGATTTATATTGACTGTTTCCTAATATGATTTGATTACTTATTTGTACCCTATGACTATCATTAAGTGTTGTATCTTATGATTCTTGATGAATGTATCTTTTCTTTTATGTACACTGAGAGCATATGCACCAAAGAAAAATTCCTTGTGTGTCCAATCACACTTGGCCAATAAAGAATTCTTTCTATAATCTATCTATCTATTTATCTATCTATCTATCTATCTATCATCCACCCACCCACCCATCTATCTATCGATCTATCGATCTATCTATCTATCTATCTATCTATCTATCTATCGATCTATCTATCGATCTATCGATCTATCGATCTATCGATCTATCCCATTCATCTATCCATCCATCCATCCATCCATCTATCATCTATCTATCTATCTATCTATCTATCTATCTATCTATCTATCCATCCATCCATCTATCCATCCATCCATCTATCCATCCATCTATCATCTATCTATCTATCTATCTATCTATCTATCCATTCATCTATCCATCCATCCATCCATCTATTCATCCATCCATCTATCATCTATCTATCTATCATCCACCCACCCACCCATCTATCTATCGATCTATCGATCTATCTATCTATCTATCTATCTATCTATCTATCTATCTATCGATCTATCGATCTATCGATCTATCGATCGATCGATCGATCTATCTATCGATCTATCCCATTCATCTATCCATCCATCCATCCATCCATCCATCCATCTATCATCTATCTATCTATCTATCTATCTATCTATCTATCTATCCATCCATCCATCTATCCATCCATCCATCTATCCATCCATCTATCATCTATCTATCTATCCATCCATCCATCCATCCATCCATCTATCTATCTATCCATCCATCTATCATCTATCTATCTATCTATCTATCTATCTATCTATCTATCTATCCATCCATCCATCCATCCATCCATCCATCCATCCATCCATCTATCTATCTAAAATGTTTTCTACAACTTCTGAGGACAGAAATAATAAAAAAAACCCCTCCTGCTATTCAGAATTAGATTAGGAAAGAAAACAAACACCGCAATGAGATAAAGTAATGTATCCCTTCTGATTTATCAAAAATAGGATAAAAGAATACAGGTATAGTCTTCCTCTTACAACAGTTCATTTAGTGACCAATTACGTCATCACTAAAAATGTGACTTGTGACCGTTTTTCACACGACCATTGCAACATTCCCATGATCATGTGATCAAAATTTGAATACTTTGCAAGTGGTTCATATTTATGACGGTTGCAGTATCAAGGGGTCATGTGATCCCCCTTTGCGACCTTCTTTCAGACAAAGGCAATGGGGAAGCCAGATTCATTTAACAACTGTGTTACTAACTTAACAACCCCAGTGATTCACTTAACAAGCGTGGCCAGAAAGGTCGTAAAATGGGGTGAAATTCACGTAAGAACTGTCTTGCTTAGCGACATGAATTTTGGGCTCAATTGTGGTCATAGGTCAAGGACTACCTGCACAATTTTCTTGAAGGGGTGTTGGGTTTGTTTTGTATTTTGGCTTGTCTGCTTGTTAATTCTGTCTTTTGGCTTGTTTTGTTCCTTAATTCCTAAATTTTCTGCAAATCCAAAAAATGTGCCTTATGGTTACTCTGCAAAATGCTGTCCCATCCGCTTCTATTCCTTAACTCGGTATAAATCTTTTGGAACTGCAAAATTGTATTGTTTTATCCCTTGGCTTATCAGGGGTCACCCTCAATAGGACAGCCAAGGGTGAAGCAAAATATTAGATCCATCTAGGGCCAAAGTCTAAATTCCCTTCAGTCTAACTTCAACCCCACTAAGTATTGTTAGCAGGGTTATGTCCCGTGCATTGTTGATATCCCACCCAGTTAAAAACTGCAATTAAGTGGAAATTTTAGGAGGATCCCTGCCGACCGTTTCCAAGGATTTCAAGGTCCAAATTTCAATTGCGCGGACTTGCTTTTTAATTGACACTATTATGATTTTGTTTAGGAGATTGTTAGCCCTGTTCTCCCTTCTGGGGGATTTCAGTCTCCATTGTTGCAAAGATGATTGTAGTCCTTCAAGTCTGTTTCCGGTCACTGGGTCCCACCGAAAGATGCTTATTTTCTCCCAGCCGTCAATCAACTGACCGCTTGACATCTCTGTCGGGAACTCGGTTCGAGGACACGCGTTGTTGGGCAGGAAGGACTGGCAGGAGGATGAATGGGCGTTGTTTCACCTCCTCGAATGAAAGCATCGTTTCTGCTGCCCACCTTCACCCCCTCCTCTACAAAGTACCCCAACATGGGTTCCTGGATTATTTATGTCTGAACAAAAGGACCGGCTTATAGCTGGGTTGAAAGCTCCCAGGATTGATTGTCTCTTATATGGCGGAAAAAAAAAAGAATTGCTTGATGGGGCCCTACGTGACCCCTCGTCTTTTGACACAGCCGTGGTTGGCTTTGAAATTTAGTGTGGAATCACCATTCTTCATTCAATGACTTTCTTTTCAGGGAGAAAATTCCACCCCGTATCATTGGCCTTTGATGATCCCCCCCCCCCATTTTTTTTTCCTGGCTGCTTTTGAGCATCTTTTTTCATCGCTGCTAAAAGTTTGGCTTCGGTTTAGAAGAATGGGAGGAGGATGAGACCCAAACAGGTGTACTTCATCCTCTTTTTAAAAGATGCAGTTTTTCATTGGGGGCGGGAGGGGTGAACTAGCCCCGTTCAACATGCATTCACAATACTTTTTAATATGGGAATTGTGGTATTAGAGGTTAGAAATAAGCGACAGAAAGAATTTGGGAAAACGCTACTATACGTACTGCTACAAAATATAATAGATTATAATTACAAGGTATATGTAAATCTTAGAAGCAAAAGAGAAAGAAAGAAAAAGAATATTATTATGCACATTTAAAAAATACTATTATTGTTACCAGTATTTTGTATAGAGCAAATTGACCCAGACAATGTACTGTTCACTAAATATATTGAAGGAAAAAAAAACAAACCATAAATAAAATTACAAAAAGAAAAAAAACCCCACCAATACCCAGGCATTCACAATAAATTGTACTGTCTACCCCAGGTTATAATTCCATGAGGATGATCCTTTAAGCGACACTCGAGTGATTTCTCTAGCTGTTAAAATAATTAAGATGAAAATCAAAACTAAATAGGAAACTACCTCATATTAAAACAACATACCTTATGTGCGGCCAGATTCCGAAAACAACATTCAGTATGGCACAGTACTTGAGTAAAAGGGTTTGGCTGAGATTGGCATATGTGGGACTGATTGGGGTAGATTGTAGGAGTGATACGGAAATACAGTTTTATGTTACTTTGCTTATCCATATACCAAATGATTGTATTTTACTCCAATTTCATGTTCAATTTTTTGAATTTGAATTTTAAATAGGATTTTATTAATAATTTGTGTTTGGAACTCTGTATTTTGATATGGCCCATGGGCTAATCAATCTGGTAGCTGGCTGGGATCGGGCGGCTGGTGGGGCCTTGGATCGAGTCGTGCCTTTGCGGCCTCTGACCCGGTGTCGATCCCTCGCGGCTCCTTGGTTTACCGAGGAGCTGAGGGAGATGAAACGCCGGAAAAGACGCCTAGAGAGCGGTTGGAGGGCCAGTCTCGCTGAATCTGACCGAACACTGGTAAGGTCGCATATTAAGACCTACCTAGTGGCGATAAAGACAGCAAAGTTTAATTACTTTTCCGCCTCTATTGCGTCATCAGGGAATCGTCCGGCTGCCCTGTTCAGGGTAACCCGCTCCCTGCTCCATCCGGGAGCGCGGGAGGATCCCTTGGAAGGCAGGGCGGAGGATTTCGGACAATACCTGTATGACAAAATTGCTCAGATCCGGGGGGATTTGGACTCTGACTGGGTAGATCAGGGCAGGGTGACGAGGAATAGTCTTGAGAATGTTACCTGGGAGGAGTTTGATGCTGTGACTCCCGATGATGTGGACAGGATTTTGGGGAGACTTAGTGCGGCCACATGTTTACTGGACCCGTGTCCCTCCTGGTTGGTATTGGCTTCCTGGGAGGTTACACGAGGCTGGCTCCAGGGTGTTATTAACGCTTCGTTTGCCTCCTTGCAGCAAAAAGCAAACAGCCAGGTCAGCTTCAGCACAGCCTGATTTAGCACGAGCAGCACGAGCCTGATTTGGTGATTGGATCGGCCTCCTGGAATACCAACAATCAGGTGTTCCAGGCTACGGGGATCACCACTGCCTATCGTTGCCTCCGCATACCCCATTTTTGGCCTCCGCGTGTCCTGTTTTTGGTATTTCACTACTCATCCAAGAAGCTTCTTCAGTTCAGTTCAGAACTGAAGAAGCTTCTTGGATGAAAAGCGAAACGTCTTCGAGGAAAAACAAAGAAAAACCAGTTTGCCTTTTGAAAAAACACCTTTGGGACAACCATGACCTGGATGACTTGAGAACCTCCATAGACACATGTGCAAATTGCAAAAAAAAAAAAAAAAAAAAAAGGGTACCTGATAATGAAGAAGCAACACATCACATTTCAAAGAGGAAAAAAAAGAAGCGAAAAAAGAAAAAACATGCAAAATATGGGCTTTACTAGCTATCTGTGGATGCTGGCAGACATTTTCTTTGAAGCAAAATTTGGGTTTATTGAGGCAGGAAAATCTTGCTTCTCCCTAAGCTAATCTCTGTAAAAGAGAAAAGCACAAGAGAGAAATAGGAAGTTAAACTGACTATTAAATGCAGAGACTCATTTAATTAAGAGCCCAAGAGAGAAATAGACAGAGGTAGGAACGTCCACAAGGTCAAAAAAGTCAAGGTATTATATAGCTGTACCTGTGTGATCTAAACTTTGCATGCTTTTACACACTTTCCTATGGGTAAAAATAAAAGCTAGATTTCAATTACATTATTGCAGAAGGCTCCAGAAATCAAGCAAGACATACAGACTTACTTCTAAGTAATTTACTTTGTTGTTCCTTACCTATTCTAGTCCCGCCTTAGTTATGGAACCTGACTGGGCGACTTTGTACCAATCACCAGGAGACTGTGAGTTCTAGTCCCACCTTAGGCATGAAAGGTGGCTGGGTGACTTTGGGCCAATCACCAGGAGACTGTGAGTTCTAGTTCCACTTTAGGCATGAAAGGTGGCTGGGTGACTTTGGGCCAATCACCAGGAGACTGTGAGTTCTAGTCCCACCTTATCAATGAAACCAGATGGATCTCCTTAACAGAGGGGGCTTATTTCCTTCCTTTTCACTGTGGTAGATCAGGGAAATATGACTGAAAAAAGCCTTTCAAATAAAGGGTAGAAGCCATTGTTCAGGGATTGCTCTAGTTTGGATTCTGGTGTTGCAAAATGGCCAAGTTCAAATAAACCTACTTCAGACCCATTATGAGAAGGTTGAACTCTCTAGAGAAGATTCTGGGAATGGTAGAAAGAAAGAGAAGGGGACAACCAGCCGCAAGGTGGATGAACTCAGTTCCAGTGGTGATAGGAGCACCATTGGAAATTATGAAGGACCAGGTTTGGTGAGAAATTGTCATGGAGAAAATCCCTCTATGTGATCATTAAGAGGTGGATTGACTAAAGAATGGTGGCCATGAGTGCATCATTGGAATAATTGTCTCAAAGGTGCTTTTACCAAAAGGCAACTGGACTATGTTTTTTTCAAATAAACTCCCTTTTTTTTTCAAGTATCACATAGAATAGAATAGAATAGAATAGAATAGAATAGAATAGAATAGAATAGAATAGAATAGAATAGAATTTTTTATTGGCCAAGTGTGATTGGACACACAAGGAATTTGTCTTTGGTGCATATGCTCTCAGTGTACATAAAAGAAAAGATACATTTATCAAGAATCATAAGGTACAACACTGAATGATAGTCATAGGGTACAAATAAGCAATCAGGAAACAATATCAATATAAAGTGTAAGGATACAAGCAACAAAGTTACAGTCATACAGCCATAAGTGGAAGGAGATGGGTGGTGGGAACGATGAGAAGATTAATAGTAGTGCAGACTTAGTAAATAGTTTGACAGTGTTGAGGGAATTATTTGTTTAGCAGAGTGATGGCGTTCGGGAAAAAACTGTTCTTGTGCCTAGTTGTTTAGATACTTGAAAGAACAGGCTATGTACAGATCCTCATGGAGAAAATCAATCTGTGTGGTCGCTAAAGGTTGACATCAGGGCAATGGCACATAATCAATAATAATCAATCACTGCTTAGGGCAGCTCTAAGATGTTGATATTCTGTGTTTCTACCATCTTCACAGGACACAAATACCTGCTTTTTCAGGGTGTTGGACCCCTTCCCCTCCTTGGCCAAACATTCATAGAAGGACCATTCCTTGACTTATGATCACAATTGTGCCTCAAAATTCTATCACTAAGCGAGACAGTAGTTTTTGCCCCCATTTTTATGACCTTTCTTGCCATGGTGGTTGAGTGAATCACTGAAGTAGTTAAATTAGTCATACGGTTGTTAAGTGAATCTGGCTTCCCCATGGACTTTGCTTGTCAGACGGTCACAAAAGGGGATCACATGACCCTCGGGACACTGCATCTGTCATAAATATGAGCCAGTTGCCAAGTCTCTGAAATTTGATCCTATGACCATGGGGATACTTGCAATGATCGTAAGTGTGAAAAATCATCATAAGTCACTTTTTTTTCCCAGTGCCATAACTTTGAACGGTTGCTAAATGAACTGTTGTAAGTCGAGGACTCCCTGTAGTGATGGCCTGAAAGAGATTACAGAAAAATTCATCTTTTGACAAGGTTTGCCGAAAGGCCTATATCCGTGAGGGTGAACCAATGGCACGAGTGCCACAGGTGGCACGTGGAGCCATATCTGTGGGCATGCGAGCGTTGCCCTAGCTCAGCTCCAGCGCACATGTGTGAGCGCTGGCCAGCTGATTTTTGGGCCTTCGGGGCCCACAGGAAGTCGGGAAATGGGCCGTTTCCGGTCTCTGAAGGGCCTCCGGAGGGATGGGGAAGGCCATTTTCGCCCTCATCAGGCTCCAAGAAAACCAATGGAGCCTGGGGACGGCGAAAAACAGGCCTATTGGGCGTGCCAAAAGCAAGGGTCACATATGGGGGGGGTCGCATGTGCGGGGGGGGTGGGGGACATTGAATTATGGGTGTGGGCATACATGCGCACGACACCCCTGCGCTCCCCTCGCTTTTGGCACGTGACGGCAAAAAGGTTAGCCATCACTGGCCTATATCAAGGGTCCCCAAACTTGGCAGCTTTAAGACATGTGGACTTCAACTCCCAGAATTCTCCAGCCAGCTGTGCTGGCTGGAGAATTCTGGGAGTTGAAGTCCACAAGTCTTAAAGCTGCCAGATTTGAAGACCTCGGGCCTATATCATCTCCCTTGACGCTCCCCTCACGTGCGTTATTCCGTTACGAGCCTCACAAAATATTTCAAAGACAAGTCCAGACTTTTCCTGGCTTTCTGGAAAAGGTTGAGTTTTATTATGGCAATGATGAGACGGGGAGGGAGAGAAAACCCACCCTCTCACTCCCTCCGTTAACACAAATGCCAAAGCTCGCATTTGTCTAGACTGTGCTTAGAATAACTGAACTTTTCAACTCTTCGTTGAGTGGTTCATCTTGTTATGCTTCTTCGGCCTGACCTATTTCCTCCACTCTTCCTCCATCATAACTTTTCTGAATTCTCTCCAAGGGCGGTGAAAAGGAAATTTTTCTGAGGGAGGAATCAACAGAAACACTGAATCAGAACTAAGTGTTGGAATGGGAGGGGTGTCCATTGGGTATAGATTCTGCAGACACTCCAGCAAGCCGGAAATTTGAACATAGAATAATAGAGTTGGAAGGGACTGAGTCCAATCCTTTGCTCGAGCAGGAGACCCCTATACAATTTCAGATAAATGGTTGTCCAGTCTAGGGGTGGCATGATAGCATTGTTCCAATATTTTAGGGGCTGCCCCAAAGAAGAGGGAGTCAACCTATTCTCCGAAGCACCTGAAAGCTGGACAAGAAGCAATGGATGGAAACAGTGGTGGAATTCAAATTTTTTTGCTACTTGTTCTGTAGGCATGGCTTGGTGGGCGTGGTGTGGCTTAGTGGGCGTGGCTTAGTGGGTGTGGCAATCTCCAGTCCCACTCCAGGGGAAGGATACTGCAAAATCTCCATTCCCTCCCCACTCCTGGGAGAAGGATATTGCAAAAACTCCATTCCCTCCCCACTCCTGGGGGAAGGATATTGCAAAATCCCCATTCCCTCCCCACTCCTGGGGAAGGATATTGCAATATTCCCATTCCCTCTCCACTCCTGGGGGAAGGATACTGCAAAATCTCCATTCCCACCCCATTCTGGGGCCAGCCAGAGGTGGTATTTGCTGGTTCTCCGAATTACTCAAAATTTCTGCTACCAGTTCTCCAGAACCTGTCAAAACCTGCTGAATAACACCCCTGGGATGGAACCTAATCAAGGAGAGAATCAACCCAGATCTAAGGAGGAATTTCCTGGCAGTCAGAACAATTAATCAGTGGAACAACATGCCTCCAGAAGTTGTGGGTGCTCCCAACACTGGAAGATTTTAAGAAGAGATTGGACAATCGTTTGTCTGAAATGGTACGTAAAAGGTGACCGTGTGACCCAAGGACATTGCAACGGTCATAAATATGAACCAGTGGGCAAGTATCTGAATTTTGATTACATGATCATGGGGACGCTGCAACGGTTGTGTGACGAACGGTCATAAGTCAGTTTTTTCAGTGCCATTGTAACTTCAAACGGTCACTAAACAAATGGTTGCAACTCGAGGACTACCTGCATTTAAGGGCAAACATGGTTCCATTGACATTGGAAGGGAAAATTTTGCCTAGTGTTGCATTTTCGAGCATGAATTCAATTCATGAATTGAAACTTATTATTTGCAATGTCCAGTTTTACAATGTTGTTTGTTTGTTTGTTCCCCTCTTCAGCTAGTTAAAATGCATCAAGCATCAGAGGCCTTTATATCCAGGGGTAAAAATCAAAAATTTTAGCAACAGTTTTTTTGCCTGTCTTTTTTTTGCTGGGTGGGCATGGTCTACTTGGCCTTCTGCACCACAGTGTGTTGGGGGGGGGACATTTTCGCCCTCCCCAAGCTCCGGAGGCCTTTTTTCAAGCCTCCAGGAGGGCGAAAACAGCCTTCCCACACTCCGGAGGCCCTCTGGAGGCCGGAAATGGGCCCGTTTACAAACTTCCAGAACTTCCAGAAGGCCTGTTTTTTGCCCTCCCAGAGCCTCTGCGCAGGCACTGCACTTACCTGGCATCCATAACGGGCCGTGTGGAAACTACTGGGAAGGGAGGGGTGGAGTGGGCAGGACCAGTCAGTCTTTGCAACTACTGGTTTGGTGAACCAGATGTAAAATTAGCATCTGATTCACCCAAACTGACTGAATCCCACCGCTGTTCGTAGCTCTCCTGTTTTTTTAAAAAAAACAGAATGCAGCCCTTTTGAAGGAATAATGGATTCAAATTTCAGTGACATTTTCCCCAACTTTACTCCCTGTTCTCTCTCTCCCCGCCAGAACCCTCCCCCACCCCTCTCTCACCCAAGACCAATTTATGCTCACGTTTTTTCCTCCCTCGAGGGAGAAGTTCCCCGTCTGGAATCAAAATGATGCCGAGTTGATAGCTGTGTAGATTGCAGTACATCAAGGGAAGATGAATTGTTTAATTCACTCTCTGTCAAAGGGGCAAATACATCACCTGCATAATTTGCCAATCATGGGAAATTTATTGGAGCCCACCGGAATTTTATCAGAAAACATGGAAATTTTATGACAGCTGTGAAACATGAACAATCTATAACAAAGAGGCAGAAGAGACGTTTTCCCCAGGAAAAACAAACCCCCAAAAGCACAGAGAGATTTTTCTGCTTGCTTCCCTCTAAAATCGTTTTCAATTCTTCCCTGTTTTGTCTCTGGTTCAGGGGTGAAATCCAGCAGGTTCTGGAGAACTGGTAGCGGAAATTTTGAGCAGTTTGGAGAACCAGCAAATACCACCTCTGGCTAGACCCAGAGCGGGGAGGGAATGGGGATTTTGCAGTATCCTTCCCCTGGAGTGGGGTGGGAATGGAGATTTTGCAGTATCCTTCCCCTGCCACGCCCACCAAGTCACAGAATTACCTTCCCAGCTGCTTTCTGGCAACAAAAGTCAATAGGGGAAGCTGGAGTCCCTTCATGAGCATGTGATTCACTTAACAAGTGTGGTGACTTGCTTAACCGTTGCAAAAAGAAAAGTTCATAAAATCAGGTGCAACTCACCCAATTGTAGTCATACGTTGAGGACTTACCTGTACCGAAACTGGAGAACAAGTTTTCCAAACTATTTCCTTCTGACTAAAAGCTCAGGACTCAAGAAATATATTCTCTGATCTGTTATTCTTTCTTGAGTTTCTTTCAGTGTTGTTAAAGTTGCTAAAACTCAACTGTCCAGTCTCTTAAAAGACTCCAGTGATGAAGCACCCAAAACTTCTGAAGGCAAGCCATTCCATTGCTTAATTCTTCTCACTGTTAGGAAGTTTCTCTCCAATTCCAGGTTGCTTCTTTCCTTGCTTCTTTCCATCCATTGCCTGGCTTTCTGGTTCTTGGGAAAATACGTTGACCCACCCTTCTTCTTTGTGACAGCCCCTCAAATATTTGAAGACTGCTATCATGAGAGCCACAGTGGCATAGTGGATAGAGTGCAGTACTGCTGGCTACTTCTGCTGATCCCTGGCTGCCAGCAGTTCGGCAGTTCAAATCTCACCAGGCTCAAGGTTGACTCAGCCTTCCATCTTTCTGAGGTGGGTAAAATGAGGACCCCGATTGTTGGGGGCAATATGCTGACTCTGTAAACCGCTCAGAGAGGGCTGTAAAGCGGTATATAAGTCTAAGTGCTATTGCTATGTCTCCCCCAGGTCCTTCTTTTCACTAAACTTTGCAAGACCGCCTTCTGCCGCCGATTGCCTTCTACCGACCAGTACGCTCCCACAGAGAGGGACTCCTCAGGGTGCCGTCACCCAGGCAATGTCGGCTGGCGACCCCCAGGGGGAGGGCCTTCTCTGTGGCAGCACCTGCCCTCTGGAATGATTTGCCCCCGGAGATACGAAGGATATCGGATCTCCGGGTTTTTCGCCGTGCCCTAAAAACTTTTCTTTTCCATCAAGCAGGCTGGCGTGAACGCCCCTCCCCTTTTAGCTCTTTTTAGCTTTTTAGCTTTTTAAGTGTAAATTGGGTTTTAATTGGATTGTTTTAAATTGTGGGCCAAAGCTGTATAATTCTTTTAATTGATTTTAAATTTTGTATTGGTATGTTTTTATCCTTGGCTGTGCACCGCCCTGAGTCCAATAGGAAAAGGGCGGTATATAAATTGAATTAATAATAATAATAATAATAATAATAATAATAATAATAATAATACCAACAACAACAACAACAACAATAATAATAATAATCATCATCTAGAGATACCCGATTCCTGCAACCGTTCTTCATATGTTTTAACTTCCATGTAAAACCTATGAAGAAGCATGGAGCCTACAGGGTAACTTGGGAATTTCTCACTCTCTCTCATCCTCCTTTACCTCCTAGACATATTACTGGAAGGATGAAGTGGAGACAGGAGGAGAACTCTCATCCACCATCAATAATGTATGAACAGAACAAGTAATCCTGTGAGATTGCCACAGCTAGTTCCAGGTTCCTTGAAATCTGAGTCCCATCAACTTCCTCCTTTGATCTCATTTTAATCGTTTCAGCTAGGCCAGGTCTACCCTCCTGCCTTTAGTCCCTGAAACCCAATAATGTAAGAATCAATAGCAAAGCTTGATGCCAAGTTGTCTTGCAAGGCAGGTTCAGTGCTATGTTGGTTAATTATTCATGTCAGCCACCAAAGCTCAACGAAGTCAATTCCAATCCCGACAAATTAGCTACTGGTGCCTTTCATAACTAATTTATCACAAAGACTCATTAGAGCTGGCTCACTTTTGCAAAGAAAGATGCTGCCATCAGACGTTGGAGATCTTATTCAACAAATGGCCTAGCGTTGACATAGAACCCTCTGTCTGAATGATAGAAGAAAGAGAACCTCTGGGAGGGAAATGGATGGTGTCTAAACACGATAAAGAAATAAAATTTTTTAAAAGCTCCCTTTCACAAGATGATGGTAATCAATGATGTGCATTAATTTGATTCGATACAATATGTTAAATCAAATTTCACATCCATCCACAGTTACCCCTTTTCAACTGCTCCTTTCTTTTCTCATCTCGCTAAATTCATATTGTATTTCTCAGGTCAAACCAGGGGTGGGTTCTAAATTTTTTTTACTACCGGTTCTGTGGGCGTGGCTTATTTTGTGGGCGTGGCTAGCTGGTCAGAGTCATTTCTGGAAGGTCCTCGCACTTACAACCAGTCCTCGCACTTACAACCTGACTCATTTGTTTGCTTTTAACACTGATCAGCTATAGGATGGCCCTTTGAAGCCCCGCGGCAAGAGTTTAAACAGTTTTTTTTCCCTCTAGTCATCAGCTGGGACTCAGGAGGCAGCAATAGATTGGGGGTGGGGCCAAATAAAAGGTAAGAATAACGTGGGGGGGGGGTGGGGGGTGGGAGGGCGGGGTGGGGGGTGGGAGGGCGGGGTGGGGGGAGAACCGGTTCGGTGATGTCATATCGTCACCGCTACCGGCTCGGCCGAATCAGACCGAACTGGGAGGGACCTACCACTGGATCAAACATGTGTCCTTGCTGGTCCCCAAAAGATGGGATAATAGGCATTAAAATAAATTAAAAGGTGAGACAATGGGCCCTGAAATTCCCCCAAGAAAATGGCTCTGAACACCTTCCTTTCCACGCCATAAAGATAATATTTAAGAAGCCCTGTAGAATCGGAGAGACAATGGCTATATGATTGGGGTGTGAGTCAGTCCACAAAATAATAGAATATTGATTGCCTATTGCTCCTTGTGTTGCTATAAACCCTCTTTGTTTTTGAAGCAAGCTACTTATAAATGTGCAATTTCACATTCCCCAGTCTAGGCAACCTTTTGCACAGAGGGGTCACTAGGCATGTGAGTGAGAAGGGTGCACAAATTCTTGCTTGCATGCTTGGTTACTTTTATCCAAGATCTGTAGATGTGACAAAGGTCCCTTGAAAGGGGCAGCTGGACATGATTCCCTGAACGACGAAGAGAATTAGATCTGAGAAAAGAATATTAACCTGGTGCTGGTTTGGTTGAGTTTTCACATTCAGGAATTTCTGGAAGAGTCCACTTAAATGTTTATTGCTGTCATGTATATTGTAATCCATTACGTGTCTCTGAAAAGAAATAGAGTTATGAGTGTTTCCGTCAAGTCTGCAAATTGGAGACTGCGCACTATAAAATCAGAGCTGAAGTCATTCTGCTGTTTTTAACATTTTTATTTAGCATTCTATTCATCAAAGCTTCTTTGGCACCAAATTTCAGTAAGTTCTAAGCAACTCACAGCAAGCCACTACATCAACACAGCAGCTTATTGTGACAGCGATATCCTAATTAAAGATTTTTGCAGGGTGGGGTCCAAAAATTCAATGATCATCAAGTCTATGATGGTGTGATTGAAGGTGTCTGTAGAAGACAGGTGGAACTTCAATCATACCACTGTGAGACAAAGCCGAAGTTGCTATAACTAAAGATGAAAGCAGGGAAGACAAAAATCCTTGTCTAAAAGAACTTTTCAGGAAGGTAGATAAGAAGGAAACAAGTTGATAAGAAAACAAAGTGGGGAAAAAAATCACTTGAACCACATAAAGAAGATAAACAGAGCCAGTTCTAGTAGTTAAGGCAGCAGGCTAGAAACTGGGTGACTTTGGGTCAATCACCAGGAGACTGTCAGTTCTAGTTCTACCTCAGTTAGGTGACTTCAACTTATGGAATGGAATGGAATGGAATGGAATGGAATAGAATAGAATAGAATAGAATAGAATAGAATAGAATAGAATAGAATAGAATATTGTCTGAATTTATTGTCACTTTGAATGTACACTAATCTCTCAAAGGGTTACCACCTCCAATATACACTATATAAACATGACTAAATAAATAAATACAAAATTATGCATATACCCACATATATTATACGACACAGAGAAACAACACAGTCTAGTTTGGATGTATACATGTAAATGGCGAGAAAAATGAATCTTGTGAGTTTACCAGATGGATGGCAAAGGGAACAAACAGTCCTTAACTGAGTCCTTTCAACAACACACTGAGATGTGTGGACTTCAACTCCCAGAATTCCTAACTTCCCAACGTTAAGATGTGTGGACTACTAGAATTCTAGAAACTGAAGTCCACATATTTTAAAGTCACCAAGTTTGAAAAGTAATGGATTAGATCAAGGGTAGACTCTTAACTCCCTCTAGATTTTAAGTCCCAACAGTCCAGCCAGAGAGGATTGGAGGTATTGTAGTCCAATTCAGAGTGGGGTGGCTTGGAAGGTTCCTTTTGCCTAACTTCACCCTAAGTTGGGAATTCTTGACACCTAGGCAACCTCAAACCTGTCCTACTAATAGTTTACATCACATGAAATATTAGTATCACTTTAGACAGTTAATCCTTAGTAAAACCACACCTGGAATACTGCATCCAGTTTTGGTCACCACGTTACAAAAAAAGATGTTGAGACTTTGGAAAAAGTGCAGAGAAGAGCAACTAAGATGATTAAAGGCCTGGAGACGTTTGAAGAATGATTGCAGGAATTGAGTATGTCTAGTCTACTGGAAAAAAGGATTAGGGGCAACACGATAGAAGTGTGGTGCTGCCACAAAGAAGAGAGGGTCAACTTATTTGCCAAAGCACCAGAAGGCAAGACAAGAAGCAATGGATGGAAACTAATCAAGGAGAGAAGCAACCTGGAATTAAGGAAAAACTGACAGTGAGAACAATCAACCAGTGGAACAGAAGTTGCCTTCAGAAGTTGTGGTTGCTTCATCACTGGAAGTTTTGAAGAAGAGACTGGACAGCCACTTGTCTGAAATGGTATAGGGTCTCCTGCTCTAGCAGTGAGTTGGACTAGAAGACCTCCAAGGCCCCTTCCACCTCTATCCTGATTGATTAAGAGCCATGGCGGCACAGTGGTTAGAATGCAGTACTGCAGGTTACTTTTGCTGACTGCCGGCGGCCTGCAATTTGGCAGTTCGATTCTCATCAAGGTTGACTCAGCGTTCCATCCTTCCGAGGTCGGTGAAACGAGGACCCAGATCATTGGGGGCAATATGCTGACTCCGTAAACACCTTAGAGAGGGCTGTAAAAGCACTGTGAAGCGGTATATAAGTCTAAGTGCTATTGCTATTAACCCTCGCTATTACTTCGCTCTTCCCATCAGGGTTATTTATCAATAATTAACGAAACGTTTGAATAACAGCAAAGAAATGAAATCACCGACAGGATGCAATTTCCAATTAGTGAAGACCACATCCTTTGCAGAGGTTTGCCGTTGAAATAGCTTGCAAATGAAGGCTCCGCGTGATGTCAGGGACTCCTTGCTTTCTCCTCTGGCAGCACCGCAGGGGATCAAAGGAAGGTCCCAGGGGAGCAACAGCGTGAAAGCTACGGAATTGCTTTGAATCCTAATAACAACTCAAAGCTTGACAAGTTGATTTTCTGCAGCTGGTGCTCTTCGCTCCCCCTGCTAGCGGCTTTGCATAAGCTGGGGGTGGTCTTGAGTTATTTAAAAATCACAAGGAAGGTAGAGGCCAGCCAACTCTGCTCAAGATACTAGTCCTGATTGTTATTGCTTTTCCTGCTGCAGTGTCGTTTATTTTTTCTTTTAAATTCTCTTTTCACTGTGAGAATACAGGCAGTCCTCAACTTACTAAACAGTTCATTTAGTGACTGTTCGAAGCTACCATGGCACTGATAAAAAGAGTGACTTATGACCTTTTTCACACTTATGACCATTGCAGCAGCCCCACGGTCATGTGATCAAAATCCAAACTCTTGGCAACTGACTCATATTTATGACGGTTGCAGTGTCAATGGGGAAGCCAGATTCACTTAACAACCGTGTTACTAACTCAGTAGCTACACTGCATCGCTTAACAGCTGTTGCAAGATAGGTCGTGAAATGGGGCGAAATTCACTTGATGGCTAACCCTTTTGTCGTCGCATGCCGAAAGCGTGCACGACCCCCACAACCCCATTTTGGGCCTAGTGGGCCTCCCTGCAGCTGCTTGAGACCAAAAACGGGCTGCAGGGGGTATGTGTAGTGCCCCCCATGGCCCATTTTAGGCCTAGCAGGCCTCCCTGCAGCCTCCTGGGACCAAAAACGGGCTGCAGGGGGTATGTGTGGTGCCCCCCTCCCCCCGTGGCCCATTTTAGGCCTAGCAGGCCTCCCTGCAGCCTCCTGGGACCAAAAATGGACTGCAGGGGGTATGTGTGGTGCCCTCCCCGTGGCCCATTTTAGGCCTAGCAGGCCTCCCTGCAGCCTCCTGGGACCAAAAATGGGCTACGGATACACCCCCATGCTCCCCCCATCCCCCGTGCGTGCGCAAGTGACCCTGCCCCCGGGCAGGCGCGCGCATCTCTTGCATGTGCCCTGCCCCCCGCGCATGCACGGCAGGGACCCAAAAATCAGCTGGCTGGTGGGAGGCGTGTGCGCATGCAGGGTGGAACTGAGCTGGGCGACGGCTCACATGCTCACAGAGAGGGTTCTGTGTGCCACCTGTGACACGCGTGCCATAGGTTCGCCATCACGGTTATAGGAGGTAATACAATAGGTCAAAAAAACCAACTACGAATGCTAACAGCACTCTAAGATTAACACATTACAATATCTTTATATTTATATATATATATATATATATATATATATATATATATATATATATATATATATGGTACTGTTTATTAACTAAAAAGGAGGTTGACTCTAAAAGTTATGAAGACATATAAGGGTAAAAATAAATTAAAAAGATAAAAGAGGAATTTTCACTTCTCTCTATGGAAATTAATTGCTGCCAGACCAGAATCTGGCGACGTTACATGTAATGAATTGTTCCTTATCTGAGGGGAGAACATCAAGAAGGAAACTTCCATTATGCTCTATAGAACGTGTCAATAAAAGAAGAATAAACCTGTCTCGACGCTGGTAATGGGAACAGTGTAAAATCACAGGTGTGTTGATCCCAATAGCATTTGCGCACATGGAGAGGGCTGAGGTCAATGCATTATGTCCATCACTTTTCTGAAAAGAAAATGTCTGCTCTATCAAAAAAGATGACCAAGTTGGTTTGGCATGATTTATTCCTGATAGATCAATGCTACCTGGTTCTTGCCAGGCAAGATGTATTTTTCTAAAACCTTGCAAACATGATTGCTTAATTATCTCTCTCTCTCTCTCTCTCTTTTTTTGGGAATTTTTTTTATTTAAAACAAAAACAAAACATAAAATCACCATCATTCAAATACAATTACAAACAGTGTGTTGATCAGTCAAAATTCTTTTGTGCTCGATCCCTTATCCCAAATTACCAATTATTTAATTTCTCTTATTTAACAGTTTTATATATTATCCTCATTTAGCCATTGTTTAACAAAAGAAAACATTTCATATATTTTATCATTACATTAATTTCATATTTCATATTTCATCTCCATGCTTTATTATCTAGCCATTGATAAAACAAGTCCCAAATCAAATAGTATTGTTTATCTTCATGTTCTCTAATTTCAAATGTCAATTTACTCATTTCAGCACAATCCATAATCTTCTTAATAACTTCATCTTCAGTAGGTATCTTCTCACCTTTCCAGTTTTTGGCAAAAACAATTCTAGCCGCTGTTAAAACATTCACAATTAAATATCTCAGTTCTTTGTTAAATATTTCTGGTAAAATCCCTAATAAAAATATCTGTCAGACTTCGATGCTATCTCAAAATAAATGAATTTCCAAACTGCCAATCTTTAAGGAAATCTTTTCTTTAATTGAGCACAGCCACCGGATCATGACTTGATGTGGACAAGACTGACCTTTTGCCCCCCAATCCCTCCCTTTCCGATCCCCAAATCTCTGCTTCTCATTGGCTATCTTTCAAGTCATTCTTCAGACTTCTTGTCTCATCATTTCCCAGGAATGTCCCCCCCTCTCCTCATTTCCACGACAACCCAACTTCAAAGGGATTTAGCAGGCAAAAGTTCAGAGCTTATCTCTCTCTCTCTCCTCTGCTCTCTATGCCAGCGTTGAAGCGCTGACAATATCTCTGGTTTAAAGTCAAACATGATTGCTTAATTATCTCTTTCAGACTTTGCCCAACATTGAATTTAAGTCAACTTCCCTGTAATTCCCTGGACGTTCTATTTTTTCCCCCTTTTGGAATGCAAGAATATTTTTCTTTCGCCAATCAATCCAGATTCATTCCCCTTGATTTCTCGGTTCATTTCTTTATTTATCATTTCAAGTGAGTCAACCACCCAATCTCCCTGAGCAGTTTAGAAGTAAAACACACTATTAAACAACAATAACAACAACTGAATAAAAACATAACTAAAATGGAGAATAAATATTCTATATCAACGAGGCAGGTGCAAAGGTTGGTCATTTAAACATAAAGCGGTTTGAATTAAAATGCAATAAAAATCAGAGAAAAAGCCCTGTGAAACGAAAAGATTTTTTTTATCTGGCACTAAAATAATGCTAAAAGGGGTGTCAGTCAAGCTTTTCAGGGGATGAGATTCCATAAATAATGAATGGACTACCACAGGAAACCCAGCTTTTGCTGATTAAAAAAGGCTGTTTAGTATTTGGACTGTTTAGTATTTGGAAAAGAGACCACAAAGACATCCCAGAACTGTATGCTAGACTGGAAAATTAAAAAAAAAAAATCTACCTATCTGAAGGCAATGAGAGAGCCAGTTTGGACTATTGGTTAAGGCATGAGGTTAGAAAGCAGGAGATTATAAATTCTAGCTCCACTTTAGCAATGACAAGTGACTGGATGACTTTGGGCCAATCATCAGGAGACTGAGAGTTTTAGTCCCGCTTTAGGAATGAAAACAAGCGGTAACTTTGGCCCAATCATCAGAAGACTGAAAGTATTAGTCAGGGGTGAAATCCAGCAGGTTCTGACAGGTTCTGGAGAACCGATAGCGAAAATTTTGAGTAGTTCGGAGAACCGGCAAATGCCACCTCTGGTTGGCCCCAGAGTGGGGTGGGAATGGAGATTTTGCAGTATCCTTCCCCTGCCATATGCCCATCAAGCCATGCCCACCAAGCCACACCATGCCCACCAAGCCATGTCCACAGAACTGGTAGTAACAAAATTTGGATTTCACCACTGGTTTCAGTCGCGCCTTAGAAATGAAAGCAAGTGGCAACGTTGGCCCAATCATCAGCAGACTGAGAGTTTTAATCCCACTTTAGGAATGACAGCAAGTGGTAGCTTTGGGCCAATAACCAGGAGACTGTGAGTTCTAGTCCCACCTTAGCCATGAAAGCTAGTTGTGTGATTTTGGCCAGTCACTCTCTTTCAGCCTAACTAACCTAACAGGGTTGTTATTGTTGTAGGGAAAATAGGAGGAGGAAAATATGTTAGATGTGTTCACCACCCTGAGTTATTGCAAAGAAAATAAATAAAGGTGGAATATAAATAAATACAGGTAGTCTTAGGCTTAGGGCCAGTTTGCACCTATTCGGGAGAACCGGTTGTTAACTTTCTAAGCAGTTCAGAGAACCGGTTGTTGGAAGAAATCTCATTTTGCTTTTTTCCACTTTACAGGGCTAATCCTGTAAGGAAGGCAGGAAGGAAACATTCTGGTGTTGTTTCTAGCCTAATCTTTATTGCCTTGCTTACAGAAACTGCCTCTTTGGTTAACCCTTATTACATTGTAACAGCTAAAACGAAGCGCCCATCGACGCTGTTGTTATATTGAGTTGGCCATGCCCACATGGTCACATGACCACTGAGCCACGCCTACCCAGCTGGTCATTATGGCAGAGAACCAGTTGTTAAATTATTTGAATCCCATCACTGCTTAGGGACCACAACTGAGCCCAAAATTTCTGTTGTTAAGTGAGACATTTGTTAAGTGAGTTATGCTCCATTTTATGATCTTTCTTGCTTCAGTCGTTAAGAGAATCGCTGCAGTTGATATATTAGTAACCCAGTTGTTAAGTGAATCTGGCTTCCCCATTGACTTTGCTGGTTGGAAGATTGCAAAAGGGGATCATGTGATCTTGGGACACAGCAACAGTCATAAATATGAGCCAGTTGCCAACCACCTGAAGTTTGATCACATGACCATTGGGTTGCTGGAATGGCTGTAACTGTGAAAAATGGTCAGAAGTCACTTTTTTCGGTGCCGTTGTAACTTTGAACGATTCTAAACGAACTGTTGTAAGTTGAGGAGTATCTATAAACAGGCAGAGATTTCTATGTTATTGCTAAGAAAACTACGTGGCTGTGTCAATGGAAGTGTCAAAGATCACTTTGTAGGATCAGGAAATCTCTTTTATCCAAAATAAAGCAACATTTTCAATCTCTTCCTAGATATCTTGCTCTTGCCTATTTTAGCCAACTGTGGGAACCAACCAACCAACCAACCTTTCTAGAGAATGAAATATTTTGGGGAATATTAAAAGAGGCAGACTATTATATTTCCCCAAAGGAGAAATGGAGAAACATGTTCTTAAAGGCAGAAAGCAGCCCCAGTCTTTCTGCTATAGGAAAATTGAAACTGCCTCAAACATAACCCTGAAATCTTCAGAGATGGATATTTTGTGCCTTTTAAGAAATCCAGGCCAGCCTATTCATAAACAAAGCACCTTTAGGCTGGAGCTGATGGGATTAAGAATTTACATCCCCCACCCAAATTCTAAGGACAGGACATGACCTTTAGGACATAATAGCATTAACCCACCACCATTGAAATGGTAAAAGACACAAGGCTCACTACATTGCACAACAACCCTGGAGCATCTCAATCATAAAACCCCAGAACCCTATAAAGAGCCATCCATTCAACCATTTTGTCAGCCACCTCAGAAACTTGCTTCTGTCACTGAAGTTTCTGGAAGCCAAATAAACAGAGACTTTTTTTCCATGCAGCCTGCATTTTATTTCCAGCGTCTTTCTCCCGGCTTGGAACCGGACTGGATTTTTCTTCCCACACAACTGTAAATCTTTCTTTTGTTAGAATCTAGTTGTTTACCCTACCACTTAGACATGTACAAAATAGATACACAGTCCCTGATTTTTTCCCCCTCTGTGGATCCTGCACATCTTGTTTATGAGCCATGGTTGCACAGTGGTTAGAGTGCAGTACTTCAGGCTACTTCTGCTGCCTGCTGGCTGCCTGCAATTTGGCAGTTCAAATGTCACCAGGCTCAAGGTTGACTCAGCCTTCCATTCTTCCGAGGTGGGTAAAATGAGGACCCAGATTGTTGGGGGCCATAGGCTGACTCTGTAAACCGCTTAGAGAGAGCTATAAAGCACTGTGAAGCGGTATATAAGTCTAAGGGCTATTGCTATATCTGCAGTGGAAAAGTCAATGCCCCTAATTCTGGTGACTATATTGAAACATGGTGGCACAGTGTTTAGAATACACTATTGCAAGCTAACTCACTGTTCACTCCAGGAGTTCGATTCTCAGCGGCTCAAGGTTGACTCGGACTTTCATCCTTCCCAGGTTGGTAAAAGGAGAACCCAGATTGTTGGGGGCGATGCAGTGACTCTGTAAACAGAGTAGAGGGGACTATAAAAGCATTATGAAGTGGTATATAAATGCTATTGCTATATTGTTGGAACCAGCCCATTATCCCCACAATTTGACATGGTTTGAACCAGGGGTGGGTTCTACTTACCTTTACTACCCGTTCGCATCATGCCCGCAGATCAACTTTGATGACATCCGGGTCAGTGGGTAGAGCCTCCCGCCGGTTTTACTATCGGTTCTTGTGAATCAGTTCGAACCGGGGGCAACCCACCACTGGCTTGAATATAAAGCATTGCATAAACCATGACATCGGATCTGAAAAAGACCAGGGCCACTTAAAATAATTTCTTCCAATCAATTGCCAATTTTACTTCCTTCATTGTTTGCAAATCAAAACCAGAACTTAAACAGAAGCCAGAGGAAACATATTACCTTTGTTAGGATGATGGCTTATTATTGCAATCTGGAGATTATGGTTAGAATGAATGCCTGTGAGGCCTTCATTCCTAGTTGGGCTAGGAAAGGAAGATGGGTTTTGCTCTTATTCCTGGAGGAAAAGTTCTTGGGAGAAAGTGGAAATAATATCTCTTCCAAAGCCTGCTCCTTTCCTTCCGTTCCCACAGCAGAATTTTCTTTTAACCAAGAACCGCTTTTTGACCATGAGTGAACAATGCAAGCTATCTTGAACTATTAAAGCATCATGCATGACTCCTGCAAACCATGACTGGAATTTGAAGAGGGAATAATTAACATTATAGCCTTCCAGAAGGCAGAAGCCTCTGAACATTATGACATATTAGAAGAGGGCTGATTTATACTGATCAAAATACAGTTTCTAACATTCCATGGTGCTTGGCTGTGACCGAAAAAGCGAAACTCACAATGTGTCTATTCAAGGAAGAGAAGATTTGATTAGTTATGGCAGGGAAATAATTTAAGCCGCTCAGCCGAATCCAAACACCAAGGCCCTTCTGTAATTTCCCCAAACATCTACATTTGACCATTGCAGCAATAAGATTTTGTCTGATGCAGCATTGTTTTACGAAATCGTAGAAAACCGTGAAATCGTTGGGTCTGGTTTCTGAAGCAGAATAAGAAGCTTAGTGGTCATTTTGAGAGAGTTGTGTTTTGTGAACATGTGTCCCAAATATCAGCCAACACTGCCTTCTGCATTTTCCTGTGGTTATTCTGGAGCCTTTGTTTATTGAGACCAAAAAAATAAAATAAAATACAAACTGCTTACTGGCAAAAGCAGAATGTTTAATCTGTATAGTCGTGGTCTTTCTCTGAATCAAAAATTGTGTAAAGTGTGTGCTTTTTCAACAAAATGAGCTGGCTTATTTTCCCTTCCCTGAATCCCTACCGACCCATATTGGATGGAAATTCTGGAAGGCTTTTAAAATCTAAGCTAATTCATCCCAAATTTACACCCAGTCAGGAACTTATCCTTACATAACAAGTAAGACACAGAACAGTTCCAATTTTATGAGAATGGGTTTTGTGCATTTCTTAAAGACATAAAATTGGCAGTTTAATGCTTTGCACTCTTTGACATTCGGAGAAAGTGCCTCTTTTTTTCTTTTTTTCTGGACCTTTGAACAATCTCTCCGCAATTGGAAAGGAGAATATGAACCCACTGCAAGAACATGGTGTAATCTAAGCTCATTGACTTTAGTTTCACCAGAAGACAGGCTGATAAGAATGATAAACATCCTCCTTGAAGCAAAAGTGGCTTAAGGAAATACCAATTCTGTTGGTTTTTAAGCCTTGCTAATTCACAGGACTAAGTAGTTTGGATCAGAACAGTCCCTGAGTTCATGCTTGCCCCACACTTCAAATGATACGACCCATACATTCTGCAAAACCTGAGGGAACTATATATTTCAATTTGCTGCTTTATTAATCTCCCTGTTATAAAACTGGAATGCCAAACTCTGTTGGGGACTGGAATAAGGAACACACAGCTGCATTTTAAGGTAATCTTTCTTTTAATGCTACATATATTTTGGGATAGCTGAGGGCTGAATAGATTCATCTCCAACCACTTACTTGCTCCAAAAGGATCCATTACTGCAGATTTTGGCAAGAGAGAGGCGTCAAATGAATTTGGTATGCGCAGAGGTGGTATTCAGCAGGTTCTGACCAGTTCTGGAGAACCAGTTGTGGAAATTTTGAGTAGTTTGGAGAACCGGTAAATACCACCCCTGACTGGCCCCACCCCCATCTATTCTCTGCCTCCCGAGTCCCAACTGATCAGGAGGAAATAGGGATTTTGCAGTAACTTTCCCCTGGAATGGAGTGGGAATGGAGATTTTACAGTATCCTTCCCCTACCACGCCCACCAAGCCATGCCATGCCATGCCCACCAAGCCACGCCCACAGAAACAGTAGAAAAAAAATTTGAATCCCACCACTGGGTCAGGGGTGTCAAACTAGAATAGAATAGAATAGAATAGAATAGAATAGATTAGATTAGATTAGAGTAGAGTAGAGTAGAGTAGAGTAGAGTAGAGTAGAATAGAATAGAATAGAATAGAATAGAATAGAATAGAATAGAATAGAATAGAATAGAATAGAATAGAATAACAGAATTGGAAGGGACCTTGGAGGTCTTCTAGTCCAACCCCCTGCCCAGGCAGGAAACCCTACACCACTTCAGACAAATGGTTATCCAACATCTTCTTAAAAATTTCCTCAGGATTATTAATTCCCATCATACTTATAGATATTATATGGAATATAATTATAATGTCACTCGGGTGGTTGTTTTCCTTGTTTATATATATATATGAGGATATTCATTACTGATGGGGGCAGATGATGACTGAGGATTTTGAACAACCTGTTGCAACCAGGATGCTATGTTACTCTAATATGGATGATGGACCCAACAATCCAGTGGAAAGATATCAAAGAAGACATTATATGGATTATAAATTTAAACTCATTGATCTTTTCTATATAACGGAATATTTTTTTTCTTTTTAGCACGGCGGGCAATAGATTAAAGATATTAAGAATTGTTGTGTATGGCAACTTTGTAGGAAAGTGGGTGGAAATAGGTTAGTTTACTGATTGTTTAGTTTAAGAAAAGGGATGTTTAAGTGATATATTTAGGGGAGTGGAGGAAATGGATAGAGCTGAATAAATGTTAAATTAAGATTTATGGGGAAGGCTGCTTTGTAATATTATATATATAAGTATGGGGGAGGAGGGAAAAAAAGGCAGACTGTTGCTAGATTGGGAGTTATAATAATATTATTATGCTAAATTAGAAGTTATTATATAGTTATTTTGAAATGTATGGTAAAAGGGGGAAGTAATAATATTAATAATATTATTAGCATGTAAGGGTCAGTATTTAGAGGAGGGAGTAAGGGGATGGTAAAATATTATATAATCTGTTATGAATTAGGTTTTTGTTGTGAAGAAGTCACAGGGGGGATGGGTGGTGAGGGGGGGTTAGGGAGGAGGGGGGGAGAAAAATGGGGGAAAAATTTGTATTTGAAAACTTTTTCAATTAAAAAAAAAATTCCAGTGTTGGAGCATTTACAACTTCTGGAGGCAAGTTGTTCCACTTATTAATTGTTCTCACTGTCAGGAAATTTCTCCTTAGTTTTAGATTGCTTCTCTCCTTGATTAGTTTCCACCCATTGCTTCTTGTCCTGCCCTCAGGTGCTTTGGACAATAGCTTGACTCCCTCTTCTTTGTGGCAGCCCCTGAGATATTGGAACACTGCTATGGTCATGGAGGGTTTATGTAAGGGTCATAGCTGGCTCTATAGGCAAAAAAGGGAATGCAAATCTTAGGTGTTTGTCTGAGGTAATTTTGTCAACCTTTTGTTTGTTGTTTATCTGGACTTTCTGTCTGGCCCAGTCTTTCTGAATGGATTACCAAATCTGCATTTCTAAATTTTGGCTTCCTCAGTTTCTGCTTGGGGCAGGGAAACTTGGGCTGGATTCTGCCTCCCTTAAGATCTTTTTATTTCTCCTTTAGACGAAATATTTTATCTTGCCTTTTTAATATTTCCCAAAATATTTCATTCTTCTAGGAGGAGGGGGTGGCTTCCTACACTAGGAAGCAGTCAAATGAGAGAGCCCCCAGTGGCTTAAGTCAGAGGAAGAAACGTAGGAAGGATTTTCCTAATAGATCAAGTATTTAAAATATGTAATGAGCTTTCATCTCTTCCACATTTTGTGTCATGGACCAAAACAAGTCAGTTCATCTTCTTTTAGAGTGTCTTCTAATCTCTGGTGCAAGGAAGAGCAGGGTTTCCCAATCTTGCAATTTTATTTATTTATTTATTTTTTATAAAGTTTATTTCCATTTTTAAAACCAATGCTTTACATGTATACATACAGAGTTATTGCAACGAACGTACACAATATGCGTCTGTGCATTTTTTCCCCCTCTAAACACTAATAAAGTCCATTTCATCTCCCTCTCTTTTCTTTCACCCAAGTATACCATAAATTCCAACATTCGTAATAATCCGAATCTTTTTGGTTCCTAAGAAATTTCGTTAACTGATCTGCCTCTGCGCATTCTGTAATTTTCCAAATCAATTTATTCTCTGTGGGTATTAGTTCATTTTTCCATTCTTGCGCATATAATATCCTAGCTGCAGTAATGATGTGGAGGGTCAAATATCATTTTTCCTTTTTTGTCTGGTTTCATTCCCAATAAAAAGACCTCTGGTTTCAGCTCTATATTATAACCTGTGATTTCCATTATCCAATTCCAAACTTTGGACCAATATTTGCCTGCTTTGGGGCAAGTCCACCATTGGTGGTAATATGTCCCATTACCATTCCCACACTTCCAGCATGCCGGGGAGACTCCCGGGAACATTCTTGCGGGACCATTTTATGATGCATGAACTTCAACTCTCAGAATTTCTCAACTAGTATGACTGGTTGACTACATTCGTTTTGCTTCTTCCTCCAAAGCGTCCAAAATTGGCCTTTATAGAGATCTATTGGAAGGACTATTATGGAAGATCCCAGAGAGTATAGATGAACATGGACTTGCTTCTATGGTAGCATCCTCTTAAGTTCTTCAAAGAAAGTAGAAAGTCTGTGATGGCCAGTGGTGGGATTCAGCCGGTTCTGTCCGGTTCAGGCGAACCGGTAGCACCAGCTGCAGTAGGCTCCGCCCACCCACCCGGACATAATGACATTCTATGTAGCCATGTTTTGGAGGTGTGCTCATGCATGGAAGGCGCGCACGTGAGCAAAGAGCATGCGTGGAAGGCCGAGCATGCATGGAAATTCGTGCGCTCACATTTGCGAACTGGTAGGGAAGGTAAGTGAATCCCACCTCTGGTGATGGCACAGTTAGAATGCAGCTAACTCACTGCTCACTCACAGCTTCACTCCAGGTGTTCGATTCTGATCGGCTCAAAGTTGACTCAGCCTTTCATCCTTCCAAGATCGGTAAAATGAGGACCCAGATGTCGGGGGCAATATGCTGACTCTGTAAACCGCTTCGAGAGAGCTGTAGAAGCACGATGAGGCAGTATATAATTTAAGTCTTACTTATTGCAATTGCTATCACTCAAAAGAATATAGAACAAGGTCAGGCTCTTCTTTGCAACCCTGCAGGTCTCCTGAAAATGAATTCTACAGCATTTCAAATTTTCCAGCTTTTTTTCCAGATAAGCAAATCAAAATAGAATAGAATAGAATAGAATAATTTTATTTCTATACCGCCCTTCTCCCGAAGGACTCAGGGCGGTGTACAGTCTATTAAAAACACAAGACAACATCAGTTAAAATAGTTTAAAATTATTAAATGAATTTGTCTCAATTTAAAACCCCAGGAATTTAAAACCCAATTTAAAATTGTTTTGTTGATAGCCCAGCCTGGCGGAACAACAGGGTCTTGAGTAAGGTGACCAGATTTTAACATTGGTAAAGAGGGACATTGTGGGCGTGGCTTATTTTGTGGGCGTGGCTAGCTGGTCATGTGACTGGGTGGGCGTGGCTAGTTGGTCATGTGACCGGGTGGCCATGGCTATGTGTATAGGGTAAGGTGAACAGATTTTAACATTGGTAAGAGGGACACCATTGTGGGCGTGGCTTATTGTGTGGGCATGGCTTGGAGGCCATGTGACTGGGTGGGCGTGGCTAGCTGGTCATGTGACCGGGTGGCCATGGCTGTGTGTATAGGGACTACTCAGAGGGCTGAAAAGTCATTTCTGACAGGTCCTCACACTTTTGACTGGTCCTCACACTTATGACCATCCTCACATTTATGCCCGTGCAGCATTCTTAACAACCATGTCACTCATTTCACAACTGCTTCTCTTCACCATGGTGACAAGATAGGGCAAAAAACGTAAAATGTGAGGACAGTCGTAAGTTCGAGGACTGGTCAAAAGTGCGAGGACCAGTCAAAAATAACTTTTTCAGCCCTCTGAGTAGTCCATATGCATAAAAGGATACAGTAATAGAGAGGGATGAAGGAAGGGAAGGGAAATTAGAGTAGGAGTGACGGTTAAGAGAGGGAGGAAGAGAGGAGGAGAAGGAGAAAGGAAGAGGAAGTAGGGAGGAGAAGAAGAGGGGGGGAAGAGAAAGTAAGAAGGAAAGAAAAGAGAGGTGGTAGGTTTGAGGAGAAAGATTGCTGTACAATAAAAAAGATGAAAGGGAAGAAAGCCAACCCCAAACAAATATAAAGATATTAAGATAAAGAATGAATTGTTAAACTTTAAAGAATAAAAGAGAACAAATATGAATAAATAGCAATAATTAGAAACACACACACATACAATGTATTTTCTTTGAACAGAATATTTGGCTGGTTCACAAATTTAAACAGTGTTTAGTCATTTCAATTAAATTTACAATTTCTATATTTCCTTTTTGCCATATTTATTCCTCATCTATTTTTTTAAAAAAACAATTTTACCCTTCATCCTCATCTCTAATCTTAATCAAATTCAATTTTTCCCTTCTATTCTATTTTATACCCCTTCCCATTGTCATCTATTTTTATATCCATCCTCACATTGGTTAATTATGTAATTATGTAATACAGTTGTTTAATACAAATTCAACATTTTAATATAAATCAATTAGTTATATAACTATCTTTTTTGTATATTAATCAATATGAACATGAATATTCCAATTATTTCCATGCAATCCAATTTCTTACAAATCAATTAATTATACTTACCAATAATAATAAACCAAATAATTTCCCCCATATATTCCTCCAAACCACAACTTAACCATTTCTGCTTTCAACACAGTATACAATTAATAATATCTCAATTATTACAATTCCCTAGTTAAAAAGAGCTTTTTTTTCTTTTGTGTTTTAAAATCTTGAACTCTCCTCTTTTGCCCTAAATAATTTTCCATTGTTTGCACTTACCTTTTTTGGTGAGGAAAAGGAAAATAAATCTGCTGCCTAATTTTCCAACGTTGCAAGCAAACCGCAAAGCCAACAGCCTGTTTTACTTTCAGTTTCGTTTTGAGCTTGGTTTGCACAAAGAGGAAAAAAAAAACTGAGCAATTTAGCAAGAGCAGAGCCCTGTGCAAATCAGCTGAGAGGGGGAAGCCGAGCTAATTAACGTAGGGCGGCCCTTTGAAGCCCCGCGGCAAGAGTTTAAACAGGTTTTTTCCCTCTAGCCATCAGCGGGGATTCAGGAGGCAGCCGGGAACCAGGAGGCAGAATGAAAAATCGGGACTTTTTAAAAACGCCGCGGGACGCGGGACAAATTGCTCAAAAGCGGGACTGTCCCGCCAAAAGCGGGACGTCTGGTCACCTTAGTCTTGAGTGCACAACGAAATACCCAGAGGTCGGAGATCTTACGCATTTCCAGGGGCAGTTTATTCCACAGGGCTGGGGCTCCCACAGAGAAGGCCCTCCCTTCTCTGGGTGTCTCCAGCTGACATAACTTGGCCAATGGCACCCTGAGGAGACCCTCTCTGTGGGAGCGGACTGGCCAGTGGGAGGCTATTGGTGGCAGAAGTCGGTCTCGTGGGTCCCATGCCATGGAGCGCACCTGGAAGACCACTGGGAGCCAGTGCAGCTCGCACAGGAGGGGTGTCAAGTGGGCACAACGGGTTGCACCCATAACCACCCGCGCGGCGCATTCTGGACCAGCTGGAGCCTCCAAGTGCTCTTCAAGGGGAGCCCCATGTACAAAATGCACAACAAGGACTGCTATTGCTATGTTGTAAAATTGGGCATGGACACACGGTAACCCGCTTCATGACCATCATGATTTACATCTGAAATTGCTAGGCTCAATAACGGTAATACATTGAGGATTACCTGCTCTCTACCTGGGGCTGCCCTTGAAGACCACTCGGAGGTTTCAGTTGGTACAGAATGCGGCTGTGCGGGTTGTGATGGGAGGGTCCCGATACTCCCATGTTACACCTCTCCTGCGCGATTTGCATTGGTTGCTGGTTGCCCTCCGGGTGAGATTCAAGGTGCTGGTGATTACCTATAAAGCCCTTCATGGCTTAGGCCCAGGATATTTGTCAGACCATCTGCAACCAGCAACAGCTCTCCATCGCCCGGTGCGTTCTCACAGAGAGGGCCTACTCAGGATGCCGTCGGCTAGACAATGTCGGCTGGCAATCCCCAGAAGTAGAGCTTTTTCTGTGGGGGCTCCCACCCTTTGGAATCAACTCCCCCTGGGGCTCAGGTTGGCCCCTGACCTTCGCACCTTCCACCGCGAATTAAAAACATGGCTGTTCAAATTGCCCAGCCTGAACTGATGGGGTTTGGATTGTTTTAATATGTTTAATATGTGTTTAATATGTATTTTAACATGTTTTATCTGGCTTGATTTTAATTGTTGTGAGCCGCCCTGAGTCCTATGGAGATAGGGTGACATACAAATCAAATAAATAATAATAAAATAATAAATAATTACCTGTTTGCACCAATAACCAATCTATGGTTAGTCCAGAGGTGGTATTCAGCCAGTTCTGACCAGTTCTGGCAAACTGGTAGCAGAAATTTTGAGTAGTTCAGAGAACCGTCAAATACCACCTCTGGCTGGACCCACCCCTGATCTATCTGCTGCCTCCCGAGTCTCAGCTGATTGACTGGGTCTTTTTTTGTTGCCCTGCACAGGAGAACAGAGCTGGAAAACAGGTTAGTGCGGTGGGAAGCAGTGGTTGGTTTCAATTTCTTTTACTACCGGTTTTGTGAGTGTAGCTTAGTGGGTGTGGCTTGGCGGGCATGGCAGCGAAAGGATACTGTAAAATCTCCTTTCCCTCACCAATCCAGGGGAAGGTTACTGCAAAATCCCCATTTCCTCCCAATCAGCTGGGACTCTGGAGGCAGAGAATAGATGGGGCGGGGCCAGTAAGAGGTAGTATTTACCGGTTCTCCGAACTACTCAAAATTTCCATTACCGGTTCTCCAGAACTGGTCAGAACCTGCTGAAACCTACCTCTGGTGGGGAGGGAATGGGGATTTTACAGCATCCTTCCCCTGAAGTGGGGTGGAAATGGAGATTTTGCAGTATCCTTCCCCTGCCACGCCCACCAAACCACACCCACCAAGCCATGCCCACAGAACCGGTAGTAAAAATTTTGAATCCCACCACTGGGTTAGCCCTGTTTCCCTGTGTCCCTTGGGCTCTGTCCTTACCGTGACGGAGCTGTCCTGCCTCCAAACGGAACGGCTTCCAGCCCAACTCTGGCAAAGGACAGAAATGCTGCAAAGGTAGTTTTGCAGTGATAGCGCAGGAACTATAAAACGGGCAGTTTCCTACTGGTGAAAAACGCTCACCTCCTCCCACCTCCTCTGTTTTCTTCCTTCCTGGTTAGAGATACCAGGCTGCAACAGCTCACCTTATTTCACTCTGTTCGCCTTCAAGATGGAAGATAAGGGAGGGATTGGCAGGCTGCCCATCCTTGTTCCTCCTGAGAACTGTTGAGCATCATGATCGGCCATCCAGAGGATATTTTAGGGTTGATGCTGGAGATGCCCAGAATATAGACAAAATATGGGTGGAAGCTGAAGGCATCTCAATGAGCCAGCCATGTGCTGCAACTGCCAAAAAAGCCAATACAATTCTAGGCTGCATAAACAGAAGGATAGAATCAAGACCACATGAAGGGTTAATACCACTTTATAATGCCTTGGTAAGGCCACACTTGGAATACTGCATCCAGTTTTGGTCACCACGATGTAAAAAAGATGTTGAGACTCTAGAAAGAGTGCGGAGAAGAGCAACAAGGATGATTAGGGGACTGGAGGCTAAAAAATAAAAAGACCGGTTGCTGGAACTGGGTATGTCTAGTTTAATGAAAAGAAGGACCAGGGGTGACATGATAGCAGTGTTCCAATATTTCAGGGACTGCCACAAAGAAGAGGGAGTCAAGCTATTCTCCAAAGCACCTGAGGGCAGGACAAGAAGCAGTGGGTGGAAACTAATCAAGGAGGGAAGCAACTTAGAACTAAGGAGAAATTTCCTGAGAGTTAGAACAATTATTCAGTTGAACAACTTGCCTCCAAAAGTTGTAAATGCTCCAACACTGGAAGTTTTTAAGAAGAGATTGGATAACCATTTGTCTGAAGTGCTGTAGGGCTTCCTGCCTGAGCAGGGGGTTGGACTAGAAGACCTCCAAGGTCCCTTCGAACTCTGTTATTATTCTATTTATTCAATGAGCTTTTGTGTCTATGATGTAGGCAAGCAGGCTAGTAAAGAAAGTTAAAACATGGAAGGAGGGGTAAGACAGAAACCAGGTGTATCCTACCTCCCAGGTTTCATGAGTTCAAGATCAAAACCTCCTTTTTATTGGTATCTTTATCTAGATGTCTGGCTGGTTGAAGCATCTGGACCATGCATGAGGATGCATTTTTAAAGGATCTGGCACAGGGCTTCAAATGATCTAACTGGGACTTTAGAATTTTAGAGTTGAGAAGAAGAACATTTTTACTGTTTTCCTCCAGTCTACTCCTTTTCTTTACAAGACGGATAAAAATAATCTGCATTTTTGTTGAATCTTGTTGAAATGGAAAGGATTGCAGGTAAGCCTTTGACCTACAGCCACAAATTAAGAGCAGAATTTTAGACTCTAAGCAAGGAGGTTGTGTTAAGTAAGATGCCTGATTTTATGACCTTTGGTGTGCCACCGTTGTTAAGTGAATCCCTGCAGTTGTGAAATGGCTCATGAGGTCATTAAGCAAATCTGACTTCCCCGCATTGAATCTTTGCTTATCAGAAGCTAGCGGGGAAGGTTGCAAATAAAGATTGCGTAATCCCCATAATGCGACAAGTGTTATAAATGCGTGCCCGTTGCCCAAATTTTGATCATGTGATCATGGGGAAATGTTGCGACACTTGCAAGTCACTTTTTTGCAGTGCTATTGCAACTTCAGACAGTTGCTAAATGAATTGTTCTAAGTCAAGGACTACCTGTATGTTCTCTTACTTTATATTATTGTCTGTCTGTCTGTCTGTCTGTCTAGAAACTGAGACATGGAACATAACTTTATTTATTTATTTATTTTTTAAAAAAATTATTTTTAAACAAAACTTAAAACATAAAACCATTATCATCCATTACAATTACAGAAAGTGTATTGATCGGTTACAAATCTTTTGTGCTTAATCATCTATCTAACATTTTCTTATTTAACAGTTTATTACATTATTATTCTCATTTACCACTTATTTAACAGTAAATTGTCCTCTATAAGGGGAAAAAAAACCCCTTTATATGTTTTATTATCTTATCCATTTCATATTTCATTTCCATTCTTTCTTGTCTAACCATTGATAAAATAAATCCCATATCAAATAATATTGTTTATCTTCTTGTTCCCTAATTTCAAATGTCAATTTACTCATTTCAGCACACTCCAAAATTTTCTTGATAACGTCGTCATCCGTGGGTATCTTCTCACCTTTCCAGTTTCTAGCAAATACAATTCTAGCCGCCGTTAAAACATTCACAATTAAATATCTCATTTCTCTATTGTATATTTCTGGTAAAATCCCCAATAAAAATATCTCTGGTTTAAAGTCAATATGTTTCTTTGTCATTTTTTCCAACCATTTGTAGATTTTAATGGAGCATAACTTTATATCGCAAACTGTAACCAAGCTTTGGAAGAGATTAAATGGATAGATAGATAGAGATAGAGGGAGAGAGGGAGAGAGAGAAAGAGAGAGAGAGAGAGAGAAGTAAAGAGACAGAGACAGAGATCACTCTAGAGTGGATATCACTTGTTTGAAATGGTATAGGTCAATGATGGCTAACCTTTTTGCCGTCGCGTGCCAAAAGCAGGGGGAGCGTGGGGGGGAGGGTCGTGCACATGCGTGTCCATACCCATAATTCAATGTGCCCCGTCCCCTCCATGCATGTGTGCACGACCCCCCCATGCTCCCCATGCTTTTGGCATGTGATGGCCCGGTGGGCCCGGTAGGCCCGTTTTTTTGCCCTCCCCAGGCTCCAGAGGCTTTCTAGGAGCCTGGGGAGGATGAAAACAGCCTTCCCCAACCCCCCAGAGGCCCTCCAGAGGCCGGAAATGCCCCATTTGCCAACTTCCGGTGGGACCGGAAGGCCCGAAAAACAGCTGGTTGGTGCACGCATGTGCACTAGAGCTGACCTAGAGCAACGCTCACATGCCCACCAATAGGGCTCCGCGTGCCATCTGTGGCACGTGGGCTATACGTTTGCCATCACGGGTATAGGTACTATAGGATCTCCGGCTTGAGCAGGAGGCTGGACTAGAAGACCTCCAAGGTTCCTTCCAGCTCTATTCTGATTCTTACATTCGTAGATAGAGAGATAGAGATAGAGCAGTACAGATGATCTCTCTATTTCTCTATCTTTGTATCTCTATCTCCATATCTATCCATCTTCTAATCTCTTTCAAAGCTTGGTTACAGTTTGCAGTATAAAGCTAGGCTCCATGTCTTACTCAAACAAACGGTACTGAAGGGACTACGGGAAAGAAAACACTGAAGAGCCTTTTGATAATTATCAACCAAGCAGTTTGCACATCTTTGATTCTCCTAAAACCTTCAGAGAAGCTTTTCCCTGAATTTCCTCAGTTTCAGAGGCTTTGCCCTTGCTAATAGATTCATCCTGGGATGCAGTGAGTGTGGTGTTCTGTGGATGTTCATTTTTTTTGGCCAGTGGCAGAGTTGTGTATATGCTTCCCTTTGGTTCAGAAATGGTGGAATATAATACTGGTTGAATACAATTGGTTAATATTGGCCTTGAATGGTTTTTCTAAAGTGCTATAATCTTCTTCTTCTCCTTCTCCTTCTCCTTCCCCTTCTTCTTCTCCTCCTCCTCCTCCTCCTTTTTCTCCTTCTCCTTCTCCTTCTCCTCCTTCTCCTTCTCCTTCTTCTCCTTCTCCTTCTCCTCCTTCTTCTCCTCCTCCTCCTTCTCCTTCTCCTTCTCCTTCTTCTCCTTCTCCTCCTTCCTCTTCCTCTTCCTCTTGTTCTTCTTCCTCCTCCTCCTCCTCCTCCTCCTCCTCCTCCTCCTCCTCCTCCTCCTCCTCCTCCTCCTCCTCCTCCTCCTCCTCCTCTCTCCTCCTTCCCCCCAATGATCCAGGTTATCTCTACTTTTGGAAATACCTCCATAACCTAAAGAAGTGGAATGCATTTTAAGAGCTGTGACCTTTTGAGGGAGCAGTAACTTATCAGCCTCTGGGATGGTGTGCTCAGGAGGAAATTGTTTACAAAAGCCCAATCTTTATTGGGCTTTTAGTGAAATGTGAAAGAGGCAAAGCAAGATCAGAAAACGTGATCCACACATTTCTTTCTCTTTCTCTTTCTCTTTCTCTTTTTCTCTTCCTCTTGGGGAAAGAAAAAGAAGAAGCAAAGAGACAGAAGAAACTAAAATTACCCTGATTTTTCTGACCACTTTAAAGTAGGGCTAACTTCCCCCTCTTTGCAAGTTCCTAGTCCTCAAAATAAATTTCTAGGAAGAAGGAGATGTGGAAGAAAGAGATCAGGAATTACCTGGACTCTCAGTTTTCTGAGAGTAATCTTTCAACATGGTCTCCTGATTTTTAAGATAAGCGATGCTGGGTGGCAGAGCAATGCAACCTTGGAAAATGTAAATTCTGGAACATCTGGAAGGGTTCCAAATTCACAACATGCCCTGTGTTAACCAGCACTGCTGCCCACCTAGCGATAACTTTTCCTTTTTCTTTAACTTTGCCGGTATCATTTTGAACCCTGATTTTTCAATGCTCAACAATGCCCAGAGAATCGAGGACTTTAGAATAGAATAACAGAATTGGAAGGGACCTTGGAGGTCTTCTAGTCCAACCCCCTGCTTAGGCAGGAAACCCTACACTACTTCAGAAAAATGGTTATCCAATCTCTTTTTAAAAACTTCCAGTGTTGGAACATTTACAACTTCTGCAGGCAAGTTGTTCCGCTGATTAATTCTTCTAAATGTTAGAAAATTTCTTCTTAGTTCTACAGGACTGCATTCTGCCACCGATTGCCTCCCACCGACCAGTACGCTCCCACAGAGAGGGCTTCCTCAGGGTGCCGTCGGCCAAACAATGTAGGCTGGCGACCCCCAGGGGGAGAGCCTTCTCTGTGGGGGCCCCGGCCCTATGGACTGAACTGCCCCTGGACATACGAAGGATCCCCGACCTCCGCACCTTCCGTCGTGCTCTGAAGTCCCTATTATTCCAGCAAGCCAGTCTGACGGGATAAAGGATTTTAATTGGGTTTTGATAGGGGTTTTAAATAATAATTTTAGCTGGGTGTTTTAAATTTGGCCAGTGATTGAATTATTTTAATAAGTTTTTAAATTTTTTGTCTTGTATACTGTTTTTACCATGGCTGTTCACCACCCTGAGTCCTTCAGGAGAAGGACGGTATATAAATATAATAAAAGTAAAAGTAAAAGTAAAGTTTCCTTCTTAACTTTTTGTTGTCTCTCTGGACCGGTGTGTAAATGCTGCTTATCTCTGTGTCCCATTGATGGCCAATTTGTCTGAATGCCAAACTTCCAGGAATTCCCTCGCATTTTTTTAAGTTGGCTTCATCTAGGATACCCAGTTGTGAGTTCTAGTTCTGGCTTAGGCATGGAAGCTGGTGGGTGACTTTTGAGCCAGTTACTCTCTCTCAGCCCAACTCGCCTCACAGGGTTGTTTTTGTGGGGGAAATAGGAGGAGGAAAGAATATTACGTATGTTCGCCTCCTTGTGCTATTTAAAAAGTAATAAAGGCAGGATAAAAATTCAATGAACAAAGAAACAAATACATAAGGATATAACCTTAAACTTCTTATATGGCTGCTCTGCCTTTTGCTTTGAGTAGCTGTATAATTATCTTTTCTGAACTCCATTACTTGGACCCATTGAATTCTTTATTTTAAGTATGTCATGGGGGGAAACTCTCTAGTTTTATCCCTTACAGTTCTAATCTAGCTATCAAGGTAATGAGCAGCTGTGGGTTTATGAATAGGCTGCATCATTCCCAACAAACAAGTGATTGTCATTTATTTGTCTGAAACTTGACACACCTGTTTTGCAGCAGCGTTAGATCTGGGTAGATTTTGGATTAGAGTCTGGGAGACTAATAGAAAACCCCAGGGCTATTGACTACCCTGGAACATCAGAAGGGGGAGGGGAAATGGTGAACCACTTCCATATTGGCATTAAGGAAACAACATAGATGTATCATGTCGTAACCAGAAATGGAGCTTACCTCAAGGAAGACCTTTATTCCATGTTGTAGAGGTTGATTGCTATTGCAGCATTTGCAACTGTAGACATTAAAATCGTATTTTTATTGTATTGTATTGTATTGTATTGTATTGTATTGTATTGTATTGTATTGTATTGTATTGTATTCTATTCTATTCTATTCTATTCTATTCTATTCTATTTTTCTGCACTTCCTTGTTACATTTATTTTATTTATTTATTTTTAATTTGATTTATATGCCGCCCTTCTCTGGAGACTCAGGGCAGCTTACAATGCGTTAAGCAACAGCCTTCATTCTTTTGTATATTTATACAAAGTCACCTTATTGTCCCCACAAACTGGGTCCTCATTTAACCTACCTTAGAAAGGATGGAAGGCTGAGTCAATCTTGAGCCTGGTAAGATTCGAACCTGCAGTAATTGCAGGCAGCTGTGTTAATAACAGGGTGCTTTAAACCACTGTACTACCAAGGCTCTTGGTAGATTTTTTTATTAATTTTTTATTAATTTTTAATTAATTTTATTTTTTTTATATATATTTTTTTTATTTGATTTATATGCCGCCCTTCTCCGGAGACTCCGGAGACTCAGGGAGGCTTACAATGCGTTAAGCAATAGCCTTCATACTTTTGTATATTTATACAAAGTCAGCTTGTATTTCAGTTTTATTTCGTCAAGCATGTATTTTATGACAGATACAAGTGTCTGTCATAAAATACATTAGGACAGGGATGGTAGGCACGCTGGTGTGCTTTTGCACGCCCCTTACAGACCTCTTAGGAATGGGATGAAGTCCAGCAGGTTGAAATTCAGCAGGTTCTGACAGGTTCTGGAGAACCAGTAGCGGAAATATTGAGTAGTTCGGAGAACCGGCAAATACCACCTCTGGCTGGCTCCAGAGTGGGGTGGGAATGGAGATTTTGCAATATCCTTCCCCCAGGAGTGGGGAGGGAATGGGGATTTTGCAGTATCCTTCCCCTGCCACGCCCACCAAGCCACGCCCACAAAGCCACATCATGCCCACCAAGCCACGTCCACAGAACCAGTAGTAAAAAAAATTTGGATTTCACCACTGGGTGAGGTCTACAGTAGACAGTCTAAGGTTAAAGTTTTGGGGGTTTGGGGAAGAAACCACAGAGTCAGGTAGTGCATTCCAGGCATTGAACACTCTTTTACTGAAGTCGTATTTTCTGCAGTCTAGTTTCGATCGGTTTATCATGAGTTTGTATCTATTGTGTGCTCTTGTATTGTTTTGGTTGAAGCTGAAGTATTCATTGCCTGGTAGGACATTGTAGCAGATGATTTTATGTACTATGCTTAGGTCAGACCGAAGACGGCAAATTCTATTCTATTCTATTCTATTCTATTTTAATTTAGTTTATACAATTTATTGGCTGCCCATCTTACCATGAGGTAACTCTGGGTGGCTTACAGACATAAAATATGCATACACATTAAAACCTAAATAAATTAAAACCAAAAGTCTATGGAGATTGTCAATCATCCAGATCATGGTTGCCCCAAAGGTGTTTTTTCAAGAGGTAACTGGACTTTCTGGTTTTTCCTAGAAGACATTTTGCTTCTCATCCAAGAAGCTTCTTCAGAACTGAAGAAGCAAAACGTCTTCTAGGAAAAGCAAGAAAGTCCAGTTGCCTCTTGGAAAAGCATCCTTGGGATATTAAAACCAAAGATTAAAATGAAGGACACATGGGGAGGGTCATGGAGATGGAGTGACTGGAAATAGGATCTGTTGTTACTCGATTGGCCACCTCCATTGTGCTGTTTCCCCTTTGGGGCCTGAAGCCAACTGGCACAGCATGTCTTGAGGCCCTTACAAAAGGATAGGAGGGTTGGGGCCATCCTCACATCGGAAGGGCAAGATGTTCGAGAGCAGAGGTCTTCAAACTTGGCAGCTTTAAGACTTGTGGACTTCAACTCCCAGAGTTCTCCAGCCAGCATGAGAATTCTGGGAGTTGAAGTCCACAAGTCTTAAAGCTGCCAAGTTTGAAGACCTCTGTTCTAGAGAGACGACCAACAGCAAAGAAGGCCCTCCTCCTGGACCCCACCAGCCAGAACAATCAGACTGACAGAACCAACAGCCTGTCTTTTCTCCTGGCACTAATGTGATGGGCCAATCCCAGTGGGATGAGATAGTCCCTCAAGTAGACCCATGCCATGGAAGGCTTGAACGGCGATCCCCAACATCTTGAATTGCACCCAGAAGCAGACTGGCAGCCAATGCAACTTGAGGAACAGTGGTGTTACAAGGGCCATTCTCGGGGCATGCAAAACCCACACCACCACACTATGCACCAGCTGTAGCTTCTGGATCAGAGGTGAAATGCTACCGGTTCAGGCCGGTTCGCCCGAACCAGTAGTAAAAAAATGCTACTGGTTCGCTGAACCGGTGGTAGTAAAAAAATGTAAACAAAAAAGTTCCGATGATCAGCTGAGTGACGCACGATTGTTGGAACTTTTTTTTTTTTTTAACTTTTTAAGCATCTTTTTTACTACTGGTTCTCCAGAACCGGTAGTTAAAAATGCTTTAAAAAGTTAAAAAAAAAAAGTTCCAATGATCGCGAGTCACTCAGCCCTATCATCGGAACTTTTTTGTTTACATTTTTTTTAACTTTTTAAGTATTTTTTTACTACCGGTTCAGATGAATAGGTAGTAAAAATGCTTTAAAAAAGTAAAAAAAAAAAAAAAAAAAGGCTCAGACGATAGGGCGGCACAGTTGTGATTGAGCCTTTTTTTTTTAAAAAAAAAAAATACTACCTATTCGCCCGAACTGGTAGTAAAAAAATGCTTTAAAAAGGTTAAAAAAAAGGTTCCCCCTCCGCTGTTCTACTTACCTTCCCAAGCCTCCTTTCAATGTGTATTTGCATGCACACGCAGCACATGTTTGGTGCCAACTGCGCATGCATGCACAAAGCATGCACTTGGCGTGCAGCGCACATGCGCAACCAGGGAACCGGTAGCAAACCGGTTCAGATTTCACCACTGTTCTGGATGCTCTTCAAGGGTAGCCCCATGTACAGTGCATTACAATAGTTCAACCCAGGGGTGAAATGCTCCCAGTTCGGACTGGATCGCCTGATCCGGTAGCTATGGCAGCGGGTGGTTCGGAGAACCGGTAGCAAAATTCCCTGCGCCCCCTCCCCACCCCCCGCCCAGCTGAGCCGCATGATCATCAGAGGCTCTTTTTTTTTTTACTTTTAAAAGCATTTTTTCTACAACCTCTTCCGATGAAAAAATGCTTTTAAAAGTTAAAAAAAAAAAGCCTCTGATGATCGCGCAGCTCAGCTGGGATCGTCAGAGGCTTTTCAAAGCATTTTTTTCTGCAACCTCTTGGCTGAAGAGGTGGTAAAAAAAAAATGCTTTCAAAAGTCTCTGACGATCCCAGCTGAGTTGCCTGATTGGCAGAGAGGCACTTTTTAAAAAGCCTCTCTGACAATGCCAGCTGAGTTGCCTGATCGGCAGAGGCTTTTCAAAGCATTAGAAAAAATGCTTTGAAAAGTAAAAAAAATAAAAATAAAAAGTTGGCCATGCCCATTCAGTCACATTACCCACCCCTCTCCACCAAGCCATGCCCACAGAACCGGTAGTAACAAATTTTACATTTCATCCCTGGTCCAACCGCAAGATGACCAGGGACAAAATGACTGAGCACAGGAATCCCGTTTTAAAGGAATGTCTGTGCCATCTGGTACTGCATACACTTCTTTTCTGGCTTCAAATTTCTTCCTGTCCTGGTGAGAACTGAAAATCAATGTCCATTTGTGCTTTCCGCATGTCAGATAGACGAAGATGGAGCTTAAGACTTCTGAATATTAGTCTGAAATCAGAGCTGAATCCGATCAACTTGTCTTCCTATTGGATGCGATTGATTCCCAGATATGAACAGACATCATAATCCTAAATTGTGTATTGAATCCCCCAAAGACAGTAACACCAGATAGCAGCGATGTCAACATTGCTAAAAGAAGCTATCAGAACATACTTTGCTGATCTACCCAAAAAGGTACAATATTATGAAATTAGAGCCATGTGCAGTTGAAATCAACATTGTTTTTTTTTTCCAACTCATTGCCCTTTCTTTGAAGAGGCTTTCTAGACAGAATCAAGCATTATGTACAATAATTCAGCCACTTCTTGCCAAATGGCCTTTAATCTGCTTTATATTTTCCACTAACAACGGTGTTTCCTTAATGCATGTGGCAATCCACTAGCGTATTATTTTAAGTATGCATCCTCCAAATATTTCTCAGACACAAATAAGCACGAATAATTGTCAGCAAAGGAGTGCATGCAGAAATATTGAGAAATTCAAATTAGAAGAAGGAATTAAAATACTGGAAAATTGAAGCCTTTTTCTATTATGGATAAAACAGCCGTGGTGGCGCAGTGGTTAGAATGCAGTATTGCAGGCTAATTCTGCCGACTGCCAGCAGTTCGATTCTCACCGGCTCAAGGCTGACTCAGCCTTCCATCCGTCCGAGATCGGTAAAATGAGGACCCAGATTGTTGGGGGCAATATGCTTAGAGAGGACTGTAAAGCACAATGAAGTAGAATATGAGCGTAAATTCTATTACTGTTGCTAAAAATCACTGTTTTAATGTTTTAATCAGTGATCACTTAAATCACCGCTATGATTTTGACAGGCGCAAAGGATCAGGACTATACATTAAGTTGCAGTTCAAAGATTTATTGTTCAAGCCTATACACAAGAATCTAGTCAATTAATGTTCAATACTAAATTGGTGCCAGATAAGGGTCAATGGAATTCAAAAGGGGTTGGGCTTGGACCATTTGTGGCGACGTAAAGATGCTGAACTGATGACATGCTTAACTCCACCCCCACAGCTCTGTTTGCTTTTCTCCTAGATATTTTCTGCCTCTGCCATCTAGTAAGTGCCTGCCTTGGCTGCATCCTGAAATATCCCAAACTTTCCTGCAGAAGAATTGCTACCTACTAAACCATAAGACTTAGTAGCCTAGAAGAAGAAGAAGAAGAAGAAGAAGAAGAAGAAGAAGAAGGAGAAGGAGAAGGAGAAGGAGAAGGAGAAGGAGAAGGAGAAGGAGAAGGAGAAGGAGAAGGAGAAGGAGAAGGAGAAGGAGAAGGAGAAGGAGAAGGAGAAGAAGAAGAAGGAGAAAAACAGAAGTCAATTACATATAAATCTAGATCGTGCGGCACAGCTGTTCCCCTCCTCGCTGTTCTACTTACCTTCTTAAGCTTCCCTTTTCTATGCGAAGCACGCATTTTGCACGCACTGCCCATGCACACAAAGCATGTGTTTGGCACGCACTGTGCATGCAGGTGCGCAGCGTGGCAAAACTCTGGCAAACCTCACACGATTTCACCACTGATTGATAACAATCAGTGGAACAAGTTGCCTCCAGAAGTTGTGAATGCTCCAACACTGAAAATTGTAAAGAAAAGATTGGATAACCATTTGTCTGAAATGGTAGAAGGTTTCCTGCCTGACCAGGGGGTTGGACCAGGGGTGAAATGCTCCTGGTTCGGACAGGTTCGGAGAACCGGTAGTGATGGCAGTGCGAGGCTCCGCCTACCTGCCAGGTTGTCGTTACAAACAGGAAGTAACCTGTTTTTTAACCAAGAAGTAACCTGGTTTGTGCATGCATAGAGAGTCCGCACACGGCACATGCACATCCAAACCTGTGGGGAAGGTCCAACCCCTGTGTTCTATTCTATTCTATTCTATTCTATTCTATTCTATTCTATTCTATTCTATTCTATTCTATTCTATTCTATTCTATTCTACTCTACCCTACCCTACCCTACCCTACCCTACCCTACCCTACCCTACCCTACCCTACTCTATTCTATTCTATTCTATTCTATTCTATTCTATTCTATTCTATTCTATTCTATTCTATTCTATTCATTTTGTATGTATACCCATGAGATTTCCTAATTACTTCAAACAATCTTACTGGACTCCTCACCTCTAAATTTGCCAGCAGGAAACCCATTTGCCTACCGTATTTTGCCTAGTGCTATTCTGAGGAAAAATGCACTCCTTGGTTCCTTTTCCTGTTTATACAGTCCAGGGTCATTTCAAATAATGAAATAGACCATAGTGGATAAATCTACCTAGGTCTCGTAAAGTTATTAATGAAGCACAGCTGCTTTTAAACAGGGAGCAACCTGACTTCCTTTCTTTAATCAGCAACTTTTTAAATAGAAGAAGCCAATAACATCCTTTGTCCGTTTTCACGTCGTAAGAGTCACACCGCATCCTTTCACGGAGAGTCAGATCTATTAATCATGCAGATACTAGCCAGCTTCAGGGAGGCCCTCTTTTTTAAAATTTTTTTTTTTAAAAAATAGAGATATTAAGGTGGAGAGAAAATGCTGTTGTGGCAGATAATGAGAATTGCAGACGAGGAAGTCTTGTGTCAGTGTGATTAATTCTAGGTTTCAATAAAATATTCATGAGAGGAAATGAGAATTATTGCCAAATCAAATGGCTGTGAGTTTGTGGGTCCATGCCCCCCCCCCACTCTCTCTCTCTCTCTCTCTTTCTCTCTCTCTCTCTCCCTCCCTCCCTCTCTCTCTTTCTCTCTCTTTCTCTCTCTCTCTCGTGTGTGTGTTGGAGAATTTGCCTACAAAATAGGTTGGTCATCCCTTGGCCCCAGAGGTGAAATCCAGCAGGTTCTGACAGGTTCTGGAGAACTGGTAGCAGAATTTTTGAGCAGTTTGGAGAACCGGTAGTGGAAATTTTGAGTAGTTCAGAGAACCGGCAAATACCACCTCTGGCTGGCCCCAGAGTGGGGAGGGAATGGAGATTTTGCAATATCCTTCCCCCAGGAGAGGGGTGGGAATGAAGATTTTGCAGTATCCTTCCCCTGCCACGCCCACCAAGCCATCCCCATCAAGCCACGCCCACAGAACCTGTAGTAAAAAAATTTGGATTTCATCACTGCTTGGTCCTCTTTGTATTTATTTCCAAAAAGGTATTTCAAAAATAGTAATAATAATGATCTATAAAGGGGGTTTGGTGCTTTCTGAGCTTGGTTGTTTTCTGGCAGATGTTTCTGCAAATGTCTGTTGATGTTACCTAGTTTGGGTAATGAAACATCTGCCAGAAAACAACCAAGCTCATAAAGCACCAAAGACTCCTCATTTCTGTTACAAGGATTGGTGGATCAGGCCCAATAAAGAGACTTGAGACTTCAAGTAAAATATCTCTCCTTTTATTTGCAGGTTCATCACATCATCACTTGGTTATATTAGGATCTGAGCAACATGGAGGAGTGTGCCCACCTTTTGTACCTGTGGGCGGGGATTCAGGTAAGGAGGGGCCTATGGGAGGAGCTGGCCAGGTGGGTGTCTGGGTTAACCCTTGCACTGCTGAGCTATAGCTGGTCCCTGGCACGGGTAGGGCATTTATACCTGACAAATCCCCCTCTAAATGCCTGACCTGTGTCTGTAGGCCTGACTGACTGGTTGGTACCCTGTGGCGAATGTTGAGCTTGGAAACTAAGTGTGAGTGTTGTTTGCCCTGCAGAGGTTTTGTGAGTATGTCTGCAGTCTGTTCTTCTGTATCGCAGTGTATGGCCTTTATGAAACCGATTCTGGAGAGCTGTCTCACATGCTTATACTTTATATCTATGTGCCTTGACCTTTGCCCTACAGCGTCGGACATGGATATTTCTATAGCGGCCTTGTTATCCTCGTAAACATTTATTGGGTAAGCTGGTTCTTTCCACACGCTGGCCAGTAGGTCGTCGAACCAGATGAGGTTGTTGGCGGCCTTGGAGAGGCATATGTATTCAGCTTCGGTAGTCGAGGTTGCCACCAAGATTTGCTTGCCTGTATACCAATGCACCGGACTGTTATTTAAGTAGAATATATATCCAGACGTGCTCTTCCGGCCTTTGGTGTCTCCGGCCCAGTCAGCATCGGCGTAGCAGGAGAGGATGGGTTCGTTGGATTTTTCAGGCTCTAGGGTTAGGCATGCATTGGCACTTTGTTTCAGGTATCTTAGCACCCTTTTCACCGCGTCCCAGTGGTATGTGGTGGGTTTGCTCACGTGTCTGGACAATAAATTAACTGATAGAGCAATGTCCGGTCTTGTCCAGTTAGCGATATACAGGAGAGAGCCTATGACTGACCTGTACAGCGTGTTGTCTTCAAATCCGGGTGATTCATCATGCATGTTTCTCAGGAAGTCCGTCTGCATGGGCGAATCACACCCCTTGGCGTCTGCCATGTTGCACTTATGGAGTAACTCTTCTATTTTCTCTTTCTGTGACAGCTGGAAACCTTTTGGTGTTTGGTTGACTTGCACCCCCAGGTACCGGTTTATCTTTCCGAGGTATTTTAGGGTGAAGTGCTCGCTCAGTCTGCTGGCGAAGGTGTCGCGGTTCTCTTCGTGCTTGCTGATATATAGTATGTCATCCACGTAAACCAGGATGTATTCTGGCGAGTCCCCCTCCTTCCTGGTGAAGAAGCAGTTGTCAGCTATGGTCGCCGTGAACCCCATAGACTTCAGTGCCTCTACCAAGCATTCGTACCAGCGCTTGCCCGATTGCTTCAGTCCGTATAGGCTCTTGTGGAGTAACCAGGTGTCCCCCCTGTTGGTTTCTTTGCTGTGAGGCGCTCTGATGTATATCTCTTTATCTAGATTGGCGTGCAAGTAGGCAGTCTGTACATCAAACTGGTGCACCTCCAGTCCTAGCAGAGATGCGATGACCAAGGCGCTTTTTACACTCTCTGTCCTTACGGTGGGCGAGTAGGTGTCAGTGTAGTCCTCCGGGAACCTTTGAGCAAACCCCTGGGCAACTAATCTTGCTTTGTATAGGCTTTGCCCACCCTCTAAGTTTTTGATCTTAAAGATCCATCGGGTGCCTATTGTGTTCTTGCCCTCTGGGACTTTGGTTGGGGTGTAGACCTCTAGCTTCCTCAGGCTGTCCAGCTCTTTGGCCATGGCTAACTCCCACTTTGCCCTCTCTTCCTGGGGTAGTCTCAATACCTCTTCGTAGGAGTTGGGTGTGACGTGATTTGTGTGCACGTGCATCACGTAATCATTTAGTCTTCTTGGCAATTGGTTTCTGGTAGACCTGACCGGTCTGTCTACCGTCTGCTCAGTGTCATGCAGATGTCTGGCCTCTCTTTGGGTCAGTGAGTCTACACTTATCTTGGGGTGATTCTCCTTCCATCCCTCAACCTCGATGCCTTGGAGGTTGGGCCTGGGCCTACCCCCTTCCCGTCTATCCACTGCCTCGCTTTCGTCTTGAGCTTGCTCAATTGGACTATCCTCTCGCTTGGTGAGTACCTCGTTTAAGTGTATTCTGGACCAGTTGGCCTGCTCATGGAAAGTCGCTGTCCTAGATATCACGAATCTATTATTGCTATCCACAAACCTGAAGCCCTTGGTTCCTGGCTCGTATCCCATAAACCTCAGTCTTCTGGATACCTTGTCCCCTTTTTTGCGTAACTGTTTGGGTATGTGGACATCAGCGGTCACGCCGAACACATGTAAGTGTGCTATCTGTGGCTTTTTGTTATACATGAGCTCGTATGGTGTTTTGTCTATCACACTGGACCATGTTCTGTTGAGAGTGTAGTTGGAATAGACCAGGGCTTCAGACCAGAAGTGCTGGCCAATGCCCGCGTCCTCTAAGGCGCACCTGACCATCGTCTGGAGCGTGGAGTTGCGCCGTTCTGCGACCCCGTTCTGAAAGGCGGAAAACGGGGACGACGTAAAGTGAATCACGCCTTTGGATCTGAGCCAATGGGAGAAGTCCTTAGATAGAAACTCAGATCCTCTGTCAGTCATGATTTGCTTGATCTGTGTGTTGTTTTGTGTTTCTACTCTTTTGTAAAACTCTTTGAATTTCTGGAAGACCTCATCCTTTTTCCTTAAAGTATAGACGAAGCCATATCGGCTAAAGTCATCTACTATGGTGAGAAAGTATCTTTTCTTGTAATTTATGGATGGCCTTAGGGGCCCTACCAGGTCCATGTGAACTAGGTCGAATATTTGTTTGGCGGCGCGTAACGACTTCTTGGGCCTGGGTTTTACCTTTAATTTTGAACATTTGCACACCGAGCACTCGAGGTAGTTTTCGCAGTTCTTTATTTTGACACCCTCGGTACAATTGGCCATTTTCTGGACCACGGGGAAGCTGGCGTGCCCTAGCTTCCGGTGTAGCAGATGAGCACAGTCGTCATGCATGGGTTTGCCTATTGAGGGCCCCTTTTGGGTGTGTCTGTTGTGTCGTGTTTCTTGTGTCGTGTCGCCATCGCTATCTACCTCTCTCCCATCTACCTGTTCTCCCTCAGTCCTGCCCTGATCGGTGCCCTCTGTGTCCTCTGAACTGGTGCACACGCTGTGGGCGTCATCCTCATGGAAAGTTATGTATGGTAACCCTTGGTTGACGGTTACTCTCCCTATATCTTCCCCATTCTTGCTAACTTTGACATAACCATTTGTAAAGGTCACCTCAGCCCCTGATTCCTTGCTAAGTTTTACTGCGGCTAGGATGTTGTGGGGTATCCCCGGGACTAGCAGCACCCCCTCTATTTTTCCCAAGCCTGGCAATGTAACTGTCCCTTTGCCTGTCACCCTAACCTGATTTTGGTCTGCGACTTTGATCGAAAAGTCTTCCCTCTTGAATGATGAGAGTAGCTTCTGATTGTAGGTGGTGTGGTTGGAGGCTCCCGAGTCCAGGAGCCATGAGCTGGTGTCTTTGTCTTGGTATGTGATGTGTGTGCGCTCACCTATCCCGTATAAGGACCCTGTCCTGCTGTCGCGTGAGCTGTCTCTGTTCCCCCTCCTGTCCCTGGGGTTGGGTGAGTCCCTGCGCCTATACCTTTCTTCCGATGTGTGCCTTTCCGTTTGTCTGTGCCTGTGCTCTGGTCTGCCTCTCTCCCTATAGTTCTTGGGGCAGTCCCTTTTGATGTGTCCCCTTGACCCGCAGATATAACATTCTGGCATGTTGTGTTGTCTCTCTTGGAAGACTACTCTCTTCTCACTCTTATGTTCTCTGGGAGGGCCGGGGCGGCTCCTTCTCAGATTATCTTCCGCGATCAGCTTATTGGATAGCTTCTCCACGGATAGCATTCCCAGGCTAACGGTATCTAAGTGTGTCAAGAAGTTATTCCATGAGTGATCTAAAGAGTTAATTATTACGCTCTTCATAATCTGGTCGGAAATAACCTCTCCCCTGAGGTGTAGCTCTACCCTGGTACCGCTTAAGGACACTAGGTGCTCACTCATGGGTGTTCCTGGCTTAAGTCTGGCAGAAAAGAAGTCTTTGGAGATTTGGGTGGTGGTGGACACACTCTCACTGTAAAATAACCCAAACATTTTTCCTATAATTTCTGATACAGTGAGGTTATGTCCAATACAGTGGTAAATAGTGGGTGATATGCTTGCAACTAAAAGGTAGAATGCCCTGTGGTGCATGCAATCCAGCTCTAAAGACCATGGTCTCTCTGGGGGATCATTAATAAAATGAGACATATTCTCTTTTAGGAATACCACTTGGAGTTGCTGTGACCACTCTAGGATATTGCCCCCATCCATTCTCAACTTGGGAAAGTCAACAGGTAAGTTCCCAGCACTATTAGTAAAGTTACTTACTGCTGGCTGTTGTCCATGGTTCCTTATGTGCCTATAGCAGCAGAAAGGCATGGGAACGCTTGCCGGTAGTTTAAAAGTCCCGCTTTGTAATTTTTTTCTTTTTTCTTCCTCTAGGTGGAAGAGCGCATGCGCGAAGTCCATTTCAGCTCCGCCGTCGCTGTGGAAGGACCTGTTCATCGCGGCTCCGCTGTAGAGGCCTCTGTCGGTCGGGTAGGCCTCGGCTTCGGCCTTGGGGGTCCAGGTGTGCTCCGGAAGGCGTCGTCCAGCAGCTGCTTCTCCGGAACGAAGATCCTGGCGGCGCTGGGGCTCCGGCGATGGCTGTAAGTAGCTGCCCCAATCCATGCGGTCCGGGGTGTGTGGCCTGGGCGATCGGAGGCGCGGTGTCCCTGGGGTGCGAAGGTGGGCTGGCGAGCTGTCGCGGGCGTCGGTGGCTCTCGGGTGGGTGCTTCGTTGCCCCTCTCCTCGTTTTCCCTTTTGTTTTGGCCTCTCCGGCTTCTCTTTAGTGATTTTGAGGCCTGGGCCGAAGGCGGCAGCAAGGGTCTTCATGGCCCTATCCACTTGCCGCTCGCTGGGGGTGTACCAGGGGTCGGAGTCGGATTCGGTCCCCTCTCCCCGGTCACTTTCATCATGGCTCATGGTCCGGCATTTTTCGCGCGCCGGCCATTTTGAATTCTGTTTGTTGATTGGTTGGGGGTCGGCCATCTTGTCTGACCATGTGGACAAAGATGGCCGCCGTTTCAAATTTAGAGCGGGGCTTTGGGGCTCGGTGGCCGTTGGGAGTGCCCTTTTGGGCGATCCACTCACCGAGTCCAGCTCCTCGAGTTCGGAGTCCGAGCCTTCTTCGCTCCTTGCCACCTCGCGGTCGATTATGAAGCTCCGCAGGTCGGCAAGGAGGTTCTTGTCGCCGGCTCGCTCTTTCAACAGCTGCAGGACGTCGAGTCGTAGCTTCTCTTCTTCTTGGTCGTGGTGGGCTCTTTTCCCTTTCTCGATCTCCCCCCTTTCTTCCGTCGCGGAGGCTTTGGGGGGGGTTGAGGTTCCTGCCTTCCCTGGCGAGTCCGATGGGTTGCTTTCCCGTTGCTTCGGGGGTGTCGCCATTCTGCAGGTAGGTACGGGTCCTTGTCTTGTGTCTTGGGATCTCTGGGCCTTACCAACCATCCTCTGCTACCATTTTGTTACAAGGATTGGTGGATCAGGCCCAATAAAGAGACTTGAGACTTCAAGTAAAATATCTCTCCTTTTATTTGCAGGTTCATCACATCATCACTTGGTTACATTAGGATCTGAGCAACATGGAGGAGTGTGCCCACCTTTTGTACCTGTGGGCGGGGATTCAGGTAAGGAGGGGCCTATGGGAGGAGCTGGCCAGGTGGGTGTCTGGGTTAACCCTTGCACTGCTGAGCTATAGCTGGTCCCTGGCACGGGTAGGGCATTTATACCTGACAATTTCAACCCTGAGCTACTAATATTTTCCTTTATTGATAAGGATATATGCCATCCAGGGGTGGACTTCAAATATTTTAGCAAGGGGTTCTCTGCCCGGTTGCTGGGTGTGCGTGGCCGTGGTGGGCATAGCCTAGTCAGCTTTGTGCACCACAGTGCGCGGGGGGGGGGGTGTTTTTGCCCTCCCCGGGCTCTAGAGTCTTTCCTTGAGCCTCCTGGAGGGCAAAAATGGCCTCCCCAGGCTCCAGAGGCCCTCTGGATCCAGAAACAGGCCCATTTCCGGCCTTCCCAAACTTCCGGTAGGTCCATTTTTCACCCTCCCTGAGCCTCCATGCACACCTTGCATTTACCTGCATCCAAAACAGGCCGCATGGGGACCCCTAGGAGGAGGGTGGTGGGTTGGGCGGGGCCGAACTGCACAGAATCTTAGCTAGAGGTTCTCCCGAACCCCTGCGAACCCCCAGCAGCTGATGTCCTTCTGATGCCATCCCCATTCAAACATCTCAGAAGAGCTTCCAGCCTTCGTTTAGAATTCTGTACAGCTTTTCTTTGCAATTTTAGTTCCACAGCAACTGGTGGAGAGTTGAATAAGGCCATCTAAAGAGCTTTGTGGTGGGTCATTCTCAGTTGGGATGAGAAATCCATAGCTCAGGAGCTCCATGGGTCTCTCAGTATCCATTTAGCATCTTTTAGCAAAGCCCTTGACAAGGAGAAGACAGGACAAGAAGCAATGGGTGGAAACTAATCAAGGAGAGAAGCAACCTAGAACTAAGGAGGACTTTCCTGAGAGTGAGAACAATTAATCAGTGGAACAACTTGCCTCCAGAAGTTGTGAATGCCCCAACACTGGAAGTTTTTAAGAAGAGATTGGACAACCAAATGCCTGAAATGGTACAGGATTTTCTGTCTCAGCAGAGCTTTGGACTAAAAGACCTCCAGGTCCTTTCCAACTCTGTTAATCTGAGGAGCTAAACTATTGACAAATTTGACAGAGAAGTTCCTTAAGTCTCCAGCAGAAGCATTTCATTTGCCTCCTGAAGCTCACTAACGTTCGATCTTCATTGTGGCCTTAAATAATGGCATCTAGAGGGAAGGGCGTCCTACATGGCAGGAGGACAGCTACAATGTCCTGATTGAAGGCCTACTCCTGTTTAATGTGCATTGCATGTAAACTGGTGAGGGTGTGATTGTACCACCGCAGCTAATATTTTTGTTTTTTTCTGACCCGCCCATTCCTTGATTTTAGTTTCTTAATGAACTGCCTGTTCTGACTGCTGCAAACCACTATTTTTTAAAATTTTTTCTTTAATAAAGTAGCCATTTTCATTTGCAGGAATTTAATGTTATAAACTGATGTGGATTTTAACGTAGGTCTAAAACAGTATGATAGAAAAGCAGTAAGAGGCAGAGCTAAGGCCTCAAGTGAACATTTGGTGTTTGCCATCCAATTAAAAACATGGTGGATATACAGCTATTTATACAGGATTAGTAATGAAGTAAACAAGACAGCATAATAAAATTTATCATCAACCTCATTCATTAAATGTGGCTTAATTGTCTATGTCTAAGCTGAAGCTGTAGTTTAGACCATGTTTCTCAACTTCTGCAATTCTAAGCCGTGTGGATTTCAACTCCCAGAATTCCCCAGCCAGCCATAAAGTCCACACATCTTAAAGTTGCTGAGAAACCCTGCTCTAGATTTTTGCCTGAAACCCATCCTTAACTGCATCATTGGAAACCCTAGTCCTCAGTTTTCTGTCCAGTTTTAAAGGAAAGTAGGACATTGTACACTTCTAAGGAGGTTGGAAATTCTTATGAATGGGCAGAAAAAAATGCCTATGAAGCAGCCACAGGTTTCTTTAATGGTCTGTAATTCTTGCTTTTAGATTTCTAAAAATAAGTATTAAAGGGTAGTATATGAGTAATGTTGTGCTTGTTAAATGTTAATTCAGCAGATTTCCCTTTCCTTTCCTTTCCTTTCCTTTCCTTTCCTTTCCTTTCCTTTCCTTTCCTTTCCTTTCCTTTCCTTTCCTTTCCTTTCCTTTCCTTTCCTTTCCTTTCCTTTCCTTTCCTTTCCTTCATCTCCTTTCTTTCCTCTCCTCTCTTCTCCTCTTCTTTCTTCTCCTCTCTTCTTTCCTCTTCTCTTCTTTCCTCTCCCCTACCTTACCCTCCCCTCCTCTCCCCTCCTCTCCCCTCCCCTCCTCTCCTCTCTTTTCCTCTCTTTTCCTTTCTTTTCTCTCCTCTCTCTCCTCTCCTCCCCTCCCCTCCCCTCCCCTCTTCTTTCTTCTCCTCTCCTCTCTTCTTTCCTCTTCTCTTCTTTCCTCTCCCCTACCTTACCGTCCCCTCCCCTCCCCTCCCCTCCCCTCCCCTACCCTACTCTACTCTACTCTACTCTACTCTACTCTACTCTACTCTACTCTACTATCCCCTTTCCATTTTTTCATTCAGTTACCAATAGTTGAGCCTGATATCCAGGCCAATTCCTAATCTTCATTGTGAGAGACTGGGAAAAAGGTGTGTACACAGATACACCCGCTACAATATGGGATGCTGGCTTCTGGTGACTCCAAATGCGTCTGTCCTAGTCTCCTTCAAAGTTGCACAGTTTTGTATCCAGAAAGCTGAACACAGCTCAGCATGGCATCCAACCAAGGACTGGATTAACCTGAACTGCCTCTTGGAGCCTAGGAAGTTGCCAACCAATTTGCACAGCTGATCGGTTGCCCTGAGTTCTAGCCTGGAATGTAAAATGAGATCCTTGGATGGGGATGTCCTGATCCCTGGCTGGCTCCCTTTGACCTGCTCATTGATGGATGGGAGCAATGAGATCAAACCAGAGACAACAGAGGAGCAATTTAGGCAGTCTATTTGTCATGCCAGTCCTCATGAAATGAGGATAGTTTCCTGCTTTGTGATGTTTATGGGAGTGCTGTTTGTTGGCATTGAATTAGAGTGTGTGCCACATCAAATTTTGGCTGTTTGGTTTATACATTTGTATAGCTTCCCCCATTTATTTATTTATTAGTTCGATTTATATATGCCGCCCTTCTCCGGAGACTCAGGGCGGCTTACAATGCATTAAGCAATAGCCTTCATACTTTTTGTATATACCTGCTTAGTGGGGCTTTTGCTCCCCCACTAAGTGGTGTTCTATTTTATACAAAGTCAGCTTATTGCCCCCACAAACCGGGTGCTCATTTTACCTACCTCGAAAGGATGGAAGGCTGAATCAACCTTGACTTTACTTGTCCAAAGCCAGCTGGGAAGATTACAAATGGCGATCGCATGACCCCAGGACAGTACAACTGTCATAAATACAGGTAGTCCTCCACTTACAACAGTTTGTTTAGTGACTGTTCAAAGTTACAACGTCACTGAAAAATGTGACTTATGACCATTTTTCACAGTTATGACCTTTGCAGCATCCCCATGATCAGAATTCAGAGGCTTGGCAACTGGTTCATACTTATGACTGTTGCTGGGTCCAAAAGTCAGGTGATTCCCTTTTGCGACCTTTTGACAAGCAAAGTCTATGGGGAAGCCTGATTCACTTAACAACCATGTTGCTAACTTAAAAACTGCAGTGATTCACTGAACAACGGTGGCAAGGAAGGCTGTAAAATGGGGCAACACTCGCTTAACAAATGTCTCACTTAACGGCAGAAATTTTGGTCTCAATTATGGTCGGGAAGTCAAGGACTACCTGTATATGCCAGTTGCTAAGTGTCCAAATTTTGATCATGTGACCATGGGGATGCTGCAATGGTTGTAAGTGTGAAAAACGGTCATAAGTCACTTTTTTCCAGTGCTGTTATAACTTTGAATGTTCACTAAATGAATGGTTGTAAGTCAAGGATTACCTATACTCCTTTTTAATTGTTCTTTTGAATCAATCTTGACTCTTGGTGAATACGTGGGGAACCTGCTATTTTGTTGGCAACATTTTTGGAAGTGGTTTTCCCTCACCTTATTTCAAGGGCTGAGAGAGAATGACTGGCCCAAAGTCTCCTAGCCAGCTTTCATGCCTAAGGTGGGACTAGAACTCACAGTCACCTGGTGATTGGCCCAAAGTCACCCAGCCAGTTTTCATGCCTAAAGCGGAATTAGAACTCATAGTCTCCAGCTGATTAGTCCAAACCTCCCAGCCAGCTTTAATGTCTAAGGTGGGTCTAGAACTCACAGTCTCCTGGTGATTGGCCCAAAGTCTTCTGGCCAGCTTTCATGCCTAAAGTGGGAATAGAACTCACAGTCACCTGGTGATGGCCCAAAGTTGCCCAGCCAGCTTTCATGCCTAAGGCAGAACTAGAACTCATAGTCTCCAGCTGATTAGTCCAAACCTCCCAGCCAGCTTTCATGTCTAAGGTGGGTCTAGAACTCACAGTCTCCTGGTGATTGGCCCAAAGTCTTCTGGCCAGCTTTCATGCCTAAAGTGGGAATAGAACTCACAGTTACCTGGTGATGGCCCAAAGTTGCCCAGCCAGCTTTCATGCCTAAGGCAGAACTAGAACTCATAGTCTCCAGCTGATTAGTCCAAACCTCCCAGCCAGCTTTAATGTCTAAGGTGGGACTAGAACTCACAGTCTCCTGGTGATTGGCCCAAAGTCACCCAGCCAGTTTTCATGCCTAAGGCGGGACTAGAACTCACAGTCACCTGGTGATTGGCCCAAAGTCGCCCAGCCAACTTTCATGCCTAAGGTGGGACTAGAACTCACAGTCACCTGGTGATTGGTCCAAAGTCACCTAGCCAACTTTCATGCCTAAGGTGGGACTAGAACTCACAGTCTCCTGGTGATTGGCCCAAAGTCGCCCAGCCAGTTTTCATCCCTAAGGCGGGACTAGAACTCACAGTCACCTGGTGATTGGCCCAAAGTCGCCCAGCCAACTTTCATGCCTAAGGTGGGACTAGAACTCACAGTCACCTGGTGATTGGCCCAAAGTCTTCTAGCCAGCTTTCATGCCTAAAGTAGGACTAGAACTCACAGTCACCTGGTGATTGGCCCAAAGTTGCCCACCCAGCTTTCATGCCTAAAGTGGGACTAGAACTCACAGTCTCTGTGATTGGCCCAAAGTCGCCCAGTCAGCTTTCATGCCTAAAGTGGGACTAGAACTCACAGTCTCTGTGATTGGCCCAAAGTCGCCCAGTCAGCTTTCATGCGTAAAGTGGGACTAGAACTCACGGTCTCCCAGTTTCTAGCCTGGTGCCGTAACCACTATATTAATCTGATTCTCACCCACATGTACACATATTCTAAGTGACTAATCCTACATAAGGTAACCCACCTACATAAAAACACACCATAGGCATGTTCATAAAAATATTTGGTCTTTCCACCCCATCTTCCCACTTTCAAGAACTTCTTGATCATACTTCCTATTCTCAATCAGCGTCTTCATCAATAACTTTAGTTTTCATGGTGAGCATAATGCCACCACCCCTTCAGTGTAGTTGTGGAATTGGGATCGTAGAAACACCCAGGAGCATAGAAGAGTTCAGAGGCAGATGCATAAATAAATGTCTTAAATGTATTTATTCATATGATAAATCATATTAACTATGTACAACAGAGATCAAGTCTCATGAGGAACAAACATGAAAAGAGAGAGATGGAGAGAACAAGGTGGAAAAGGTTGGAGGGGGTTTTATACTCAGGGTAAGCCCCTCCTTTCCACATAGGGGTGGAGACACTCTCTGCCTCCACTGGTGTCTATATGACACATGTGCCAATGGCTTGCAAATACTTGACAGTAGTTATTTGGGGGGATGGAGCAACATTTTCCTTTTGGGAAATTATAGATGTACATTACGACTATATTCCCTTCGCTTCAGTATACACTTCAATGAGTTTTATTTTCACTTTTTTAAAAATCCCCTTGGAAATTGCCCCTCTCCTGGGGCCAACCTCCTTCTCTTCTTCTGATTCTCAGTGAATTTACTTCTGAACAAGGTTCCCCGAACTGCCATTTTGCTATTTCCAATTTTATAATAATGCAAAATATTCTTCCAAGTTTTCGTTGAAAATTTAAAAATCAACCCTGCTATTTAGGGGGTATTTTGAGGGTTTCTCTCTTAGGAAAAACATTTTTTTTTTTTAAAAAAAAAATTGATTTATATGCCGCCCTTCTCCGGAGACTCAGAATGGCTTACAATGTGTTAAGCAATAGTCTTCATACTTTTGTATATTTTATACAAAGTCAGCTTATTGCCCCCATAATCTGGGTCCTCATTTTACCTACCTTAGAAAGGATGGAAGGCTGAGTCAACCTTGAGCCTTGGCGAGATTTGAACTTGCAGTAATTGCAGGCAGCAGATGTAAGTGGATGTTAATAACAGTGCTTTAGTCTGCTGAGCCACCAGAGCTTGGTGGAAAGACTTTGTTCCGCTTAGCAACAAACCCATCCCAATGGCCCGCTTCATTATTGTGGCATTCTAATTAAGACATTATCCTTACAGATAAAGGGGGAAAAAAAATCAAAACCCATTGCTTGGCTTCTTTGGTGGCAAAGCTCATGAAAAATGATATTTTTTTAAAATAGCAGCTGCATAAACAGCCGCTAACTTCATCAACAAGTCAAGTTTCACAATGTTCCCCTTATTAAATTCATGTTGGCAGAGCCGGAGTTTTTCATGACTGCCTTGCAAACAAACAAATATTTTTTTAAAAAAAAAAGGCTGAGGAGGAACACTAGGGTAAGAGACGGAGGATGGCTTCCTGCCCCATAAAACAGCTACAAATGAAAGCTATTAAATTTACTGATAAGTCATTTCTCTCTTCCCTACAAAAAGGTCAATCACTTCTCCAGCCATGCCAGCCTTTATAAAGCAAGTGACATTCAGAAACCCATTCCTCCGAGGAAATGAAATATATATGGGTATGTTTATGTCACATAGTGTGTGCTGGTGGGTGGGTGGACTGTAGATACCCCTTAGCTTTCTTCTTCTCTCACCCATTTATTTTCAGCACGGACTGTTCGTTTGTTCGGGTTGTATCCAACAAATGTGCAATTGTGTTTCCTGTTTCATCATCTACAATATTTACTCACGGTCACTCATGCCCTCGTCACTTCCCGCCTGGACTACTGTAATGCTCTCTACATGGGTCTCCCCTTGAAGAGCACCCGGAGGCTCCAACTGGTCCAGAATGCGGCCGCGCGAGTGGTTATGGGAGTGTCATGGTGCTCCATGTAACACCTCTCTTGCGCGAGCTGCACTGGCTCCCGGTGGTCCGTCGGGTGCGATTCAAGGCATTGGTTACCACCTTCAGAGCGCTCCATGGCTTAGGACCTGGGTATTTACAAGACCGCCTGCTGCTACCAATAGCCTCCCACCGGCCAATTCGCTCCCACAGGGATGGGCTCCTCCAGGTGCTGTCGGCCAAGCAATGTTGGCTGGCGACCCCCAGGGGGAGAGCCTTCTCTGTGGGGGCTCCTGCCCTCTGGAACGAATTGCCCCCCGAGATGCGGAGGATTCCCAACTTACGCACCTTCCGCCGGTCCCACAAGATGCTTTTATTTCAACAAGACGGGCTGGCCTAATTTTTAATTTTTTTTTAATTTTTAATTTTTAAATGTCTAAATCGGGTAGTTTTATTTTAATTAGATATTTAAACTAAATAGAAACTATTTAATATTTTTAAAATTGTTTTTAAATTTTATATTTGTGTGTTTTATGCTGGCTGAGTCCCTTTGGGAGAAGGGCGGTATACAAATAAATAAATAAATAAATAAATAAATAAATAAATAAATAAATAAATAAATAAATATTAACTAAAATGGACCAATCTTGATAGATTACTTGTGGCTCTTCGGTTCTAGCTCCCCAAGTTCTGTACAAACATCTTTTCTCTTGAATCACTATCTTGGCAAACTTGTGCAGCTGATTCAGTAGTGGGATTCAATTTTTTTTACTACCGGTTCTGTGGGCGTGGCTTGGTGGGCATGGCATGGCTTGGTGGGCATGGCTTGGTGAGCATGGCAGGGGAAGGATACTGTAAAATCTCCATTTCCTCCTGATCAGCTGGGACTCGGGAGGCAGAGAATAGATGGGGGCGGGGCCAGCCAGTTCTCCGAACTACTAAAGTTTCCGCTACCGGTTCTCCAGAACCTGCTGCAACCCACCTCAGAGCTGATTCCTTCCAAATCTTCTTCCAAATTATAGTAACCCCACCCCTCTTCTTTTCTGCCACAAAGAACAGGAAGTCAGATGAACAGATGAACAGAGTTGGAAAGGGACCGTGTAGGTCATCTAGTCCAATCCTCTGGCCAAGCAGGAGACCCTAAACCATTTCTGACAAATGGCAGACCAGTCTCTTCTTGAAAGCTTCCAGCGATGAAGCGCCCACAACTTTTGAAGGAAACTTCTGTTCCACTGGTTAACTGTTCTCATTGTCAGAAAATTTCTCCTTATTTCTAGGTTGAATCTCTCCTTGAAGAGTTTCCATCTATTATTCCTTGTCTGCCCTTCAGGTGCTTTGGAAAATAGGTTGATCCCCTCCACTCTGTAGCAGCCCCTCAAATATTGGAACACTGCTATCATGTCTCCCCTGGTCAACCTAGTCTCCAAAGTACCTGAAAGCAGGACAAGAAGCAATGGATGGAAACTAATCAAGGGGAGATCCAACCTGGAACTAAGGAGACATTTCCTGACAGTGAGGACAAGTAATCAGGGGAATGCTCTTCAGAAGTTCTTTAGAAGGTTGTTCAGAAGGCGTTCCATCACTGGAGGATTTTTGAGAAGAGATTGGACCACCATTTGTTTGGTATAGAATTTTCTCCCTGAGCACGGGGTTGAACTAGAAGACCTCAAAGATCCCTTCCAACTCTGTTATTTTAAAATTATGATAAAGCCACTTGCTTTGCTGATGGCAAAGTGCTTCTACTTGTTTAGTAACAGCTAAAGGTAAAAGGTAAAGGTTCCCCTTGCACATATGTGCTAGTCATTCCTGGCTCTAGAGGGCGGTGCTAGTCGTTCCCAACTCTCATCTCATCTCCATTTCAAAGCCGAAGAGCCAGCGCTGTCTGAAGACGTCTCTGTGGTCATGTGGCCAGCATGACTAAACGCCAAAGACACACGGAATGCTGTTACTTTCCCACCAAAGATGGTCCCTATTTTTCTACTTGCATTTTTTACGTGCTTTCGAACTGCTAGGTTGGCAGGAGCTGGGACAAGTAATGGGAGCTCACCCCGTTACGCGGCACTAGGGATTCGAACCGCTGAACTGCCGACCTTTCGATCGACAAGCTCAGTGTCTTAGCCACTGAGCCACTATGTCCCTCATCCTTTTCTAGCTAGTGAGATCTAAGTGAAGATCAGTTGGCGCACACCAAACCCGACAGCCAAAAGTCTTCAATCAAGAGATAAAGTTGATACACACACACACACACACATACACACACACACACACACACACACACACACACACACACACACACATATATATATATATATATATATATATATATATATATATATATATATATATATATATGCAAAAAATTAAAATCTCGGGTGTTTTCCCGCGTCATTGTAAATAAATGAAACAGAGCCTGAAGATGACAGGGTTGTGAGCCTGTCGAAACGTTGCTTTAAGAAAAACTTTTAAAGTCACTGGTAGGATTTTAGCTGAGGTTTTAAAGGACCTTGCAGAGTGCTCTGTAAGGATTTTTAGAAGATTTTAAGCTGGGATTTTAACCAGGATTTTAAATATTTTAACCAACTTATTTACAATGACGCGGGAACACACCCGAGATTTTAATTTTTTGCATATGCACACCCACGAAAACTTAAGAAGACACACACACACACACACACACACACACACACACACACACGTAGTAGTGGAGGAGCAGGATGATTAAAGATATGATAGAAATTACAATCGCTGTATTTAATTTCATTTAAATAAAGCATGAATAAAATTGGTTGGAGTTTATTTACCATGGTTCTGGCTATTACGTTTTGGAACCCAACTCCCGATACCCTGCCAAAAAGTTAAGGGTGGTCTTCAGACTGAAAAAAAATTGGACACCTTGATCTACTCCATCATGCCTCAGTGGTTCTCACTGAATACTTTCCATGTGATGAAACAGAAACAGGTTCTCCTGGCGGGGCATCATTTGTACACAACCATGGATAATTAACCCTGAGTTATGGCCCCTGGCTATTAACAGTGGCAACTGAACAAGTCCACAGCTTTGGAAAATATGACATTAGCCAAGTTTCGCAAACTTAGTAATTGGCAAGCTCAGGGATGTTAGATTTGAACAGTTGGTCTGAGTGACAAGTACATAAGAGAAAGGCATAGCTTGAAAGAGTGGTAGGATCCAACAGCTTTAATATGTGATATAATCTTTCTTTTGCAAAAAAAATAGGAATGGCTGACATGGGTTGAGAGTTAAAGGTAGTGGTGGGTTTCAAATTTTTTTACTACCGGTTCTGTGGGTGTGGCTTGGTGGGCGTGGCATAGCTTGGTGGGCGTGGCTTGGTGGGCGTGGCAGGAGAGGGATACTGTAAAATCTCCATTCCCACTCCACTCCAGGGGAAGGTTACTGCAAAATCCCCATTTCCTCCTGATCAGCTGGGACTTGGGAGGCAGAGAATAGATGGGGACAGGACCAGTCAGAATTTTTACTACCGGTTCTCTGAACTATTCAAAATTTCCGCTACCGGTTCTCCAGAACTGGTCAGAACCTGCTGAAACCCACCTCTGGTTAAAGGTATGTAAGTGAGATTGAAATGAAATGTGGTGGTATGGAGAACACCCCTTCAGCTTCCTTTACTCCATTCTTACCTCTGGCTTTCTGTTTCTGAATTATCTTCCGTAGTAGATAGCCAACAATTCATGGTCACCAGGAGTATTTTCAGCCATTTGGACCAACTCATTTTCCTTCTACAGGAAAAGGAAATATGTATCTTTGGCAAATATTGAGTTGTCTTCATGCTTCTTCATACTTCCCTCCTGTCAGTAGACCGAGGGCGTATAAATTTAACTACTTAAGCCAATTTTGGAAGTCTTGCATTGTTCAATTTGTAAATGTCTTCAATCAGTTTGTTTAATTTCTCCACTAAAAGCAGGAAAGCTCTACCCCAGTGGATGAAAGTAATTAAACTCTTACACCTCACCACACCCAATTTTCTCCTCTACTATTTGTCTCCTCCTCCTTCTCCTTCTCCAGCATTTCTCATTTGCCCATCCCAGTGTCATCCATGACCCAAGTATGACAACCTATGTTTGGCGATCTGAATTCTGAGTGATATTTTGGGCGAGATATGGTCTAGGACTTCTTTGAGATTTTTGCGGTCCATGGGATGCATAATAGTTGTCTCCAGAACCATAATTCGAAGACCTCCATCCTTCTCCTATCTGCCTTTTTCAGAGTCCAAGTTTCTCAGCCCTAAGTAACAATTGGGTGGGGGGGGGAGTGCATTGACTAATCTACATTTGGGGATGCAGTGGCTCAGTGGCTAAGATGCTGAGCTTGTCGATCGAAAGGTTGGCAGTTCAGCGGTTCGAATCCCTAGTGCCACATAACGGGTTGAGCTCCCATTACTTGTCCCAGCTTCTGCCAACCTAGCAGTTTGAAAGCACGTAAAAAATGCAAGTAGAAAAATAGGGACCACCTTTGGTGGGAAGGTAACAGCGTTCCGTGGACCTTCGGCATTTAGTCATGCCGGCCACATGACCATGGAGACGTCTTCAGACAGCACTGGCTCTTCGGCTTTGAAACGGAGATGAGCACCACCCCCTAGAGTCAGGAACCACTAGCACATATGTACAAGGGGAACCTTTACCTAATCTACATTTGGCTGGTAAGCGAGTATCTTTACTCTTCCAGATGTTATTCATGCTGGACATTATAGTTCTTCCAAGTGCTATATGCCTTCTAATCTCAGGGCTGCAGTTACCATGTTGGCTGCTTTTTTAGAGCCCAGGAATCTGAATTACTTTATTTTATAAAAGAGATTCAGACTGGGAAAGTGAAGTTCTTGTTCCTTATAGTTTGAAATGGTACCATTCCAACTTTCTGTCGTCACGGATCTGTACAGCAATGTTCATGAAATTCAGAGACCACCTCATTTAATCATCTCTTCCTTGCATTTCCATCTTCAAAAGTGTGGCGCTTTACCATTTTTTGGCAAGTAAGATCACCATTATAGCTGCATATATCTTCCCACACCCTCTACTTTAAAGGTTTTTCTAAATTTTAAAGGATGTAAGCTCCTGAAAGACATCCACTAATATTTATCACTTGAAATATGTTATGTAACTGATGCCATAATAGCAGCAGCTCTTGGCAAAAACGTGTTAGTGGGGAATGTTCAGTTGAAATCTCCGAGTGCAAAGAAACTCAGTGTTAGGAAATGATTATTTCCTCACACTGTTGGGTTGGCAATATGTAAACCATCAATATAGCTTTAAGACTGCTGTATTGCATCATACTGTGTCCTGATTGGTTAGCTCTGTAGCCAATGTACTTAAGAGGGACCTTGAAACATGGTTTGTTTCTCTTTGCTGTGTGCTCTTTACTGCTCTTTGCTGTGTTTGCTACTGTTTGCAACTGTTTATTGTGTATGACTACGACGACTGGTAAGAAGACTTTGTTATTGGATTATCCCTGGACTATTGTTTTTCTATCTACTGCTTTATCTGTTTATTGGACTGTGCTTTATTACTATTTCCTGAAAGTAAAAACAACTCTGTGTATCTGTGTTTTGGCTGTGTTTATTCGTAACTGCTCTCAATCGTTTTCATGTGCACACCCTTGCTACTCAAGGGTTGCTCTGCGAATTCCTTAACACTCAGGGCAGACCAATGAAAATCCATTTTTAGGTGTAGCATTTATCATTTTATTCCCCAATTTGCATTTTTCTTTTGAGGGTTGCTATTGCAAGACCACCCCTCTACTTAATATAGCATTGTTGACTATTGTCTGTTTTATGAATTTTAGTACTTACCTTGTTACTTACATTGGCATTAATAGAGTCCAGACCCATTTTCATGACCCATAGTTACCTGGCAGGGGAGAGACTGGACAACCATTTGTCTGAAACGGTATAGAGACCCCCGCTCAAGCAGGGGGTTGGAGTAGAAGACCTCCAAGGTCCCTTCCGATTCTGTTATTCTATGCTCTATGTTCTACAATTTGCAAATCTTGATCTTGAAGAAGGTTTTCCAACTGAGATGGGTGGCTATGAAAAATAAATAGATAGAGCAATAGAGAGATAGAAATAGAGATGATAGCAGTAGTGGTATTCAGCCAGTTCTATCCGGTTCGGGCAAACCAGTAGCAGGGGCTGCGGGAGGCTCTGCTCACCCGCCCGGAGGTCATCACCTCCCATTTTTGATGCTCTGCGCACATGCACACTCACATTTGCGAACCGGTAGCAAAGGTAAGTGAATACCACCCCTGGATGATAGAGACAGAGATAGATAGATAGATAGATAGATAGATAGATAGATAGATAGATAGATGATAAATAGATAGATGATAGATAGATAGATAGATAGATAGATAGATAGATAGATAGATAGATGATAGATGATAAATAGATAGATGATAGATAGATGATAGATAGATAGATAGATAGATGATAAATAGATAGATGATAGATAGATAGATAGATAGATAGATGATAGATAGATAGATAGATAGATAGATAGATAGATAGATAGATAGATAGATGATAGATGATAAATAGATAGATGATAGATAGATGATAGATAGATAGATAGATAGATGATAGATGATAGATGATAGATGATAAATAGATAGATGATAGATAGATAGATAGATAGATAGATAGATAGATAGATAGATAGATGATAGATGATAGATGATAAATAGATGATAGATAGATAGATAGATAATGGATAGATAGATATAGATAGATGATGGATAGATAGATGATGATAGATAGATAGATAGATAGATAGATAGATAGATAGATAGATAGACAGACAGACAGACAGACAGACAGACAGACAGATAGATGATGGATAGATAGATAGATGATAGTAGATAGATGATAGATAGATGATAGATAGATGATAGGATAGGATAGGATAGGATAGGATAGGATAGGATAGGATATAGACAGATCTCATTGCTAGTAAACACAGGAAGTGAGTGCTTAGAAAACACAGTATGGCCATCTGGCCAATTTTGTCTTGGACACATTTAGTCTGGCCAACTATTTGCCAGTGAACAAAGGCTACAGGCAGACTGAGCCAGCTGTGAGACAACTGTGGCCAGTGATTGTAATAGGACTTGGTGGACCAGATTTGGTCACTCTTTTCAGTCCATTGGAATAAAAAATATTTCAAGAGAAGACATGTTTTCCTAGAGTTTGCCAGCCTTCACTTCCCATTGCTTCCAACTGTTATCTAGCAACAGTGGAAACTTGGATACGTAGATATTCCTCTCCCTGCCTAAGTAAAAGTGAGCATTTCAATTTAACATTTTCAATAATTTTATCTGGAAGTGGCTTTAGAAAACAAAGTATATCTCAATATATATCTGAAGATAGTTCTAGCTAATTTAAGAAGACCTAATCTATTTGCGCTGGTATCCATTGCACATAAAAGATGCTATGTACGCATTTCCCTTTGTGGATCAGATATATTTTACAAGCATGAATAACTTCAAAAGTATGCTTACAGCTGGCATACGCTCACTAGAAATTTGCTCAAATTCTTTTCCTTTGCACTTAGAAAATCCAATATGTCCCCCCTACTTCCCTGTTTTAGAATTGTTAGCCCAAAATGGGTGGAGATGATTACATTACTCATATTTATTATTGATTTCAAGGGCAGAAATGTATTCTTCCAATGTTTTTTTTTTATGCTTTTCCCATATTACATTGTTCCTGCAAGTTTCTTTTGCCTTTTAATAGGTGTGTGCTTTCTTAACAGGTATTGATTGAAATGTATTCTGCTGTATTTCACGTAAAGATTTCCTGACAACCGAAAATAAGAATCTGGGAGCAGAAAGTACTTTGTGTAGAACTGGTGTTTTAGAGAGGCCTTATCGTCAAAATAATAACAAGGCTACACGTATATGGCACTTTTATAATTCTGCAGTAGAGTCATCAAACGAAATGGCCAAGTGCTATTACCATTTTACAACAGTTGGCATATAAAACAACTTTAAGGCTTTATTATGGTGTCTTCAGAAAGCATTTCATTATATAGCTATTGCATATTACAGCTTTGTTCATGGCGTCTGCCGCTTGGAAGAAACATATGGAGTTGCGGAGTGGTAGTTCTTTCCGAATGACATACAACCTAATCCTATGGAAGTGTACTTAGAAGTGAACTCAAATAGTCTTCCAAGTAAAGCTTATATAGGATATGATTTAAGCGTCAATAAAGAACAGAGGGGGAGAAGGGAGGGACATGCGATTGGATGGAAATTTGCACAAAGCATTTACAGATAAGGTTGTGCATTGTCAGGCCGAAAGAACCAAGAGTGACATGTGGAGATCCATCTGAGGGGTTTCTTTGTTGTTCGCCTTCAGACAGAATCTTGCCAGACCAAAGCAATTCTCTACGTAGCAATAGCATTTAGCAATAGCGTTTAGACTTATATACTGCTTCACAATGCTTTACAGCCCTCTCTAAGCGGTTTACAGCGTCAGCATTTTGCCCCCAACAATCTGGGTCCTCATTTTACTGTCCATGGAAGGATGAGAGTCTGAGTCATCCTTGAGCTTGGTGAGATTCGAACTGCCAATTTGCAGGCAGCCAGCAGTCAGCCAAAGTAGCCTGCAGCACTGCATTCTAACCACTGCACCACCACGGCTCGGTGTTTCTCAACCTTTTCTTCACCATGGACCCCCTTTAAATACCTTTTGGTTGCCAGAGACCTAACCCTAACCCTAACAACTGGTTCACCCAAACTGGTGCAAACCGGCGGAATCCCACCACTGTTTTGCTCTCTTGGAAATACCCCTTCCCTCCTCTCACTCTCCACTACATTCTAACACATGCATGGATCATAGGACCATGTCTTCAAGAATTGCATCATTAGTTCTTCTAAATTCAGTATTTTCTATGCCCGTCTCCTTCAATCTGGTGCCTCTTGGGTGGGCATTACAAGTTGCCCTTTTTTTTGTTTTTAATTTGTAATTTTATTATAACATATATATGACATTCACATAACATACAATATATACATATCTTATCTCTTTTAAACATTCTTTCTTCGTGGTCTTCTTTCTGTTATTTTACCTTTCCTCCCCTATGTCTTCATTTCTTTCTCTTTTTTCCCCCCATTGTCCTTCCCCTCCCCCCTTTGATTACAATACGTTTTTTAGCTTTAACAAGCTTAACTTTGTACATTTCTCTACAATTATTATATACATATTTTAATTATATCTTTAATATTATACATTTCTATATTCTTGTTATATAAAATTTTTCTTTTTTATTTATACTGTTTGTTTTTGTCCGTTTCAATACACTTTAATTCTGCTCTAAAAAAAATTAGAACTATAAAATATATACATAACAAAGGTATGGAGAGGAATACAAGTTGTCCTTATAAGGATGAAAGTATGATCATCCTACAGATATGGAGCTTCCAATTTTAGATTAGGCTTCACCAGTGATGGTAAAAATCTGGTTGGCCAGCATCCTTTTGGGGACCACAAGAAAGCTCCATCACCGAGAGGTATTTATTTATTGACTGTATTACATTTTCACCCTCCTTTATTACTTTATAATGTGATTTATGACGTATTTTCTGGAATCCGAAACAGCACATCGTAGAGAGCAACGGCTTGCTTAATGAGTGCAGCATTCATTTAATGACCATGGCAAAAAAAGGTCGTAAAATCAACTCCTGTCCTATGATGATCCACTTTATGACTGTCACGACTGATGACCATAATTGCCACGCTCAATTCCGGTCATAACTTGCCTTGAAAACTCACTCTGAAACACAGCCACTATTTTCCCTGAAATTGTATTTTGCAGGGAGTAATACCATGACGAACAAGCTGTTGTTCGCAGACATCTAACTGATCTGCCCTGAAAACCTGTAAGTTAAGTCAGTCATCAATTAACCAGGAAAAAAAAAAAGATTCTATCTCTCATTACATTAAAGAAAACAAAACAGAGCAAACCACCAGCATTTGCTTTAAACATTTTAAATTCACAGCTAGCTATTAAGTCTTTAATAGTATCTTAAAACATTTAATAGCTATGTGGAATCTTCAACATTTAGATATACCAGCACTTAACAGTTAATGGGGAAATTGTGCAAATTAGTCCGGTTTGCACACAGCCAACAGAAACTTCTAGATTTGACTCACCCAAGTGTTAAACGCTGGAATGTAGTCAGACAGGTCCAAAGACCAAGGCAGAACACAAAGAAATAGAAGAGGGGGACAATATAAACCGTGATTTTTAATCTAGTGGCTCTCAAAGGGCAGCAAATAGTTCAGATTTTAGATTTGCACGTAGCCAACCTTCTTCTCCAATTGTTGTTCAGATTTTGAGACTCGTTCTCACAATGGTTCACTTCATTTGAAGGGGACTGGAGGCTAAAACATATAGAGAAGGGTTGCTGGAATTGGGTATGTCTAGTTTGATGAAAAGAAGGACCAGGGGTGACATGATAGCAGTGTTCCAATATCTCAAGGGCTGCCACAAAGAAGAGGGAGTCAAGCTATTCTCCAAATCAACTGAGGGCAGGACAAGAAGCAATGGGTGGACACTCATCAAGGAGAGAAGCAACTTAGAAGTAAGGAGAAATTTCCTGACAGTGAGAACAATGAATCAGTGGAACAACTTACCTCCAGAAGTTGTGAATGCTCCAACACTGGAAGTTTTTAAGAAGAGATTGGACAACCATTTGTCTGAAATGGTATAGGGTTTCCTGCCTAAGCAGGGGGTTGGACTAGAAGACCTCCAAGGTCCCTTCCAACTCTGTTATTCTATTCTATTCTATTCTATTCTATTCTATTCTATTCTATTCTATTCTATTCTATTCTATTCTATTCTATTCTATTCTACTCTACTCTACTCTACTCCTATTCTACTCTACTCTACTCTACTCCACTCCACTCCACTCCACTCCACTCCACTCCACTCCACTCTACTCCTAGTCTAGTCTAGTCTAGTCTAGTCTAGTCTAGTCTAGTCTAGTCTAGTCACTGGGAATTGTAGATGAGCCAAACAGTTCTCCCTCCAGCAACTCAATGGGGGTGAATCCAAACCTCTATTCCTTTTATTTTGGACAGGTAGTCTTTGATCAACAACCATTTGTTTGGTGACCATCCACAGTTACAATGGCATTGAAAAAAGTGACTTGACCATTCTCCATGCTTACAACCATTGCAGCATTCCCATGGTCACATGATCATGCTTGGCAACTGGCATGTATTTATGACAGTGGCAGTGCCCCAGGGTTATGCAATAACCTTTTGCGACCTTCTGACAAGCAAAGTCAGCAGGGAAGCCAGATTCACTTTAACAATCATGGTACTAACAACTGCAGTGATTCACTTAACAGCTATGGCAAGACATGTCATAAAATGGGACATAACTCACTTAACAACTGCCTTGCTTAGCAAAGGAAATTTTGGGCTCAGTTGTGGTCACAACTGAAGGACTACCGGTATTTGTCCAAAAGGAAGGAATTATAGATTTTAAGATTTCCAGAATTACTCAACAAGCAAACTGGTTGGAGAATTCTGGGAGCTGAAATCCACACATCTTCAAGTGCCCCAGGTTGGGAAACACTGAGCTATAGATTTTAAGATGATCCAATCCAAAGAGGAAGAGTAAACAGGAAATACCAATAAAGGAGAATATTTGTAGCTCAGGGTTGACATGAGGGGGTCCTTGGTGCTCTCTGAGCTTGCTTGTTTTCTTGTAGACGCTTCATTACCCAACTAGGTAACTTCATCAGTGCTAGTAAGGAGTGCTTTTTGCTGTCAGCTTTATATTCTGGTGTCTTGTTTGTCTACGTGGGTGGCGCTGGTCTTAGAGATTCTTTGACTGGGGTTGTTTACTGATCTTTGGAAGTTTCTTGATTGGAGTATTTCTTACTTGATCGTTGTCTTATGTTAAACTTGGAGTTGATCTGGGTGCTGATTATTGGTGGAGAGGTGCTGGGGTCCTTTTGTTCTTTTTGGGGGCTGGTTGATTGTCTCTTTTGCATTTTGTAAATTGTAATTCCAAACGTTCCTGGTGCAATCCCCATCTTCCCTATTTCGTGAGCTGGAACGGCCAACTTTAGTAGAAAGAATCCTTGAATTCCTTCCCCTCCCCAAAAGGTGACATACTTTACTGTATAAATGAAAAGCTACAGGTATACTGCAGTGGTGAATGGGCATGGTGTGGCTTGGTGGGCATGGCTTGGTGGGCATGGCAGGGGAAGGATACTGCAAAATCTCATTCCCACCCCACTCATGGGGGAAGGATACTGCAAAATCTCCATTCCCACCCCACTCTGGGGCCAGCCAGAGGTGGTATTTGCCGGTTCTCTGAACTACTCAAAATTTCGGCTACCGGTTCTCCAGAACCTGTCAGAACCTGCTGGATTTCACCCCTGGTATACTGTACATCTGCAGTTGATAGAAGAACAGGGTCAGAATAAAAGATAAATAAAAATAAAAGATAAATTTGCAACCATTGAACAAATCCTGCAAAAACGGTTGCTTCTAAAATAAGGAACAGAATTAATGGACCCCCATCTGCATATACAAAGCATTCATTTGATATATAAATAATTCCTACTCATACAAGGCTGCATATACACTCATTCTTCCTCTAGCCATCCAGCAAAAAACATCCAAAAAGAAGCAAAAAATAAGATGGAATAGAAGGACCAATAGAAGAGAATATTTGTAGCTCAGAATTGAAATGAAGGGTCTTGGGTGCTCTCTGAGCTTGGTTGTTTTCTTGCAGATATTTTATTACCCAACTAGCTAACATTATCAGTGCTGGAAGGGAGAGCTCTCTGTTTATATACAAGTGGCTTGCCCTGTCAGTGTTGGTGAGAACCCACCAAGAACACTCACTTAAGGACTGTAATTTATTTATTTATTTATTTTATTTAATAAAATTTATATGCCGCCCTATCTTCGAGGACTCAGGGCGGCTCACAACAATAAAACAACCAGTTAAAAATATAAAATACATAATGTATGCATATAATTTATATTAAAACCCCCAAAATCTAAAAACCCTCTCAGTCCAGGCTGGGGCGATGTAAACAACCATGTTTTTAATTCACGGCGGAAGGTGCGAAGGTCAGGAACCAACCGGAGCCCCAGGGGAAGTTGATTCCAAAGGGTGGGCACGCCCACAGAGAAAGCTGTACCCCTGGTGATCGCCAGCCGACACTGTCTAGCTGACGGCACCCGGAGCAGGCCCTCCCTGTGAGAACGCTCCAGGTGATGGGCAGCTGTTACTGGCAGCAGATGGTTCGCCAAATATCTTGGGCCTAAGCCATGTCAGGCTTTATAGGTCATCACCAGCACCTTGAATCTCACCCGGAGGGCAACCGGGGTAATGACATTCAGCTGTAATTTTGGGCTCAATTACTGATGTAATTCGAGGATTACCTATAAAACAAGCCAAGGACTGCATTACAAGCCGTGGTGGCGCAGTGGTTAGAATGCAGTACTGCAGGCTATTTCTGCCGACTGTCTGCAGTCTGGCAGTTCAAATCTCACCAGGCTCAAGGTTGACTTAGCCTTCCATCCTTCCGAGGTCGTTGGGGGCAATAGGCTGACTAGGTAAACTGCTTAGAGAGGGCTGTAAAGCACTGTGAAGCGGTATATAAGTATAAATGCTATTGCTAAATGCTATTAAAGCTACTTCACCCTCCAAGCTGCATGCATGAATATTTCCAACAGTATATGTGACGGAGTCCCCATCATAATTCTCAACCCTCTCTGCTTGCAGCCAGCCCATTTCATAGTACACGCATGTCTCAGATGTCTCTTCTTAAAGGCAGCCGTCCCAACATCGGGAGCCAAGAATGCGCCAGATGAGACGGTTGGATCTGTCCCTATTTTCACAGCCCTCCAGGAAAGCACCGGAAACCCTGTTGCTACCTGCCGCTTGCCCTTCTCCCTGATTTTTTCTGCAAGCCAATGAACATCATCCGACGGAGTGTAATCTCAGCTGGCATCTATGTAAAAAAAAGATGGGAGGGAATTCTATCCTCGCCCATCTATTTCTGCCCATGCAGGCCCAGGGTGGCGAACGCTGGAATGGAAAAACTGGGGCTTTTCACAAACTGTCATCTTTGATCTCAGGCAGGTTCGTTCCCTCCAAGAGCAGTTTGCGTGATGCAGTTGGTCCAGGCAGCGAGTTTATCCATCAGAGAGAACTAAATCTAACTCTGGAAGCTCCCTTGTCAGGCTCAATCAATCCCATTTCCCACTTCAATCAGAATAGAGCTGGAAGGGGCCTTGGAGGTCTTCTAGTCCAGCCCCCCACTGAAGCAGGACATCTTATACCAGGATGTCAAACTCGATTTCATTGAGGGCCACATCAGGGTTGTGTTTTACCTCAGGGGGCTGGGATGGGCATGGCCAGCTCAACATCCAGAAGTGAAATGCTCCCAGTTCTGACCGGATCAACCCATCCAGTAGCGATGGCGGTGGGTGGTTCAGAGAACCGGTAGCAAAAATCCCTGTTCCCCCCCCCCCCTCATGCCCAGCTGAGCCACGCCATCATCAGAGGCATTTTTTTTAATTTTTAAAAGCATTTTTTCTACAACCTCTTTGGCCGAAAAAAATGCTTTTAAAAGTAAAAAAAAAAAAAAGGCTCTGATGATCGCGCAGCTCAGCTGGGATCATCAGAAGCTTTTCAAAGCATTTTTTTTTCTGCAACCTCTTTGGCTGAAGAGGTTGTAGAAAAAAAAATGCCTTTAAAAGCCTCTGGCGATCTCAGCTGAGTTGCCTGATCGTGAGAGCCTTTTAAAAGGCTTTCACGAGAGGTTGTAGAAAAAATGCTTTTAAAAGTAAAGTAAAAAAAAAAATGTTGGCCACGCCCACCCAGTCTCAATACCCCCCCCACACACACACACCAAGCCACACCCACAGAACCAGTAGTAACAAGTTTTACATTTCACCACTGTCAACATCACTCGTGTCGGGGGCACCTGTGGTGGCTCGAGCACTCTGCCAGTGAAAACCGGCTCCTGAGCTCAGTTTTCAACGGCAACCGCCTCCTGCAATCGTCTGCCGCCTGCAGCTCTCTTGAGCTCTGTTTTCACTGGCAGGGGCACTGCGGGCCGATCCTTCACTGTTTCCAGGGCAACCCTGCAGGCCAGATCTAGCACCGCATGGGTGGGGGGTTCTGGCCCCCTGGCCTTGAATTTGACACCACTGCCCTATACCATTTCAGACAGGTGGCTGTCCAGTCTCTTCTTAAAAACTTCCAATGATGGAGTACCTACAATGTCTGAAGGCAACTTCTGTTCCACTGGCTAATTGTTCTAACTGTTGGGAAGAGTCTCTTTTAATTCCAGGTTGCTTCTCTCCTTGATTAGTTTCCATCCATAGTTTCTTGCCCTGCCTTCTGGTCTTTTGGAAAATAAGTTGACCCTTCCCCGCCCCCCCCCACTCACCTTTGTGACAGCCCTTCAAATATTGGAATGCTGATCAGTGGTGGGATTCAATTTTTTTTTTACTACCGGTTCTGTGGGTGTGGCATGGCTTGGTGGGCGTGGCAGGGGAAGGATACTGTAAAATCTCCATTCTCTTTCCACTCCAGGTGAAGGATACTGTAAAATCTCCATTTCCTCCCCACTCCGGGGGAAGGTTACTGCAAAATCTCCATTTCCTTCCCACTCCGGGGGAAGGTTACTGCAAAATCTCCATTTCCTCCTGATCAGCTAGGACTTAGGAGGCAGAGAATAGATGGGGGCGGAGCCAGTCAGAGATGGTATTTACCGGTTCTCCGAACTACTCAAAATTTCCACTACCGGTTCTCCAGAACTGGTCAGAACCTGCTGAAACCCACCTCTGATACTGATACCATGTCGCCCTTAGTCCTTCTTTTCTCTAGACTAGCCATACCCAGTTTCTGCCATCGTTCTTCGTATGTTTTAATCTCCAGGATTTTAAGCGTCTTGGTTGCTCTTCTCTACACTTTTTCCCAAAGGAGAGACTCTTTTTTTTAAAATAATGTGGTGACCAAAACTGGATGCAGTATCCCATGTGTGGCCTTACTTAAGGTTTGCACAAAGTGCATCTAACTGCCATTCCCCACCCCCACCGATCCCCATGCCGCACTCATTTGTGAACAAAGCTTCACAATCCCCTGAAGCCCCAAGGTTTTGTTGACTCAAGCATTGAAGAATGGTTGATGGGCTGCAAAGCCTGAAGTGTGTTTTTGACAGTTGACAAATATGTCCCTAAGATATCAGGGAGATGCTCTGTGTACACAGCCCACCCCACTCCCACCCCCCCTCTTTTCCTGATGGATTGGCAGTGGCTTTGTAGCCACAGAAGCAGAGATGTAAAATGTGTCAAGGAGGAAAATAGTGTGTAATTGTTTATATTCTCAAAGCTGTTCTGAATTATAGAGGTTTTAGCTGAAGTATCATGGTAATGGAACCATCGGAAAAATCAATACGAGCAGCCGGCCTTCCAAGCGCAACAAAGAAATATATATATATATATATATTCCCCCTCCAGAATTATTCTTATCAGCAGCCAGCCAGTTGTGATTGTAATATATTTGAGATTTGATGGCACTGCCATGCAGGTTGAATGGATTATCTTTCTCTTAGAGATGTTATTATTATTATTTTTTTTAAAAATACTGAATCTTGAAGGTTCTTGTGAGGATCCAAGATGTTTTAGTTGCTGAAGCAAATCACCCTCTACTGTCTGTGATTTGTCAATTGGTAGGGATTAAACCCAGGGGTGAAATCCAGCAGGTTCTGACAGGAGCTGGAGAAGCGGTAGTGGAAATTTTGAGCAGTTTGGAGAACCGGCAGCGGAAATTTTGAGCAGTTCGGAGAACCGGTAGCAGAAATTTTGAGTAGTACGGAGAACCGGTAGCGGAAATTTTTGAGCAGTTTGGAGAATCGGCAAATACCACCTCTGGCTGGCCCCAGAGTGGGATGGGAATGGGGATTTTGCAATATCCTTCCCCCAGGAATGGGGTGGGAATGGAGATTTTGCAGTATCCTTCCCCTGCCATGCCCACCAAGCCACGCCCACAGAACCGGTAGTAAAAAAAAATTGGATTTCACCACTGATTAAACCTAACCCACCAGAGTGGGAAGGCAGAGAATGGGTTCCACTGTTAGGTTTCCATTTCTGTATCTTCTATAGCAGGGGTCACCAACCTTTCGGACCTCAAGGACCGCTAAATTCATAATTTTAAATCCTGCGGACCACTAATATGATCTGTCTAATGACCGGATGGGCATGGCTAGGTGGGCATATGACTGGGTGGGCATGGCCAACTCGACGTCCCTCATGTTGAGGGGCGCCTCGCTGGCCTCTACTCACCCCTCCCCTGCCAGCCACTCCTCGCCTCCCTGCCCCGGCTCCTTAGGGCCCCAACAGGAAACAGTTGTTGGAACTAAGCAGCCAAAGACAATTAGGGGACTGGAGGCTAAAACATATGAAGAACGGTTGCAGGGATTGGGTATATCTAGTTTAATAAAAAGAAGGACTAGGGGTGTCATGATAACAGTGTTCAACATCTAAGTGGCTGCCTCAAAGAAGAGATGGTCAACCTATTCTCCAAAGCACCAGAAGACAGAAGCAATGGATGGAAACTTATGAAGGAGAGAATGTCTATGGAGAGTCTCAATCATCCATGTCATGGTTGTCCCACAGGTGCTTTTTCAAGAGGCAATTGGGCTTTCTGGTTTTTCTTTGAAGACGTTTTGCTTCCCATCCAAGAAGCTTCTTCAACTCTGAAGGAGAGAAGCAGCCTAGAACTAAGGAGAAAATTCCTGACAGTGAGAACAATCAGTAGAACAACTTGCCTCCAGAAGTAGCCTCAGAGACTCTTCCCATCCTGCTTACAATCTTTTTGGACTGTTGCCTTCTGGCAGAAGATACAGAACAATTAAAACTCGGACCACACATTTTCTGAATAGTTTTTTTTATCCCAGAGCTATAATTGCACTCAACAATGAACTAAAGGGCCACCATCAGTGAGTTGTTGGACAGTATTACTTGGTCTGTTGTGTGGATGTTTGGGTGGTTTAGGGGTGGGGAATTTGTGGTGGGTGGGAGTGTGTTTGGGGATTGTTATGTGTGTTGGACCTGGTCTTTGGGTGTTAAGTGAATTTTGTTGTATGGGTATATTGTGTATACATATACAATGACAATAAAGTTATTATTATTATTATTAGTGGGTGCTCCAACATTAGAGATTTTTAAGAAGAAATTGGACAACCATTTGTCTAAAATGTTATAGGGCAGTGATGGCTAACCTTTTTGCCATCGCGTGCCAAAATCGGGGGGAGCATGGGGGGGTCGCGGGTGCGTGTGCCCACATCCATAATTCAATGAGCCCCACCCTCCTGCGCATGTGCACGTGACCCCCCCACTTCCCCCTGTTTTTGGCACGCAATGGCCCGGTGGGCCCAGTAGGCCCATTTTTCCCCTTCCCCAGGCTCCAGAGGTTTTCTAGGAGCCTAGGGAGGGCAAAAATGGCCTTCCCCATGCCCCCTGGAGGCTGGGAAAAGCCAGTTTCCCGACTTCCGGTGGAACCGGAAGGCCTGAAAATCAGTTGGCTGGTGCACGCATGCACGCTGGAGCTTAGCTAGGGCAACACTTGCGTGCCCACCAATATGGCTCCGCATGCCACCTGTGGCACCCGTGCCATAGGTTCTCCATCACGGTTATAGGGTCTTGCTTGAGCAGAGGGTTGGACTAGAAGTCCTCCAAGGTCCCTTCCAACTCTATTATTCTGTTATCCTGTTAAGTAGAAAACAGCTTTTTACATCATCAAAGAATGAAATATATTTTTGCTGTTTAGGTGAGGTTACAAAGAAATATATAATAAAGAATTCTCTGAACCCAAGGGCAAATCACAACACAGGGCTCATTAATGCAATTTTTAAAGCTTCCGAGTCTTTGCCTCATCATGAATTGCTTACAGTGTTAATATTTAATGTTTTTTCTTTATTTGTATCCTGCCTTTATTATTTTTACAAATAATTGCATGCAAGCTTTTCCTGCTTAAAATCAGAAATGAAAAGAAATGGATTTTGAGCTCTTATATGCATCTTTTTTTTCTCTCTTGGAAGCTCTTACCCATCCGTACATTTCCTCATAGCCAGTTTAATTTAGAAAGCATCTTCAATTTTTTGGAAGGTTTCCACAGGTTATTTTTCAGCGTAAACATCTTGCGGAAAGTAGAGTGGAAAACACAGATTTAGAAAGCTGTCAGTTTTCTTGAAAAGCATTTCTTTTCAACTTCCTCCAGAATATATATATATATATATATATATATATATATATATATATATATATATATATATATATATATATATATATATATATATATATATATATCCCATACCTTCTGCAGAATCCATATTCGACATCTCCCATTGCTATTAAGCTAAATGCTCACTTCAAGGCAGTGTGAAAATTGCAGGTAATTGGATTTGTTTGACCAATTTGTAAAGCCCTTCCGCCAGAGCAGCAGAGGTAGAAAAAGAATAAGGACTAAGCTACCATTTTTTGTTATTGAAGTAATTGCAAGTTTCAGTTTTTCAATGTAGGCGGAAAGTCACTGAACCTGCTTGGAATGTTTTGGCATGTATAGTGTCAACTACATGGAAGGCACAATGGTTTAGTGGTTAAAGATGCTGAGCTTGTCAGCTGGAAAGCTGACAGACCAGGGTTTGAGACCCAAGTGCCGCGCAACAGGTAAGCTCCCGTTCCTGCCACAGCTCCTGCCCACCTAGCTGTTCGAACGCATGCAAATGTGAGTAGGTTAATAGGTACACTTAGGTGGGACGGTAACAGTATTCCATGAACCTTTGGCATATTGCCATACTTCCCACATGACCATGGTAAATGTCTTGGATCTCTCGGCCAAGAAATAGATATGAGCGCCACACCCTAGAGTCGGACATGACTAGACAATGAAACCTTTACCTTTAATGTCAACTACACACCCATCTGGAAGTTTCTGGGAAACTTAAGAGCCTTGGTGGCGTAGCAGATTAAAGTGCTGTTAAGTAACACCAGCTGCCTGCAATTACTGCAAGCTCAAATCTCACCAGGCTCAAGGTTGACTCAGGCTTCCATCCTTTCAAGGTAGGTAAAATGAGGACCTGGATTGTGTGGGCAATAAGGTGACTTTGTATAAAAAAGAACACCGCTTTGGGGGGGGGGGAAGCCCTACTAAGCAGGTATATACAAAAGTGTGAAGGCTATTGCTTAATGCATTGTAAGCCGCCCTGAGTCTCCGGAGAAGAGCGGCATATAAATTGAACCAATAAACAGGGAACTAGGTAGTGTCCATGATTCATGGCGAGCTTCTGGTCTCAGGATTGGACTAGATAACCATCTCATCAGTGGTGGGTTTCAAAATTTTTTACTACTGGTTCTGTGGGTGTGGCTTGGTGAGCGTGGCATTGCTTGGTGGGCATGGCTTGATGGGCATGGCAGGGGAAGGATACCATAAAATTTCCATTCCCTCCCCAATCCAGGGGAAGGATACTGCAAAATCCCCATTTCCTCCCAATCAGCTGGGACTTGGGAGGCAGAGAATAGATGGGGGCAGGGCCAGTCAGAATTTTTACTACCGGTTCTCCGAACTACTCAAAATTTCCACTACCGGTTCTCCAGAACTGGTCAGAACCTGCTGAAACCCACCTCTGCATCTCATCACACTGAAATGCCATTACCTTCTTGACTAATCTGGAACCGCAGTTCTAGGTGCTCTTAAGAAAGGAAACAGCAGTGTATGGTATCACAATGATGTGGTCGTACAGAACTCCCTTTCTGCATCGCTGTAACAATGAAAACATATCGATGTTCCTCCCATTGATTTTCTTGGTTATCTGCTGCTTCCTTGCCTTCATGATCATATCAGTTGGGAGCATATAGCTCCAAAGTGCCATTTGGTGACACCCCAGCCCCCCCTGATGCTTCAAAGCCTTCACCAGAAAATCATGAAATTATGGCATTGTGATTTTGTACCAGTGTTCTGCAGGAAATTACAGGAAGCATTTTAACTTGACTATGAACCTTAAAAACAAGATTAGAGATGACCCTAGAAGCAAAAATAAATAAATAGATAAAAAATGAAGCCAGTATCTCCCTCCTGATGACATTCTCATGGCACCACTATGTTGTGGCCCGCCAGCGGAGCTGGCAGCAGATTTGGACAGTGAGGAGGTTGGGGAGGAACATGGGCCAGTCCTGGAGTCTGGAGAAGGCTCTGATGAGGGCTCTGTGTCGGAGTTAGAGAGGGGCCCAGGGCCAGATGCAGTGGTGGGTTGCCCCGGTTCAGACCGGTTCGCAAGAACTGGTAGTAAAACTGGCGGGAGGCTCTGCCCACCAACCCCGATGTCATCAGGAAGCTTCTGTGCATGTGCAGAAGTGCATGCGGCCCTGTTGCGAACCGGTAGTAAAGATAAGTAGAACCCACCCCTGGCCAGATGCATTTATCAGCTGCCTTCAAAGGCAGACATCAATGAGGCAGATGAACAGCTGGAGCCTGTGTGCATGCACAGAGTTGCCAGACAAAGGGAACAGCTAAAGAACAAGGGTCGACTTGGGAGTAAGGCCACAGATGGATGATGAATGGCCCCTCCCAGAGGGAATAGAAGAGGAGCGAAAGGGGAGTGGAGTTTGCAGGAGACAATTAGTTCACCTAATTGGTTTGTGGCTCTCCGAGACTCTTTGCCAAGTTTTGAAGATATCGGCCTGGCAGCTCTCCAAGCCAGATAAGATCTGTGACTGCAAATTCTCCCTTGAAAGATTTTGCTGAAGGTGAATGAGAGGAATTCACAGTTTGTTTAATAAAAGGGGTTTTGTCGGGACCAGGATTCTGCTTTGTGCTTGTTAGATATGTTCGAGGATCGTGCCCAATAATTCCAACAAGCAGTTCTGGTTTAAATCGTTTATTGTTTATTGACTGGACATCTCGTCAATACAGGTACATCTCAGGAACTGGAACAGGACCGCATGGCTGACCCTTAAGTACCCCCTGGGCGTGGCTAAGGTAAGGAGGGGCTATTGGGTTAGGGTGTACCTTGTGGGCTGGCCTGTCCAGCCCCCCTACCCCTAGCTCTGAGTCAGAGGCAAGGCATTTATTCCTGACAAAACCCCCTCTAAATGCCTGGCCGGGATATTCCTGAGTGGTGTACACTTGAGGCGCTATTTTTAGGAGGACACCTAATTTTGATGTGAGGTATGTGTGTTGCTTGTTTTGTAATGGCTTTGTTAGAATGTCCGCTGTTTGCTCCTCTGTGTCACAATGTATAACCCTTATGAATCCTATGTTTGCGAATTGCCTAACATGTTTATATTTTATGTCAATGTGTCTTGACCTTTGGCCAACCGCTTCAGCCTTTGATATTTCCATGGCTGCTTTATTGTCTTCATGCATAGTGATGGGGTAGTTTGGTTCGACCCATATGTCCGTGAGCAGGTCGTCAAACCAGATCAAGTTATTGGTGGCCTTGGACAAACAAATATATTCGGCTTCTGTGGTAGATGTGGCTACCAGATCCTGTTTCCCTGTGTACCAATGCACTGGGCTGTTGTTGAGGAAGAACACGTAACCTGAGGTGCTCCTCCTACTTTTCACATCTCCAGCCCAGTCAGCATCTGCGTAGCACGTGAGCGTGGGAGTTGTGGCATTCTCGGGTTCTAGTGACAGGCAGGCGTCAGAACTGTGTTTTAGGTATCTCAGTACCCTTTTTATGGCTTCCCAATGGTACACGGTGGGCTTCCCTACGTGTCTAGACAGCAGGTTGACAGATAGGGCGATATCTGGCCTGGTCCAGTTTGCAATGTACAATAGTGAACCTATGGTGGATCTGTACAGCGTGTTGTCTTTGAATGGTTCAGCCTCATTGTACATGTCCTTCAAAAAGTCTGGTTGCATTGGTGTTTCACACCCCTTGGCATCTGTCATATTGCACTTATGTACCAGTTCCAAAATTTTATCTTTCTGTGACAATTGGAAACCTTTGTCTGTTTTTGTGATTTGCACCCCTAGGTACTTGTCTACCTTACCCAAAATCTTCAGGGAGAAATGCTTTCCTAGTTCGTTGGCAAAGTCACTGCATTTGCTGATCTGATTACCGATATATAGTATATCGTCCACGTATATTAAGACATACTCGAGGGAATCACCTGACTTCTTGGTGAAGAAGCAGTTGTCGGCTGAGGTGGCTGCAAAGCCCATGGATTTCAATGTCTTAGACAAACACTCGTACCAGCGTTTCCCTGATTGCTTGAGCCCATACAAGCTTCGGTTTAGAATCCATGTTTCTCCCTTCCTAGTTGTTTGACTGGGGGGTGCTCTTACATAAATCTCTTTGTCAAGCTCAACGTGCAGGTAGGCGGTTTGTACGTCGAATTGGTGTACCTCCAGTCCTAGCAGTGATGCAATGACTAACGCACATTTTACGCTTTCGGCCCTGACTGTGGGGGAGTATGTTTCTGTGTAATCATCAGGGTATCTTTGAGCAAATCCCTGCGCTACCAGTCTAGCCTTGTAGAGAGTTTTGTTTTCCTCTAGTGTCTTGATTTTGTAGACCCATCTGGTGCCTATTGTCGTTTTTCCTGCTGGGACCTCAGAGGGAGTGTATACGTTTAGTTCCCTCAGGCTATCCATTTCCTTCTCCATGGCCTGCTCCCATTTTGCCCTTTCCTCATCTGGTAATTTTAGCACGTCTTCATATGTGTTGGGGGTTAGTTGGTTAGTGTGGATAGATAATACGTAATCCCCTAACCTTTGTGGCACCTTGCCCCTGTTTGCTCTGATTGGCCTGTCAGGGGGCGTCTCTGTGTCGTGCATGTACCTGGCTTCTTTCTCAGTGAGTGAGTCCACTTTGATGTGTGGGTGGTTCTCCTTCCACTCCTTCACTAGTATTTCCTGCCTCTCGCTTTTGATTCTTTCCTGTTCTGTACCCTTTCCTGTGTTAGGTGTTACTCCCCTTTGAGTGTTCCCCGGTCCGTCCTTGCTAAGGAACACCTCGTTGAGGTGTATCTTGGACCAGTTGGCATTTTCGTGAAAAACTGCTGTTCGAGAGATTACGAAGTTGTTGTTGCTGTCTATGAACCTATATCCCTTTGTTCCTGGTTCATATCCCATGAACCTCAGCCTTCGGGATACCCTGTCCCCCTTTTGCCTCAATTGCCTGGGAATGTGTACATCTGCTGTGACCCCGAATATGTGTAAATGCGATACTTGTGGCTTCCTTTGGTACATTAACTCATATGGAGTTTTGTTTAGTACGCTGGACCATAACCTGTTCAGAGTATAGTTTGAATAAATGAGTGCTTCCGACCAGAAGTGTTGTCCCAGGCCTGCATCCTCTAATGCGCACTTCATCATGGTCTGCAGCATTCCGTTTTTTCGTTCCGCCACTCCGTTTTGGAAGGCCGAAAATGGGGAAGACGTGTAGTGGACTACCCCGCGTGCCTTTAGCCATTGCGAGAAGTCGCTCGATAAAAATTCAGACCCCCGGTCTGTCATTATTTGCCTGATTTTGGTATTATGTTGTGTCTCTACCCTAGCGTAGAATTCCTTGAATTTTTGGAATACTTCGCTCTTCTGTTTTAGTGTGTACACGAAGCCATAGCGGCTGAAATCATCCACTATGGTCAGGAAGTACCTTTTCCTTTATTTAATGGAGGGCCTTAGTGGTCCCACTAGATCCATATGTATGAGTTGAAAGGTTGAGTCTGTAGTGCGTACTGACTTTTTGGGCCTAGGTTTGGTTTTTAATTTGGAGCTCTTACAAACAGAACACTCGAGATAGTTCTCACAATTCTTTATTTTTACACCTTCAGAGCACTCCATCATCTTCTGCACCACGGGGAAGCTAATGTGTCCTAGCTTTCTGTGTAATAGGTGAGCGCAATTGTCATGTATGGGCTTCCCTATCGCTGGCCTTTCTTTTCTGGTTGCCTCCTGCTCACTTGTTTCATTGTTGTCGTGTGTGTGGTTAACCCCCTCTATTTCTCTACTTGTGTTATCGGGGCTGGCCTTATGGTGGTTGTTTACTCTGGGTTGTTTGTCCCAGACTGGGTGGTAGAAGGGGAGTTCTCCGCTGATTACTATTTTCCCTACGTTTTTGCCCCCTCTAGTTACCTGCACCTTTCCTCCCTTGAAGGTTACTTCAACATTGTTGTCCTTGCTTAACTTTAGTGTAGCGAGGATGTTATAGGGTATATTGGGTACCAGTAACACTCCTTGTACCTCCCCTATCCCCGGCACGTGTGCGTTGCCCTTGCCTGTTACTTGCACATTATTCTGGTTAGCCACCTTTATTATGAAACTCTCCTCTGTGAATGATGTTAGTAGATTACGGTCATACGTGGTATGGTTTGTGGCTCCTGAATCCAGCAGCCATGTACCTTCCATCCTATCCTGGTTTGTGTGTTGCCCCTGGTCTCCTATGCCATACAGAGAACCCGTTTGACTTTCCCTGGAGCTGTCCCTGTGGTTTCTCCTGTCTCTGGGGTTAGGTGAATCCCTACGTCTGTGTCTGTCCTCGGGTGAGTGTCTGCTTGTGTATCTTGTCCTTGACTCTGATCTGTCCCTCCTACGTTGCCTGTCCCTGTCCCCTGTGTTTCTAGGGCAGTCCCTTTTGTAGTGGTTCCTTGACCCACACAAGTAACATTCTGCGTTGCTGTGGTTCCTGTTCTGTGGCTCGACCTTCTTACTGGGCCTTTGCTCCCTGCGGCTTATTGAGCGATCCTTTCTGATGCTATCCTCAGCTATTAGTTTGCTCGTTAGTAACTCTAGTGAGAGCTTTCCTGTCCCTAGGTTGTCTATTTGTGTAATGAAGGTGTCCCAGCTGGGGTCCAGGGAGTTCACAATGATACTTATCATGGTCCTTTCGCTTATGACCTCCCCCCTTTGTGTTAGCTGGGCTCTGGTGGCGTTTAGGGATAATAGATGTTCACTCATTGGGGTCCCTGCTTTGTGTTTGGTGGCATAGAATTCCCTGGATAGCCTGGTGGTGCTTGCCACGCTCTGGCAGTAAAATAGTTTGTGCATCCTCTGTATTACTTCTAGAGCAGTCAGATGATGCCTGATGCTGGGGTAAATACTGGGGGTGATACTAGCTATAACAATGCAGTATGCTTTATGATGGGTACAATCTAGCTCAAAGGTCCATGGTTTTTTTGGGGGATCAGTGACTATGGATAGTAGGTCTTCTTTGAGTAGGGTGACCTGGAGCTGTTGGTTCCAGTCCAGGAAATTCTCCCCATCTAGCCTTAGTTTGGGGAAGTCACTTGGCAAAGCCCCTGAGTTATAGTTTAAGTTACTCACATTATGTCGCTGTCCATGGTTCCTCACGTAAGGGAACTCACAATAAGGTAGGGGAACGACTGTGGCGAGTCTGAACTGACTTGTCTCTGTGTGCATGCGTCGGTGTAGCTCTATGTCTTCCTCCGTTTCTCCTGTAGGGGCGCATTGCGCGTGCGCGAAGTTCATTTCTTCCCAGCCGCCGTGGAGTGAGGAGCTTGTCTCCGTAGCTCCCTGGTATAGGCCCCAATCCTCCGGATGGGCCTTCGGTTCCTCCTTGGTCGGCCTTGCTCGTCTGGGATCGTCGTGGTTCGTCGTCTGGAGCCTCGGGAAGCGGTGAGGATCGTCGTCGAGGGCCTGGAGTCCGGTTGGTGCCGCGGATGGTCCTGGATGGCCCGGCCTCGTGCGGGTGTCGCCTCCGGGTGTCGGGCCGAGTCCCCTGCCCGCCGATGGACGTCCCCTGCCGGCGGATGGCCCCGCGGGCCATGGGTCTGGTCCAGTTCGTAGGTCCGGTGAGTAGTCCCATCGCCTCCGGTGTTCCGTTTTTAAGGGGAGGCTTCTTGGGGGCCCTGGGTGGCTCTGGACCCACGCGGCGGTGATCGGTCCCTCGGGATGGGTGTCGGTGTCGGGCCTCCTCGCGTTAGGGTCCCCTTTGCGCTTGGGCCTGGCACCGGGGTGCGTGTCCGGTAGCTTTATCTTGTCCCCCAGGGCCGCGGCGATCAATTCGATTGCCTTGTTGAGTTCGGGCTCGGTAGGCGAGCCTGTGGCTTTGGGCCTTGGGTTTCCTCTTTGTTTGTGGCATTCTTGGGGGGGTTACCTTGGGGTAGGCCCCGATTCCCGCCATGAGATTTAAATCTCGGGAATCTATTGGTGGGTGGTCGGCCATTTTTGATGACGCCGCCTCCCAAGATGGCCGCCGTGAAAAAGGCGCGAAAACCCCTTCGGCTCCCTTGGCGGGTTTTTGGTGGGGGGTTCTCTCCCTTACCGCCTCTCCGCCGCTGCATTCGGATTCATCCTCATCTTCCTCACTCGCTGCTTCGCAGCCTTCGATTAGGCTCCGTAGTTCCGCGATGAGGTCGGTGTTGCTTTGCGATGAATCTATCAGGTCCAGGAGTTTTCCTTTTAGGTTGTGCTTTTCCCCTTTTGGAGTCTCGTGTTCGTCCCACTCCTCTCCGCGCCTGGCAGGGGTGCGTGGGTAGTGGAGTAGGCCACTTGCTTCAGATGCCTCTCCTCGGGTGGCTTCGGGTTGGGCAGGTCGTTCTGCCATCTCCTTGGTGAACGCTCTGGTGTTCATCCTTTCCGTCTTGGTTCTTTGCATGCTTGTGGAATGTTTGGGTTGGGCTGCCGAACCATCCTCTGCTACCATTTTGTTAGATATGTTCGAGGATCGTGCCCAATAATTCCAACAAGCAGTTCTGGTTTAAATCGTTTATTGTTTATTGACTGGACATCTCGTCAATACAGGTACATCTCAGGAACTGGAACAGGACCGCATGGCTGACCCTTAAGTACCCCCTGGGCGTGGCTAAGGTAAGGAGGGGCTATTGGGTTAGGGTGTACCTTGTGGGCTGGCCTGTCCAGCCCCCCTACCCCTAGCTCTGAGTCAGAGGCAAGGCATTTATTCCTGACAGTGCTTTTTGGGGAAGCCTAGGTCAGAACACACTATACCCCAATGATCATCCATTGTCATGAAAGTGGTTGCAAACGTTTGCCCACTTTTGTCCTAAAGGATTAGACATGTCTGTGGCCAATTCCTTGTAAGGAAGCCAAGCAAAGGCAGTATCGATATTAGCCAAGTGGAGGGAATGGCCTGGAGTTTCAGGAAGAACAGTCACTATCAAAAAGAGCCCTGGTGGCACAGGGGTTAGAATGCAGTATTTTTTTTTTTTAATTTGATTTATATGCCGCCCTTCTCCGGAGACTCAGGGCGGCTTACAATGCGTTAAGCAATAGCCTTCATTCTTTTGTATATTTTTATACAAAGTCAGCTTATTGCCCCCACAAACTGGGTCCTCATTTCACCTACCTTAGAAAGGATGGAAGGCTGAGTCAACCTTGAGCCTTGGAGAGATTCAAACCAGCAGAAATTGCAGGCAGCTGTGTTAATGACAGGGTGCACCAAACCACTGTACTATCAAGGCTCTTGCAGGCTAACTCTGCCCACAGTCTGGAGTTTGATTCTGACGGGGCTAAAGGTTGACTCAGCCTTCCATCCTTCCGAGGTTGGTAAAATGAGGATCCAGATTGTTGGGGGTAATATGCTGACATTGTAAACCACTCAGAGAGGGCTGTAGAGCACTATGGGGCTGTATCAGAGGTGGGTTTCAGCAGGTTCTGACCAGTTCTGGAGAACCGGTAGTGGAAATTTTGAGTAGTTCGGAGAACCTGTAGTAAAAAATTCTGACTGGCCCCACCCCCATCTATTCTCTGCCTCCCAAGTCCCAGCTGATCGGGAGGAAATGGGGATTTTGCAGTATTCTTCCCCTGGAGTGGGGTGGGAATGGAGATTTTACAGTATCCTTCCCCTGGAGTGGGGTGGTAATGGAGATTTTACAGTATCCTTCCCCTGCCATGTCCACCAAGCCACGCCCACCAAGCCATGCCACGCCCACCAAGCCACACCCACAGAAATTTGAAACCCACCACTGGGCAGTATATAAGTTTAAGTGCTATTGCTTTTCCTGTTGCTATCAAAAGAAGAGTCAGATAAGTGGCACTTTAGTCCAGGATAAGAATGTAGTATGACTAAACATCTCAGACCAACTCCTCTCTAGTTCCTATGAAGACAAAGGCAGAGAGAGGCTTGCAATATTCTGATACTACAGCTTTACAATAAAAGTAGTCCTGACACATAGGGTATTGGTTTCCTAATGTGTTCTCTCATGAAGAACTAGGAGGTATAAATTCTCCCTCACTCACCTGAGCAGTATTTGGGCACCAGGAATAAAGACAAGAATAAGCACACAAACGTATAAATGTATGTATATATATGTATGTGTATGTGTGTGCACACACACACAAACATATACAGTACATACATACATACATACATACATATACATATATATTTTTGGGGCTGCCAAAAATATTTGAAGGGCTGTCACAGAGAGGAGGGGGTCAAGCCAGTGGTGAAATCTAAATTTTTTTTATTACTGGTTCTGTAGGCGTGGCTTGGTGAGCGTGGTGTGGTGTGGCTTGGTGGGTGTGGCTTGGTGGGCAGGGCAGGGGAAGGATGCTGCTAAATCTCCATTCCCACCCAACTCCAGGGGAAGGATATGCAAAATCCCCATTCCCTTCCCACTCCTGGGGGAAGGATATTGCAAAATCTCCATTCCCACCCCACTCTGGGGCCAGCCAAAGGTGGTATTTGCCGGTTCTCTAAACTACTCAAAATTTCCTCTACGGGTTCTCCAGAACCTGTCAGAACTTGCTGGATTTCACCCCTGGGTCAAGCTATTTTGCAAAGCACCTGAAGGCTAGACAAGTCTTAAGGCCAGACAAGGAAGAATGGATGGAAACTGAACAAGGAGAGATTCAACCTAGAAATACGGAGACATTTTCTGACAGTGAGAGAAATCAACCCATGGAACAGAAGTTGCCTTCGGAAGTTGTGGGAGCTTCATCATTGGAAGCTTTCAAGAGACTGGACTGTCATCTGTCAGAAAGGGTTTAAGGTTTTCTGCTTGGGTGGGGGGTTGGACTAGATGCCCTTCAAAGCCCCTTCCAACTGTTAATCTGTATCTGTATACACACACACACACTTATATGTGTGTGTGTGTGCACGCATGTGCTTTTTATTGTTGTTCATAGACCCAACAGCTTTTCCCCCTGCAGCTGACAAAACCTACTGAGGCTGATTCAAAAGTTCTCCTGAAGATCAGGAGCAGGAGTTTGGCAAATTGAAGTGGCTGCCCTTCCAATTAGTATGAGAAAGATGTATTCTCTTCCCATCTTCTCCTTTATGCTTGTTTGAGGGAAAGGAGTTAATTTAGCTACAGTTAATTTCATGCCCTTCGTAATGGTCCCAATTATATCTTCCTAATTATTTCAAGGCCTCGTGTGCTTTGGATGAGTGCCTTTTTCAGAAGGGGATATTAAATAACTATCATCTCCCTCATTAATACAATTTGCAATAAAGAGAAACAAGAAGCGACACGAGCAGGCAGTGGAAACGGGAGGACTAAAACAGAACCTGCTTGGAGACAATAAGGGAGAAGATGGCCTGACCTTGGCAGCTTACGATTTCAATAGGATTAGAGGACCTGCATCTGAGTCCATGGGCACAATTGGAGTTTGAGCTATTGGTATGTTTGGAAATTGGAAGTACGTGGCCCTTGATACTTCTAATTCTTGGCATGGTAACCACAAAATACAGCTATTCCTTGACTTACGACCACCATTGAGCCCCAAAATTTCAGTTCTTAAGTGAGACATTTGTGAAGGGAGTTTTGACCCCATTTTACGACCTTTCTTGCCATAGTCGTTAAGCGAATCACTAGCAGTTGATAAGTGGGTAACCCGGTTGTTGAGTGAATCTGGATTCCCCCTTGACATCGCTTGTCAAAAGATTGAAAGAGGTGGTCCCACACTACAATGGTCATAAGTATGAACCAGTTGCCAAGCATCTGAATTTTGATCCCAGGATCATGGGGCTGCTAGAAAGGTCGTAACTGTTGAAAAATGGTCATAAGTCCCTTTTTCAGTGCTGTTGTAACTTTGAACGGCCACTAAATGAATTGTTGTAATTCAAGGACTACCTGTAGTCATTTTTTAGTCATCTGAGAATCAATCTGGAGCTCTGTTATCGGCTACAGAGGTCTTCGGGAATAGGAAAGGCCTCTGTAGTCGATAACAGAGCTCCAGATCAATCCGAAGCTCTGTTATCAGCTACAGAGGCCTTCAGAAAAGCCTTGCCGGCTGCAGAAGAAGTGGACTGAGATGTGCGAGGCCCGGCTGCAACTTTCTGAAGGTAAGTAGTAGGGCAGCTCCACCCCTGTCCCATCCCCACCCTAGCTTAATTTTTACCTGTGCACCCTGGAATGGGTGGGGTCTTAATTAGGTCTTATTTTGGGAATAGGGTTTATATTGTCCGTACATGTAAAAATCAAGCTAGGACTTATTTTCTGAGTAGGTCGTATTTTCGGGAAAACATGGTACCTCTTTATCTACTTGTATTTCCTGGCTTCCGAACAGCTAGGTTGGCTGGAGCTGAGGCAAGTGACAGGAGCTGATTCCATCATGCAGTGGTAGGACTCGAACCGCTGGAACATAGACCTTCTCCGGTGTCTTTTAAGAACCAACTGGAAATTAATCCTCCAACACATTCCTTCCAGGATAAACTTCGAGGGATTTTGCACGCCCAACTTACTGTTGGTTGGGATGGAGTTGGCCATCAACCTTTCAATGTCATTTTTGCTATGCTCCCATTGCGACTGCCATCTTGACATTTTTTTAACCATACCCTGTAGACATTCTGCTTCTAATTCAACATGCTGAGTTTGCCCTTTGCAGAGATCAATCCATCTTGTAAGCATAACAAAGGTTAAAAGGCTGGTTTCATACAATCTTTTGAACCTTTTCAAGAGAGGGAGGCAGGGAGGGAGGGAAGGAAGGAAGAAAAGAAAGAAAGGAAAGAAGGAAAGAAGGAAGGAAGGAAGGAAGGAGATGATGGGAAGGGGGAAGGATGGACAGAAGGAAAAGGAGGGAGGGAGGGAAGGAAGGAAGAAAAGAAAGAAAGGAAAGAAGGAAAGAAGGAAGGAAGGAAGGAAGGAAGGAAGGAAGGAGATGATGGGAAGGGGGAAGGATGGACAGAAGGAAAAGGAGGGAGGGAGGGAGGGAGGGAGGGAGGGAGGAAGGAAGGAAGGAAGGAAGGAAGGAAGGAAGGAAGGAAGGAAGGAAGGAAGGAAGGAAGGGATTCTCAGAAGTGAATAAAATTGCTTCAAAATCTCCATGGCCATTTCAAACCACCACTGAAAGAAATCTCTATTTTTTTTAAAAAAAAAATGTTCCATTTTGCCTAAGAAGCAGCTGTAATGTTTAAAAAGAGCACGCCTTATGATGTTTCAAGGAAATGAAGACAACAGAAGGACGCTTTTAAAACTAGATTGGAGCCTTTTATGACTTCCTTTCACAATTAGTCTTGTCCTTGAGGAAGGGAATAGCTCTCAAGATAATCTTGGTCAGCTGTTTGAAATGCTGCAGCTAATGAAAATGAATGGAGGAATGATAAAAAGAAACGTTAGAATTAAGTTACACTGTCTGGAGTAAGAGCAAACATACTAATAATGAGTTAGTCTCTCATGTTCTATAATAATGATGGTGGCTAAATCTGGGCAGCCGGTTGAAATGTTATGTTAATATTAGCAGTTGGCAATTGGATATTAGAAGACGATGAATAAAAATGGACTCATTCTAATTCAAGGACTAGTGCCATACAAAGCTTTTATTTGAAAATTGAACCTGAAGGCAATTTGATGGAGGGTTGGTTTTTTTTTTTTTTTTTTGGGAATTAAATCAACCAAATCAATTAAATCAGATCGACCAATTGTTTATTCCTTTCTGATTGTAGAGTCAATTGGATTTGAAGAGTTGATTGGATCTGGAAAAACAAGTCACGTGGAATTGCAGCCCTTTGCTCTGGGCGTTCACGTTACAGGAAATAAGATGATGGGGGCTTAAAATGCATCCTTTGACTTGGAAAATGTAGGAGAAAGGAGTGGCAGAAAACTGGACCTGACAAATGCTTTGGATGATATTGGTCTGGTATTGCTAGGGAAGAAGTCTCTGCAGGAGGCAAATGACTGGTTTCTCCTGCATAGAGCAATGAGCAGGGACTGGACGAAAGTAGTTGTGCCGGAAGCAACCTAAGATGGTCAATGAGTGGATGATCAACCACATCATTGATGAAACCAATGCGATCCTAAGTTGCATTAACAGAGGGATGCAACCAAGATCAAGAGAGGTACTAATACCACCAGGGGTGGGTTCTAAATTTTTTTACTACCGGTTCTGTGGGCATGGCTTATTTTGTGGGTGTGGCTTGGAGGTCATGTGACTAGGTGGGTGTGGCTAGCTGGTCAGAGTCATTTCTGGAAGGTCCTCGCACTTACGACCAGTCCTCGCACTTACGACCCGACTCATTTGTTTGCTTTTAACACTGATCAGCTGTAGGGCGGCCCTTTGAAGCCCTGCGGCAAGAGTTTAAACAGTTTTTTTTCCCTCTAGTCATCGGCTGGGACTCAGGAGGCAGCAATAGATTGCGGGTGGGACCAAATAAAAGGTAAGAATAACATGGGAGGGCGGGTGGGGGAGAGAACTGGTTCGGTGACGTCATATCGTCACCGCTCGGCCGAACTGGACTGAACCAGGAGGAACCCACCACTGAATACCACTCTATAAAGCCTTAGTAAGATCACCCCTGCATCCAGTTTTGGTCACCACACTATAAAAAAAAAAGATGTTGAGACTGTAGATAGAGTGCAAAGAAGAGCAACCAGGATGATTAGGGGACTGGAGGCTAAAACATACAAAAGAACAGTTGCAAGTACTCGACAAGACTAGTCTACTGAAGAGAAGGACCAGTGAAGAGAAGGGGACATGATAGCAATGTCCCAACCCTTGAAGGGCTACCACAGAGAGGAGGAGGGTTAAGATATTTTCCAAAGCACCCAAAGGCCAGCCAAGGAACGATGGATGGAAACTGAACAAGGAGAGATTCAACCTGGAAATAAGGAGGAACTTTCTGACAGTGAGAACAATCAACCCATGGAACAGAAGTTGCCTTCGGAAGTTGTGTGAGTTTCATCACTGGAAGCTTTCAAGAAGAGACTGGAGTGCCAGCTGTCAGAAATGGTATGGGGCAGGGGTGAAATCTACTTACCTTCCCTACCGGTTCGGAAGTGCACGCACAGACCCTCACACGGACCCCCACGTGCACGAGTGGACCCTCTGCGCATGTGCAGAGGGTAAAACGAGGAAGTAATGATGACCGGGCATGTGGGCGGAGCCTCGCGCTCCTGTCACTACCGGTTCTCCGAACCACCCGCCACCATCGCTACCGGTAGCATTTCACCCCTGGTATAGGGTCTCCTGCTTCGGTGGGGTTGGACTAAAAGACCTACAAGGTCCCTTCCAACTCTGTTAATTTGTATCTGTATCTAGTTGATGTGCACAGCAATGTCTACCATGGGAGAAGAGGAGAAACCCTGCTCTAAAACAGGAACAGCTGAAGACAACTTTAAGGTGGCATCTGCTGTGATCGGGAAGGAGACAAAGGCAAAGTCATGAGAACCCTGTCTAAAGCACCCTATTATTAAGACCAGCTGTCTGCAATTAAAGTAAGTTCGAATCTCGCCAAGGCCCAAGGTTGACTCAGCCTTCCATCCTTTCTAAGGTAGGTAAATTGAGGACCCAGTTGCGGGGGCAATAAGCTGACTTTGTATAAATATACAAAAGTATGAAGGCTATTGCTTAGCGCATTGTAAGCCGCTCTGAGTCTCCAGAGAAGGGCGGCATATAAATCAAATTAAAAAAAAAAAAACACCCGGCATACTAAAACAGATACCGGGGGAAGTCTGGGCTCTGCTTTAGGGGATGTGAGGATGAGCTAACCGTTTTCTGAAACCGCCTTGTGCTTCCTGCCTTGTGTTTTGTTTTATTTCTAATTAACGTTTAAGTAAATACCAAAGTGAGACAAGGATGTATCCTGCCCTCATTCCTGTTTATTTTGGCAGCTGTTTACAAGATAAATGACATGGTAGTATAAAGCAAGGAAAGAGACATATTTTGCTGAAACTAAGCATTTGAAATGTAGAGAATTTGGACTATTCTTCAACCATGTTTTTTTTTTTCTTCTTTTAGCTGGATCTCATACAATAAAACATGAAGATTCTAAAATAGATTACACCGGAGTAATCTTGGCTGACGTACCTCTCAGATTTTGAAAGCGTGTGTTGGGTGCACTCATGGGCAAGACCCAACTGTTCACAGAAGAGCTGTCTTGTTGGCTACAGCTGTTCCCAAAATGCTTATTTATCAGGAGACAAATTAATCACCCTGGACCTTTTCTCCTCCCCTCCGAGATCTTTGTGGTCCTAAAGGCATAAGTAGGATGCTGGTAATCTACTTTGCCACATAATCATCTTCCTATTTCATACTTTGGCTTTTTAATCAGGAAGCCTGATGGATCCCAGGAGCAATGTGGGTGAACACACTGGTGGAAAACCCACTGATTGTATGAGATCCAGCTCTGCTGGCTTGGAATATTGACGATCTTTTAGATTTCTCCCTACTAGGGTTCTAAGAAAATTTAAAAGATCATTACAGATAGTCCCAAAGGTGCTTTTTCAGAAGGCAACTGCACATTCAATTTTGGTTTAATAGTTAGCAATTCTTCTGCAGGAAAGTTTCAGGATGCAGCCAAGGCAGGTAACCAAAATGGTCCAGTGGTGGGCTGGTCCACTGGTGGGTTACCGGTTTTAGCGAACCGGTAGTAAAACTGGTGGGAGGCTCCGCCCACCAGTGGTGGGTTGCTACCGGTTCTCCCTGGTTCTTGCGAACTTGGTAGTGGAAATTTTGAGTAATTTGGAGAACCAGTAAACACCACCTCTGCCTGGCCCCACCCCCAATCTATTCGCTGCCTCCTGAGTCCCAGATGATTGGCTAGAAGGAAAAAATCAGAGCTTACTTAACAAAGAAGAGAAGAAAAAAAAAAAAAAAACAAGACATGGTCGCTTTAAATTGAGAAGCCAAGAAGCCTCCCAACTGATCGGCTAGAACCGATCCACTCCTTGTAAACTGCTCGGTGGTGGTAGATTGGCAATTGAGGCCAAGCTGTCTGAAAGCAGTTTCCTATGGTCTCGGTGGTGGTAGAGCGGCAAAAAACTGTTTAAACTCTTGCCGGGGCGCTTCAAAGGGCCACCCTACAGCTGATCAGCAGTAAAAGGCAGTGTGGTGGTAGACTAGTGCGCTCCCAAAACAAATGGGTAGACCGGTATGGCTCTGCAAGCAGTTAAAAGCCTGGTAGACCAGTACCTCTGCTAAATCCTAAAGAATTGTTTGTCACAAATTGTTTGTCACATGACCATCAAACCACCCCCACAAAATAAGCCACGCCCACAGAATCGGTAGTAAAAAAAATTAGAACCCATCCCTGCCGCCCACCAACCTGGATGTCATCAGGAAGCTTCTGCGCATGTGTGCGGTCCCGTTGCGAACCGGTAATAAAAATAAGTAGAACCCACCCCTGTGTTAGTCCCTGAGTTACAGGCTCTCTCCCAAGGGTGGGGTTGTGCCAGGGGTGAAATGCTCCTGGTTTGGACTGGATCGCCCGATCCGGTAGCGATGGCAATGGGTGGTTTGGAGAACCAGTAGCAAAAATCCCTGCGCCCCCCGCCCCAGCTGAGCCGCGCGATCATCAGAGGCTGTTTTTTTTTACTTTTAAAAGCATTTTTTTCTACAACCTTTTTGGCCGGAAAAAATGCTTTTAAAAGTTAAAAAAAAAGCCTCTGATGATTGTGCGGCTCAGCTGGGATCGTCAGAGACTTCTAAAAGCATTTTTTTGTGCAACCTCTTCGGCTGAAGAGGTTGTAGAAAAAATGCTTTTAAAAGTAAAAAAAAAAAAGCCTCTGATGATCGCACAGCTCAGCTGGGATCGTCAGATGCTTCTAAAAGCATTTTTTTTGTGCAACCTCTTCAGCTGAAGAGGTTGTAGAAAAAATGCTTTTAAAAGTAAAAAAAAAAAAAGTTGGCCACGCCCAGTCACATTACTCCCCCACAAGCCACACCCAAGAACAGGTAGTAACAAATTTTAGATTTCACCCCTGGGTTGTGCTACCAGAGGGAGAAATCTTTGGCCAAGTGAAATCAGATTAAAGCCCAGGACGTCTGAAGAATGATTGATAGGCAGAGGAGGCTGTCTGTTGTCGCTAGAAAAATAACCTAGCCAGCCTAGAATTGAGTAATATTTTGACCAAAGCTAGCCATCGCCATCATACTGAATATGGCCAGGGAAAAAAAAAAGGAGCTAACATTGCCAGGCAGAACAATTCTCTTCTCTGTTTTTCTACTGGTTCTCATTCAGCTGGAGGCAAATCTGTTTTTGAACACTGCTTCCAAAGAAAAAGGGAATTGTGATAATGTTCTCCTGGATAGATATGGTGTTCTTATTTAGCTCTCGCTGGGAGCTCTGAGCAATTTCTGAGTGTCCTGCCTTCCAACGGAACAATCCTTGTCCAGGGATGGGCAGCTGGTGGTTCTCCCACCCTCAATTCAAGGGAAGATCTGGGGGTTGAGTGGGGTCCCTTATCTCCTGGATGTTTTTCACAAGCAGTGTTACCATTCTTGCTAAAAGGAGAATCCTCCTCCTCCTTATCTATCTTCTTCTCCTTCTCCTCCCCATTGTCTCCTCCTCCTCTATCACATTCTCTTTCTCCTCCTCCTCCTCCTCCTTCTCCATCTCCTTCTCTATCTCCTCCTCTTCTATCTCCTCCTCTATCTCCTTCTCTTTCTCCTCCTCCTCTATCTCCTCCTCCTCTATCTCCTCCTCCTCCTCCTCTATCTCTTCCTCCTCCTCCTCCTCTATCTCCTCTTTCTCCTTCTCTATCTCCTCCTCCTCTATCTCTTCCTCCTCCTCCTCTCTCCTTCTCTTTCTCTTTCTCCTTCTCTTTCTCCTCCTCCTCTATCGCCTCTTCCTCCTCCTCTATCTCCTCCTTCTCCTCCTCCTCTATCTCCTCCTCTTTCTCCTTCTCTATCTCCTTCTTTTTCTCTTTCTCCTTCTATATCTCCTCCTCCTCCTCTATCTCCTCCTCCTCCTCCTCTATCTCCTCCTCTATCTCCTCCTCCTCCTCCTCCCTTCTCTTTCTCCTTTTCCTCTATCTCCTCCTCCTCCTCCTCTTTCTCCTTCTCTTTCTCCTTTTCCTCCTCCTCCTCCCCCTCCTCCTCCTCCTCCTCCTCCTCCTCCTCCTCCTCCTCCTCCTCCTCCTCCTCCATTTTCTCTGCTCACAAACCGGGTGGAGAATTGCAAAACTCCATCATTGAATGCCAAGCTCCAGCCTGAGCCAATTTTTATTCTAAAGGGCTGCAGATTTCCAAAGGAGATGGAACACACACACACACACACACACACACACACACGGCCCAGCCAGATGACTGATGTCAAGTGACCAGCCTTGCACTGCCTTACATCAGCCTGGCTGAGCGTCAGTGCGATTGTGTTACAATCACATTCATTTTCAGAACCTCCTCTGTTGCAATGGCTCCATCTCCGGGGCAATCGTTTCCTGCCTGCTACCACCCACCCCCCTCTCTCTTTCTCTTCCCCCCCCATCTCAACACCCCTTTTCTCTCCTCTGCCTTGACTCAAAGGGATGTCAGCAGAAGCTGCTGAGGGTGCAGCCCTTTCCAAACCCCACTGAAGCGAATGGTTGGTGGGGTGGGGGAGGGGAGATACAAAGCCTCCCAGGGCCACTTTCCTGCCAGATGCAAACGGGATGACCTCTTGGGTTTATGAAAGCCAAGCCTGCAGGAGAGGCCCAAAGAGGGTGAGGAATCGCTGCTGAAGAACCATCTTCTGTTCAGTTGTGTTCCTCAACCTGATCACATCCGTAAACTAATGGGGGAGGGAAAAAAAAAAAGAAAAGAAAAATCAAACTGAAGTTCATTAGCACCAGCGCCTTCCAGCAGGACCAGCTGGCTGTATGAAATATTAATAGAAAGGCAAGCTGGTCTCGGTCTCGGTCTCCTCCAGCTGGTAGTGGTGGTGGTGGGAGAAGATGACACTGTCCTCAGTAACATATTGTCCTGCCCGTTCTCTGGCAGGGCATTTCCACTTCCCCAGATGGCTGGCTGATGGCAGTTGTCCCCTGTTCCCTGACATGACAAGGCTCATGTGCTCAGCATTGAGGGCAAAACGATCCGCTTCCCCACCTGTGCTCAGCAGGGGAAGGGGCTTCCGGAGCATCCTGGGGGCAGGACGGCCGCAAAGATGGGAGCTTTGGGGGGAGGGGCTGGGGACCCCCAAGTGCAAAAGGGACTCAGTTTCACCTCAAATATATGTACCGGTATATATATATATATATATATATATATATATATATATATATATATATATATATATATATATATATATATATATATATATATATATATATATATATATTGTAAATAAACCCATTAGCAACTCTTTCCTTCCTTCCTTCCTTCCTTCCTTCCTTCCTTCCTTCCTTCCTTCCTTCATTCATTCATTCTCTCCTCCCTTTCTCTTTCCTTTCTTCCTCCTTACCTTTCTCATTTCCCTCCCTTCTCACTTCCTCCTTCCTCTCCTTGCTTTTTTCCTTTTTTATTCCTTCTCTCCTTCCCTTTCTGTCTTCCCTCATTTCCTTCCTTCCTTCCTTCCTTCCTTCCTTCTTTCTTTTTTCCTTCCTTTCCTTCCTTCCTGCATCATTCCTTCCCTCCCTCCTTCCCTCCCTCCCTCCATCCTTTCTTCCCTCCCTTCCTCCCTTCCTTCCCCCTTCCTATTTTCTCTCCTTCCTTTTTTCTGCCTTCCTTCCTTCCTTCCTTCCTTCCTTCCTTCCTTCCTTCCTTCCTTCCTTCTTCCTTTCCTTTCTTCCTCTCTTCCTCCCCCTCCCTCCATCCCTCCGTCCCTCCCTCCCTCCTTCCTTCCCTCCCTCCCTCCATTCATTCCTTTCTTCCCCGATATTTCTGTTGAACATTCAAAAGAGTTTGGGTGCAACTGCAGTCAGGGGCAGAGAGAGAAAGAATCTAATATTTTGTTTCTATTGTGAAACTAAATTTAAAGACATAGATTTTATGGGTGGAGACAAAATGACTTGTATTTTAAATCCATGCCTGCAATCTGGAGAACGGACGCTCTCTCTCACACACAGAGACACCAGCTCCTGACCTTATTCCATGTGACATCCTCTCAGGTATTTGAAGAATGCTATCATATCCCCCCTTAGTCATCTTTCCTGAAGGCTAAACAGACTCCTGCCCTTCAATGTCTCTTTATAAGACCTTCCCAGTCCCCTGATCATCCTGTTTGCCATTCTTTGAATCTATCCCAGATTCTCTGCAGTGGCTTTCTTTGCAGCTATCACGCACTGCTGACTCATAGGCGATTTGCAATTAATTGCAACTTCATTTTTTTCCAGTGAATACTTATTTTTTTGAGTGAAGAACTTTGCATTTGTCTCTAACTTTCATTCTGTTATTTATACTCTATTTCTCAGTCCTATCAAGATTGATTGCATCTCTCCTTCCCCTCCCCTCCCCTCCCTTGCCTTCTCCTCCCCTCCTCTCCCTTCCCTTCCCTCCCCTTCCCTTCCCCTCTCCTCCTTCCCTCCTCTCATCTCCCTTGCCTTCCCCTCCCCTGCCCTCCCCTCCCCTCCCCTGCCTTCTCCTCCCCACCCCTCCCTTCCCTTCCCTTCCCTCCCCTTCCTCTTCCTCCTTCCCTCCTCTCCTCTCCTCTCCTCTCCCTTGCCTTCCCCTCCCCTCCCCTCCCCTCCCCTCCCCTTCCCTTCCCTTCCCTTCCCTTCCCTCATGTCTGTATTGAAATGTTATGTCCACTGAAAAACTACTTAACATCCCAGGGAAATGGAAGGCAGACCCTCCTTTCTGAAAGCAATTATGTAACATGGCATTTCTGCCTCTGAGCCAGTGCTACCAAGATTCCCCTCTGGGTGAGGAGAAAGTATAAATGTGATTTATCTAAAACCATCTTGAAAATCATTGATTGCTGCCGAGGAGCTCCGATTCTTAAATGCCAGCCTTAAGGCATGAAAATTGCACACTGGTGTCTTTTGAAAGAGAACATGGAGTCACTTGGTATTTTTCTGAAGCAGGTCCTGCTTCAAAAATCAAATCTCTCCCAATAGTCCAGCCCTGCTTTTAGAATTAGAAATTAACCTATCAAAACTGAACAACTGAAAATAGAAGAGAAGAGAAAAGAAGAGAATAACAGAGTTGGAAGGGACATTGGATGTCTCTTAGTCCAACACCCTGTTCAAGCAAGAGACTCTATACCAAGAGGAGAGGAGAGGAGAGGAGAGGAGGGGAGGGGAGGGGAGGGGAGGGGAGAGGAGGGGAGGGGAGTGGAACGGAGGAAAGAGAAGAGAAGATAAGAGAGAAGGGGAGGGGAGGGAAGGGAAGGGAAGGGAAGGGAAGAGGAGGGGAGGGGAGGGGAGGGGAGAGGAGAGGAGAGAGGAGAGGAGAGGAGAGAGAAGGGGAGGGAAGGGAAGAGAAGAGAGAAGGGAAGAGGAGAGAAGAGAAGAGAAGAGAAGAGAAGAGAAGAGAAGAGAAGAGAAGAGAAGAGAAGAGAAGAGAAGAGAAGTAGGCTTCGTCTTATGACCACCAACGAGCCCAACATTTCTGTTGATAAGTGAGACATTTGTTAAGTGAGTTTTGCCCCATTTTATGACCTTTCTTGCCACAGTTGTTAAGAGAATCACTGCAGTGGATAAGTTAGTAACCTGGTTGTTAAGTGAATCTGGCTTCCCCATTGCCTTGGCTTGTCAGAAGGTTGCAAAAGGGGATTACATGACCTTGGGACTCAGCAATGGCCATAAGTATGAACCAGTTGCCAAGTGTCCGAATTTTGATTTCATGATCATGGGGCTGCTGGAAAGGTTGTAACTGTGAAAAACAGTTATGCGTCACTTTTTTCAGTGCTGCTGTAACTTTGAACGGTCATTAAACAAACTGTTGTAAGTCGAGGACTACCTGTACTTGACCAAGTGTGATTAGACACACAAGAATTTTGTCTCCAGTGCAAAAACTCTCAATGTACATTTAAAGCAACAGGATAATAATAATCATAATCACAATAATGATACCAATAAGAAGGGGTAGTAGAGAAGATGAGAAGCTACCTCGTTCTCTGCCGTCCCCTTCTTCTTTTGCCCTCAATTGTTTCCCAGCATGAGGCTCTTCCCCAGTGAGTCCTTCCTTCTCCTTAGGTGGCCAAAGTATTTGAGTTTCATCTTCAGGATCTGGCCTTCTAAAGAGCAGTCAGGGTTGATCTCCTCTAGGACTGACCGGTTGGATCGCCTTGCAGTCCAAGGGACTCCCAGGAGTCTTCTCCAGCAACATAGTTCAAAAACCTCAACTCTTTGGCGCTCAGCCTTCTTTATGGTCCAGCTTTCACAGCCATCCATTGCAACTGGGAAAACCATAGCCTTGACTTGTCTTGACTTGACTTGATCGTATGGGTAAATATAGTAATAGCAATAGAAATAGCACTTAGACTTATATACCACTTCACAGTGCTTTACAGCCCCTCTCTAAGCGGTTTACAGAGTCAGCATATCGCCCCCAACAATTCAGGCCCCCATTTTACCCACCTCGGAAGGAAGGAAGTCAACCTTGAGCCTGGTGAGATTTGAACAGCAAAATTGCAGGCAGCTGGCAGTCATGAGAAGTAGTTTGCAGTACTGCACTCTAACCACTGCACCAGGGGTGGGTTCTAAATTTTTTTACTACCGTGGTTCTGTGGGCGTGGCTTATTTTGTGGGTGTGGCTTGGAGGTCATGTGACTAGGTGGGCGTGGCTAGCTGGTCAGAGTCATTTCTGGAAGGTCCTCACACTTACGACCGGTCTTCGCACTTATGACCCGACTCATTTGTTTGCTTTTAACACTGATCAGCTGTAGGACGGCCCTTTGAAGCCCCGTGGCAAGAGTTTAAACAGTTTTTTTTCCCTCTAGTCATCAGCTTTTGACTCAGGAGGCAGCAATAGATTGCGGGTGGGACCAAATAAAAGGTAAGAATAACGTGGGGGGGTGGGGGGGAGGGCGGGGGGTGGGGGAAACCCGGTTCAGTGACGTCATATCGTCACCGCTACCGGCTCGGCCGAACCGGACCGAACCTGGAGGAACCCACCACTGCACTGCACCACTGTAGCTTATATACTTAGATACAAGACAGTACTGTGTGAATTAGGTGTTCCGCAGATAAAGCACATGAGGGGAAAAAACTGTCTCTGCATAAGGAAGTAAGGAACATTGTTTAATTGGATAGAACGGCAAAGGATCATCACTAAAGCTGAATGTGTTTATTATTTTTCAAACACATATTAGATCAGGGGTGTCAAACCTGATTTTATTGAGAGCCGCATCAGGTTTGTCTTTGATCTCAGAGGGATGGGGTGGGTGTGGTTAGAGTGGGCATGGCCTGCTCGATGTCACCCATGTCCGGGGCTCCTGTGGCAGCCTGAGTGTTCTGCCAGCGAAAACAGGCTCCCAAGCTCCGTTTTCAGCTGTGACGGCCTCCTGCAGCCCTCTGCCAGCGAAAACGGAGCTCACAAGCTCTGTTTTCGCTGGCAGAGGGTTGCAGGAGGCCGTCGCAACCGGAAACGGAGCTTGGGAACCTGTTTTCGCTGGCAGAGGCAGCGCGGGGCGGTCCTTCACTATTTCCAGGGTGGCCCCCGAGGGCTAAATCTAAGCACCTCATGGGCCTTGAGTTTGATACTCCTGTTCTAGATGTACAATTGTGCTCCATTTTTTTCTTTCTTTGATAGACCTCTGTGCTATAGCGATCAGAAAATTCAATTTTGAAGAGAGAAAGATGGTTTCGAATTGGTTCTTGATTATACTTTCCCCTCGCTTTTCTTCTCTGTAACTGAATAGTCGAATTTGTCAGCTAATTGCCTAGAAGAAATCACTGTTAATGTTCTGATTTTTTTATGCGCTTCTATCTGGCAGAGTCGCCCATTCAGATAAGTTTCCTATTTAGACTTATCTGAATGGGAGAGCAGGAACGCAGAGAATGTAAACAAGCGTTCATCCTCAAAGGACAGTGTGAGGGCTAGAGATATGGAGAAATCCATGCTTCTTGCGAGGCTTGGTCCTGCAAAGGAGCATGAACGGCCTGGGAAGATCAAGTATAAACTCGGAACTATCATTCCCAGGCGCCCAGTGAAGAAGGCAGAGAGAATGGCCTAAAAGGGCAGGAGGAAGAACTGCTAACAGTTAGATAAGCGAGGGCTGAACCCAGAGGAAGAAACAAATTTGAGAAAAAATATCTCAGGCAAATCCCTTCCTGATTCCCACAAAGAAAAAGGAAGGGGAATTATATTCATTAGAACATAGAATAGTAGAGTTGGAAGGAACCTTGGAGGTCTTCTAGTCCAACCCTCTGCTCAAACAGGAGACCTACTACCATTTCAGACAAATGGTTGTCCTGTCTCTTTTTGAAAGTCTCTAGCGATGGAGCACCAACAGCTTCTGAAGGCAAGCTATTCCATTCGTTATTAATAATAAAAATACAGGGAGTCCTGGACTTACAACAATTCATTTAGTGACATTCAAAGTTACAACGGCACCAGTGGTGAAATCCATTTTTTTTAACTACCGGTTCTGTGGGCGTGGCTTGGTGGGCGTGGTGTGGCTTTGTGGGCATGGCTTTGTGGGCGTGGCAGGGGAAGGATACTGCAAAATCTCCATTCCCCCCCCTCCAGAAAAGGATACTGCAAAATCCCCATTCCTACCCCACTCTGGGACCAGCCAGAGGTGGCATTTGCCGGTTTTCTGAACTACTCAAAATTTCCGCTACTGGTTCTCCGAGCTGCTCCAAATTTCTGCTACCGGTTCTCCAGAACCTGTCCGAACCTGCTGGATTTCACCCCTGAACGGCACTGAAAAAAATGACTTATGACTATTTTTCACACTTCCAACCGTTGCCACATCCCAATAGTGACGTGATCAAACTGACTCATATTTATGACGGTTGCAGTGTCCCAGGGTCATGTGATCCCCTTTTGGGACCTTCTGACAAGCAAAGTCAAGGGGGGAAGCCAGAGTCGCTTCACAACTTCATGACGAATTTAATAAGCATGGTGATTCGCTTAACAACGATGGCAAAAAAAAGGTTGTAAAATCGGGCAAAACTCAACAAATGCCTTGCTTAGCAGCATACATGTTGGGATCAATTGTGCTCCTAAGTCGAGGATTACCTGAACTAATAAGAATACAAATTCAGATTTGTAATTCTGATCCTGTAGCCGTTCTAAGGCCTGGAGACTAGAACACATGAAGAATGGTCGCAGGATTTGGGTTCGGCTAGTCTAAAGAAAAGAAGAATTAGGGGTGAGATGATAGCACTCTTCCAATATTTGAGGGGCTTCCACAAAGATGAGCGGGTCAACTTATTCTCCAAAGTACCAGGAGGCAGGACAAGGAACAATGGTTGGAAACCAGTGGGGAAATCCAAATTTGTTTACTTCCGGTTCTGTGGGTGTGACTTGGTGGGCATGGTATGGCTTGGTAGGCGCGGCTTGGTGGACGTGGCTTGGTGGGCATGGCAGGGGAAGGATACTGCAAAATCTCCATGCCAACCCCACTCCTGGGGAAGGATACTGCAAAATCCCCATTCCCGCCCCACTCCTGGGGGAAGGATACTGCAAAATCTCCATTCCCGCCCCACTCCTGGGGGAAGGGTACTGCAAAATCTCCATTCCCGCCCCACTCCTGGGGAAGGGTACTGCAAAATCTCCATTCCCACCCCACTCCTGGAGGAAGGGTACTGCAAAATCTCCATTCCCACCCCACTCCTGGGGAAGGATACTGCAAAATCTCCATTCCCGCCCCACTCCTGGGGGAAGGGTACTGCAAAAATCTCCATTCCCGCCCAACTCCTGGGGGAAGGGTACTGCAAAATCTCCATTCCCGCCCCACTCCTGGGGGAAGGATACTGCAAAATCTCCATTCCCGCCCCACTCCTGGGGGAAGGATACTGCAAAATCTCCATTCCCGCCCCACTCCTGGGGAAGGGTACTGCAAAATCTCCATTCCCGCCCCACTCCTGGGGGAAGGGTACTGCAAAATCTCCATTCCCGCCCCACTCCTGGGGAAGGGTACTGCAAAATCTCCATTCCCGCCCCACTCCTGGGGAAGGGTACTGCAAAATCTCCATTCCCACCCCACTCCAGGGGAAGGATACTGCAAAAATATCCATTCCCACCCCACTCCTGGGGAAGGATACTGCAAAATCTCCATTCCTGCCCTACTCCTGGGGAAAGGATACTGCAAAATCTCCATTCCTGCCCCACTCCTGGGGGAAGGATACTGCAAAATATCCATTCCCACCCCACTCCTGGGGGAAGGAAATTGCAAAATATCCATTCCCGCCCCACTCCTGGGGAAGGGTACTGCAAAATCTCCATTCCCACCCCACTCCTGGGGGAAGGGTACTGCAAAATCTCCATTCCCACCCCACTCCTGGGGAAGGATGCTGCAAAATCTCCATTCCCGCCCCACTCCTGGGGGAAGGATACTGCAAAATCTCCATTCCCTCCCCACTCCTGGGGAAGGGTACTGCAAAATCTCCATTCCCGCCCCACTCCTGGGGGAAGGATACTGCAAAATCTCCATTCCCGCCCCACTCCTGGGGGAAGGATACTGCAAAATCTGCATTCCCACCCCACTCCTGGGGAAGGGTACTGCAAAATCTCCATTCCCGCCCCACTCCTGGGGAAGGGTACTGCAAAATCTCCATTCCCACCCCACTCCAGGGACAGGATACTGCAAAATCTCCATTCCCACCCCACTCCTGGGGGAAACGATACTGCAAAAATCTCCATTCCCACCTCACTCCTGGAGAAGAATACTGAATAAATCTCCATTCCCACCCCACTGCTGGGGAAGGATACGGCAAAATCTCCATTCCCCACCCCACTCCTGGGGAAGGATACTGCAAAATCTCCATTCCCCACCCCACTCCTGGGGGAAGGGTACTGCAAAATCTCCATTCCCACCCCACTCCTGGGGAAGGATACTGCAAAATCTCCATTCCCACCCCAATCCTGGGGAAGGATACTGCAAAATCTCCATTCCCACCTCACTCCTGGAGAAGAATACTGAATAAATCTCCATTCCCACCCCACTTCTGGGGAAGGATACTGCAAAATCTCCATTCCCACCCCACACCTGGGGGAAGGGTACTGCAAAATCTCCATTCCCACCCCACTCCTGGGGAAGGATACTGCAAAATCTCCATTCCCACCCCACTCCTGTGGAAGGATACTGCAAAATCTCCATTCCCGCCCCACTCCTGGGGGAAGGGTACTGCAAAAATCTCCATTCCCGCCCAACTCCTGGGGGAAGGATACTGCAAAATCTCCATTCCCTCCCCACTCCTGGGGAAGGGTACTGCAAAATCTCCATTCCCGCCCCACTCCTGGGGGAAGGATACTGCAAAATCTCCATTCCCCGCCCCACTCCTGGGGGAAGGATACTGCAAAATCTCCATTCCCACCCCACTCCTGGGGAAGGGTACTGCAAAATCTCCATTCCCACCCCACTCCAGGGGAAGGATACTGCAAAATCTCCATTCCCACCCCACTCCTGGGGGAAGGGTACTGCAAAAATCTCCATTCCCGCCCCACTCCTGGGGGAAGGATACTGCAAAATCTCCATTCCCGCCCCACTCCTGGGGGAAGGATACTGCAAAATCTCCATTCCCACCCCACTCCTGGGGAAGGGTACTGCAAAATCTCCATTCCCGCCCCACTCCTGGGGGAAGGATACTGCAAAATCTCCATTCCCGCCCCACTCCTGGGGGAAGGATACTGCAAAATCTCCATTCCCACCCCACTCCTGGGGAAGGGTACTGCAAAATCTCCATTCCCGCCCCACTCCTGGGGGAAGGGTACTGCAAAATCTCCATTCCCGCCCCACTCCTGGGGAAGGGTACTGCAAAATCTCCATTCCCGCCCCACTCCTGGGGAAGGGTACTGCAAAATCTCCATTCCCACCCCACTCCAGGGGAAGGATACTGCAAAAATATCCATTCCCACCCCACTCCTGGGTGAAGGATACTGCAAAATCTCCATTCCCACCCTACTCCTGGGGAAAGGATACTGCAAAATCTCCATTCCCGCCCCACACCTGGGGAAGGGTACTGCAAAATCTCCATTCCTGCCCCACTCCTGGGGGAAGGATACTGCAAAATATCCATTCCCACCCCACTCCTGGGGGAAGGATACTGCAAAATATCCATTCCCCGCCCCACTCCTGGGGAAGGGTACTGCAAAATCTCCATTCCCACCCCACTCCTGGGGGAAGGGTACTGCAAAATCTCCATTCCCACCCCACTCCTGGGGAAGGATACTGTAAAATCTCCATTCCCGCCCCACTCCTGGGGGAAGGGTACTGCAAAAATCTCCATTCCCGCCCAACTCCTGGGGGAAGGATACTGCAAAATCTCCATTCCCTCCCCACTCCTGGGGAAGGGTACTGCAAAATCTCCATTCCCGCCCCACTCCTGGGGGAAGGATACTGCAAAATCTCCATTCCCACCCCACTCCAGGGGCAGGATACTGCAAAATCTCCATTCCCACCCCACTCCTGGGGGAAAGGATACTGCAAAAATCTCCATTCCCACCTCACTCCTGGAGAAGAATACTGAATAAATCTCCATTCCCACCCCACTCCTGGGGAAGGATACGGCAAAATCTCCATTCCCACCCCACTCCTGGGGAAGGATACTGCAAAATCTCCATTCCCACCCCACTCCTGGGGGAAGGGTACTGCAAAATCTCCATTCCCACCCCACTCCTGGGGAAGGATACTGCAAAATCTCCATTCCCACCCCACTCCTGCGGAAGGATACTGCAAAATCTCCATTCCCACCTCACTCCTGGAGAAGAATACTGAATAAATCTCCATTCCCACCCCACTTCTGGGGAAGGATACTGCAAAATCTCCATTCCCACCCCACTCCTGGGGGAAGGGTACTGCAAAATCTCCATTCCCACCCCACTCCTGGGGAAGGATACTGCAAAATCTCCATTCCCGCCCCACTCCTGGGGAAGGATACTGCAAAATCTCCATTCCCCGCCCCACTCCTGGGGGAAGGGTACTGCAAAAATCTCCATTCCCGCCCAACTCCTGGGGGAAGGATACTGCAAAATCTCCATTCCCTCCCCACTCCTGGGGAAGGGTACTGCAAAATCTCCATTCCCGCCCCACTCCTGGGGGAAGGATACTGCAAAATCTCCATTCCCGCCCCACTCCTGGGGGAAGGATACTGCAAAATCTCCATTCCCACCCCACTCTTGGGGAAGGGTACTGCAAAATCTCCATTCCCACCCCACTCCAGGGGAAGGATACTGCAAAAATATCCATTCCCACCCCACTCCTGGGGGAAGGATACTGCAAAATCTCCATTCCCACCCCACTCCTGGGGAAGGGTACTGCAAAATCTCCATTCCCGCCCCACTCCTGGGGGAAGGATACTGCAAAATCTCCATTCCCCGCCCCACTCCTGGGGGAAGGATACTGCAAAATCTCCATTCCCACCCCACTCCTGGGGGAAGGGTACTGCAAAATCTCCATTCCCACCCCACTCCTGGGGAAGGATACTGCAAAATCTCCATTCCCACCCCACTCCTGGGGAAGGATACTGCAAAATCTCCATTCCCACCTCACTCCTGGAGAAGAATACTGAATAAATCTCCATTCCCACCCCACTTCTGGGGAAGGATACTGCAAAATCTCCATTCCCACCCCACTCCTGGGGGGAAGGGTACTGCAAAATCTCCATTCCCACCCCACTCCTGGGGAAGGATACTGCAAAATCTCCATTCCCACCCCACTCCTGGGGAAGGATACTGCAAAATCTCCATTCCCACCCACTCTGGGGCCAGCCAGAGGTGGTATTTGCCAGTTCTCTGAATTACTCAAAATTTCCGCTACCGGTTCTCCAGAACCTGTCAGAACCTGCTGGATTTCACCCCTGTTGGAAACTAATCAAAGAGAGAAGCAACCTGGAATTAAGGAGAAACTTCCTAACAGTGAGGACAATTAACCAGTGGAACAGAAGTTGCCGTCAGAAGTTGTGGGTGTTTTATTACTGGAGGTTTTTAAGAAGAGACTGGATAATCGCTTGTCTGAAATGGCATAGGGCAGTGATGGGAAAACTTTTTGGCACCGAGTGCCGAAAAGGGAGCACGTGTGTTCAGGAGCTTTGCGCGCGCACGTGTACACTCATCTGGGCTGCAATCCAAAAGAGGAGCTGGCCAGGGCACATGCACGCAGCCAAAAATGAACTTCCGGTTTCCGGCACATGCATGCACGTGGCCAGCTAATCTTCCAGGTTTTTGGCAAGCATGCACATGCAACGATCACCAGGCTCACGCAGGAAAATGGAAAACCAGCTTTTTCCGTTTCTGGCACTGCCGCACACAAAAAGTCCAGGTGATCATTGTGTGTATGTGCACGCTAGAAACCCGGAAGAGGAACTGGCGACATTGCGCGTGCCAGACGACATGGCTTCATGTGCCAGTTTGGGCACACATGATATAGGTTTGCCATCATGGGCATAGGGTCTTCTGCTGGAGCAGGGGGCTGGACTAGAAGACCTCCAAGATCCCTTCCATCTCTATCCTCCTGTCCTGTCCTATCCTATCCTATCCTATCCTATCCTATCCTATCCTATCCTATCCTATCCTATCCTATCCTATCCTATCCTATCCTATCCTATCCTATCCTATCCAGAAATAGTTTTAGACCCCTGTGGGATTGGCCTGCCTCATTTGCTCCAGCAGAAGTGGCATGTTGAGGACCTCTTTGGCCAAAGAATTGTAGCTGGTGGGGTCCAGAATGGAGCCTTATCTGCTGTGGCTCTTGCCCCTTCAAACACTGTGCCTCTCAAGGTGAGATCGGTACCCATCCTCTTGGTCTTCTGGAAGGGACTTAAACTCTGGCTCTGCCAACTGACATGCCCCCCCCCCCACCAATGGGGCTATCCCATTCTGGAGAAGACTAGTAGATTAGGAGAAGATCCCACTTCCATTCAGTTCATATATGGGTCCCCTTTTTCATCCAGTTTCAAACTAGAAGTTAAGGAGAAATTTTCTGAGAGTGAGAACAACCAACCAATGGAACAGAAGTTGCTTTCGGAAGCAGTGGGAGCGTCATCACTGGAAGCTTTCAAGAAGAGATTGGACTGCCATTTGTTAGAAATGGTGTATGGTCTCCTGTTTTGAGTGGGTGGTTGACTAGATGACCTACAAAGTCCCTTCCAACTCTGTGAATCTGTAATCTGTAGCAGGGTTCTGACAGGTTCTGGAGAACCGGTAGCGGAAATTTTGAGTAGTTTGGAGAACCGACAAATGCCACCTCTGGCTGGCCCCAGAGTGGGATGGGAATGAAGATTTTGCAGTATCCTTCCCCTGCCACGCCCACAAGCCACACCACACCCACCAAGCCACGCCCACAGAACTGGTAGTAAAAAAAATTGGATTTCACCATTGATCTGTAGTCATAGGTAGAGGACAACCTGTCCATAGGTGATTTGAATGTATTCATTAGAAATGCATATACATTAGATATATGGAGAAAACTGGAATTATGGGAAAGTTTGGATGGGTTAAAAAAAATGCAGGAGCTAGTTTAACAGATATTTGCAAAGAGAAACTGTTGTTTTTGTCAGCACCTGTTTCAACCAACCCAAACAGATTCTACATATGGTTATCACCAGATGTACAATATTAGAATCAAATCAACTGCGTAATAGGAAGCAGTAGATAGAGAAATGCAGTCTAATCTCTTGGAGAGCTTCCAGGTGCTGACTCTGGAACAGATTTTGATTTATAGATGTCAAACATACATGCTAAATATAAAAGGGAATAGGTATGTCAGCAAGATTTGACCTGCAGGACTTCCAAAGCTGGTTTACATGTTGGAGAAGCTGTCTTAACATGTTATTTTAAATGAATTGGCTGGATTTTGACCACATTTCTTTAGCAAGAGCATCTTTTTGAGTTTGGGAGAAATTGTCAGGGAGAGACGGATTTAACTTTCCACATTTTACGTTTATCATTCACTTTTTCTCTTCACCTTGGCCTCCGTCTGTAATAAGGAATCTCTGAATCCATTTCTTTTTCTCGAGGGTTATTTGATCTCACTGAATTATAGACATCCTCGTGGGTAGAGAAGATCAATCTCAATACCCAAAGAGATATATATGGAAAATATTGGGTCATTTGGCCCCCAGTTCAGACCGGTTCTATAGAACTGGTAGTAAAATCGGTGGGAGGCTCCGCCCACTGACCCCGACGTCATCAGTAAGCTTCTATGCATGTGCAGAAGCGTGCGTAGCCCTGTTGCAAACCGGTAGTAAAGGTAAGTAGAACCCACCCCTGATTTGGACCTCTATCAGGAATGAATGAAAGATGAAAATAAAAAATACCCTCCGAACCGGTATTTTGGAAGATCAGCTGTGCCGCACGATTTATATTTGCTAGAAAGCAGGTTTTCATGCTTTCTAGCGAATATAAATCACTCGGCACAGCTGTTCCCCACCTCACTGTTCTATTACCTTCTTAAGCCTTCTTTTTCTGCACGAAGCGTGCGTTTGGCTGCGTACCGTTGGCAAACTTTGGAGGATTTCACCACTGCCTGTATCCTATGCAAAGTTTACATTATGGGAAAACAAATGACAACTTCAAAATAGCAGATGAATCCTTTTGAGGAGGCGAGTATATTATTTTTAGATGGGAGCAACTCGGTTTCAAGAAAAAAAAAACATTTTACGTGGGTGCGCGTAGATAAATCAGTTTAATTTATCTCAGGTTTGGGGTGGGGGTGGGGTTTTTTTCAACTCAAGCCTTTATTATTTGGTCGATTGAGTTCAAGTGCAACGCCGGAGTTTATGGAGTAATGAACAGCAGATCCTGTTCCAGTAAACCTTTATTAAAGGAAGTTGATGAAAATGATATTAATTATTTATGTGACCTCTGGAATAATGAGTTTGGATGTCCCGTCCTGGCAAAACCGACGAAGGGTTGCTTTAAATAGCAGGAAATGAGTTTCGTTGTTATCTCAAAAAAGGAGGTTAATTGAACACAAAAAAAATTTTCTTTGCGAAGATCGGACGCCCTGGAGCATGTTTAATAAGAGTTGGTTGCAATTGTGGTTCAGATGGAAATGCAGTTCGGGAGTCGGAAGGCGAATTTGGGCTCGGTTTGGATTTGCTCACTTTGTACCAATTTGGGCTCGTAGTCAAAAGGTTCTTAATGTGACTTGGGACTGATCCCTGGTCCAGTGGTGGGATTCAAGTAATTTAACAACCAACGGTTCTCTGCCCTAATGATTTCTTCCAACAACCAGTTTGCCAAACTGCTCAGAAAGCTAATAACTGGTTCTCCTGAAGTGGTGTGAACCGGCTGAATCCATTGCCCTGGTCGCTGTATTCTTGGCCATTCCCGTACAGTTTGGATAGATATCAAGATAACCCTATTAGCCTTCCATTAAGGCTCTAAAAACTTGACTCCCACGCTTGGGGTGCTGAATGTGTCAAGGACCCTGTTTCCTGAGTCTATTGCTAACGAGCCAAGTATCTCAGCTACTGTGTATATTTATTTCAGATGTTTCTATTGCTTTTATTGTTTTAAAATACGCTTAGTATTTTTGATTGTAATATACATATTGAATTGTAAGCCATCTAGATCATTGACTGAAGTGGGTGGCTATAGAAATTGGAGAGAAAGCAGGGGTGAAATGCTACTGGTTCGGACCGATTTGCTCGAACTGGTATAGTAATAAAAGCTACCAAGTGTTCTAAATAAACATGGTCCTTCGGGAGAAAAAAAAAAAGAGAGAGGGAATTAATCCCCCCCCCTCCGATCCAGAAGCCTGCCATTGGTCCAAACTGGTCCAAGTTTACCATCTTTCCTCCTTCATTGAGTTTGGGACTAATTTTGGAGCATCATGGATGGATCTCTTCAGGAAAGCCAGCCATGGTTTGAAGGCAGTCAGAGGCGATCCTTTGCTAGAGAGAAACCTGATTCTGTTTGGAATCAGAGCTGAGCTTTAGGGAGGGTGCCAAGAGCATTGTGAGGAGAGAGAGAGAGAGAGAGAGACAGAGACAGAGCCAGGTTTCACCTGGTTGAGGCGGGCTATTTTTGTGCCTGTAATTGCTTAGCGGAGCAGGTGCTTGGCTGATGAAACATCCTGTAAACGGTATCCGGGATTAAAGGAGGCATTGTTCCAGTGAACAGGCATTTCTTTCTTGCATGGTCCCGGCCTTGAAGATCCTCGTGTTCTCGCTTCCTCCTCCTCTATCAACAATTACACTGTTGTCTTTTTGTTTCTATCAAAGTAGCTCGTAGCTCTTCTTTTTCTTTTCTTTTCTTTTCTTTTCTTTTCTTTTCTTTCTTTCTTTCTTTCTTTCTTTCTTTCTTTCTTTCTTTCTTTCTTTCTTCTCTCTCTCTCTTTCTCTCTCCCTCCCTCTTTCTTTCTTTCTTTCTTTCTTTCTTTCTTTTCTTTCTTTCTTTCTTTCTTTCTTTCTTTCTTTCTTTCTCTCTCTCTTTCTCCCTCCTTCCCTCCCTCTCCTCCTTCCTTCCTTCCTTCCTTCTTCTTTCTCTCTCTCTCTTTCTTTCTTTCTCTTTCTCTCTCTTTCTCCTTTCTTCCCTCCCTTTCTTTCTTTCTTTCTTCCTTCCTTCCTTCCTTTCTTTTTCTTTTCTTTTCTTTCTTTCTTTCTCTCTCTCTCTTTCTCTCTCCCTCCCTCTTTCTTTCTTTCTTTCTTTCTTTCCTTTCTTTCTTTCTTTCTCTCTCTCTCTCTTTCTCCCTCCTTCCCTCCCTCTCCTTTCTTCCTTCCTTCCATCTTCTCTCTCTCTCTCTCTTTCTTTCTTTCTCTCTCTTTCTCCCTCCTTCCCTCCCTCCCTCCCTCTCTTTCTTTCTTTCTTTCTCTCTCTCTTTCTTTTTCTCCCTCCTTCCCTCCCTCTCTTCCTTCCTTCCTTCCTTCCTTCTTTTTCTCTCTCTCTTTCTTTCTCTTTCTCTTTCTCTTTCTTTCTCCCTCCTTCCCTCCCTCCCTCCCTTCCTTCCTCCCTCCCTCCCTTCCTTTCTTTCTTTCTTTCTCTCTCTCTCTTTCTCTCTCTCTTTCTCTCTCTCTCTCCTTCCTTCCCTCCCTCCCTCCCTCCCTCCCTTCCTTCCTTCCTTCCTTCCTTCCTTCCTTCCTTCCTTTCTTTCTTTCTCTCTCTCTTTCTCTCTCTCTTTCTTTCTCTCTCTCCTTCCTTCCCTCCCTCCCTCCCTCCCTCCCTCCTTTCCCCCTTGTCTGAACAAGTCAATTTCTGTCATTTGACAAGAAACCCAATTTCATGGCTTGTGCTGAAAGAGTGACAAGAGAAACAAGCTTTAGCCAAGAGGTGATTCAAAGCAAAACATACTCTTGATTTTGGCGGGTCTATCTTGAAGGGCTATCATTAATCTGAAGGCCAGACAAGGAATAACGGATGGAAACTGATCAAGGAGAGATTCAATCTAGAAATAAGGAGACATTTTCTGACAGGGAGAGCAATCAACCCATGGAACAGAAGTTGCCTTCGGAAGTTGTGGGAGCTTCATCACTGGAAGCTTTCAAGAAGAGAATGGACTGCCATCTGTCAGTAATGGTGTAGGGTCTCTTGCTTGGGCAGGGGTTTGGACTAGATCACTCCCTTCCAACTATTCCATTCCGTTCTGTTCCAGGCCAGGCCAGTCCTGTCCAGTCCAGTCCAATCTAGTCCAGGCCAGTCCAGTCCAGGCCAGTCCAGTCCAATCTAGTCCAATCTAGTCCAGTCCAGTCCAATCTAGTCCAGTCCAGTCCAGGCCAGTCCAGTCCAGTCTAGTCTTGTAAATCTGGATAAGCTTCTTCCCTCCGTCCCTTTGTTAGAACTAAGGAAGGTCAAGTCTGAGACACTTTTTCAAATTGCATTGCTGCCTTGGACTCAAATTTCTTTTATCTGACCATTGTCTTGGTTGAGGCTGTTCCTCCTGTTCCTTAAGATTATGCTTACTACCTACAACACTATGCTGAATGGCTCTCCTTGACAATTTAAAAGTTCAGAAATAGACCAGTGTGGAATGCAATATTTTTATTTTTATTTTGCACCATGACTTGGCGAATGGCTACAAACATTTATATCATTTTGTTTATCTGCAATTTATCTATGCAAACAATGGAACCCCACAAGTGGATCCCTGTAACAAAATGTATACAAGCCAGGCGTTGGGTCTACTGTCTAAAATCAAAATGATTCTTTTCCATGCCAATTCTCAGAGTTCTCTTCCACGAGATTTATTGAGAGGATTGGAATGGGGTAACGAGAATTCCAGCAATTGGACGATTTCCCCTGTAGAACCGATTTGCAGGTAGTCCTCGACTCTACAACAGTTCATTTAGCGACCGTTCAAAGTTCAAAGTTACAAGGGCAAAGAAAGTGAAAAAACAAAGTGAAAAAAAATGACTTATGACCGTTTTTCACAGTTCCAGCATCCTCATAATCACGTGAACAAAATTCAGGTGCATGGCAACTGGTTCGTCTTTATGACCGTTGCGGTCTCCCAAGATCACGGGATCCCCTTTTGCAATCTTCTGACAAGTAAAGTCAATGGGGAAGCCAGATTCACTTAACAACCAGGTTAGTAACTTATCAATGACAGTATTCAGTGTGGCAAGAAAGGTCGTAATATGAGGCAAAATTCACTGAGCAACATAAAGTTTGGGTGTAATTGTCATCATGAATTAAGGACTACCGATACCTACCGTGTTTCTCTGAAAATAAGACCCTGTCTTATATTTTTTTTGAACCCCGAAATAAATGCTTGGCCTTATTTTCGGGGCGGTTTTATTACTTTGGGGCGCGTGAAGCAAGATGGGCCTTCTCTTGCCATCTTACCTGATTTCCAGCTCTGTCTCCCTAACCCTAACCAGAGGAAATGGCGGGGATCAGCTACACATGCATTTATATATTTTTGGGGAGGGCTTATTTTGAGGGAGGGGCTTATTTTAGCGCATGTGCTCAAAAGCCCGATTGGGCTTATTATCAGGAGATGTCTTATTTTAGGGGAAACAGGGTAATATACTTTAATTAGAAATTTCTAACAGCCTTCTGATAGTTCTACAAGGAGGCATGTCTCTTTTCATGGATAACAGAGAAGCTTGTACTGGGCTGTTTACAGCACCACCTCCTGAATTTTTATCAGTCAGCAAATAACTCTTAGGACACAGTTGTGCAAAACCGTTGGCGATACCCAGAGGATGAGTCAGTTGACTTATTCACTTTCTCTTCTTCCTTCATCGTTGGAACATGAAAACTAACATTTGTCAAGAAATATTATCTTTATCTGACAAGATACACCCACACATGCACGCGTGGGTATATACTGAAACCTTGATTTAGCAGCTCACAATCCTTAATGCTGAACTGGTTTCCCGTCTGCTTAACCTCACTTCATTACACAAGGGATGCAAATTGATACCAATGATGTTATCACCATGCAAATGATGCAAACTATCTTAACAAGGTACTTCTTGAACATTCATAAATTGTAGGCGGTCCTTGACTTACCCTTCATTGCTTAGTGATCACTCAAAGATCATTCAAAGACCCTGAAAAAAAGGAACTCACGACCCAGATTTGAAGTTTTGATATTTATGGCATTTTACAGAGCCCTTTGGTCACATGGCCGTCATTTATGATTTTTAAAATCATAACACCGGTGTTTATTTCCTGTTTGTGGCAAAAGCCGTCCCAGAGTGAACATGTTCTGACCCAGCTCCCAAACACGACAAACCCTCTGTAGTTAAATAAATGTTCCCTTTATTAGGAGCGCCAGCAGCACCGGCAAAAAGTCTCTCTCACAGCAGGCTAACAAGTCTGTCCGGCAGGGAGATAAATAGTTGTCTGCCACACCTATTCATCTCCACCCCCTATTTTTTATCCCCAGAGCTAGAGTGGGGCTTCGCTAACAGCGGTGGCTCTTCCATCCCAAGGATCGGCCCATAGATTTCCACTGCTCTCCTCTCCTCTGCCTTCTGCACATCCGCATGTCAGGCACTGGATCAGGGGTGGGTTCTACTTACCTTCACTACCGGTTCACAAATGGGATCGTGTGCCTTGCTTCTGTGCATATGCAAAAGCTTCTGTGCATGCGCAGATTGCTGATGATGACATCCGGGGCAGTGGGCGGGGCCTCCCACCAGTTTACTGCCGGTTCTTGCGAACCAGTCTGAACCAGGGGCAACCCACCACTGCATGGGACCCGGCTGTTCCTCCTCTTCCTCATCAGCCACCTCCAGATCTGGGGGCTATTGACTCTCCATCTGAAGGCTGATGGACAGCCCAGGCTCCGCCTCTATCTCTATTTCTGACAGCTCGATTCCCTCTTTCCCCTCGGAGCTCTCATATTGCCTTGATGCTGGCACTGACTCCCATGCCTCCTCCTCATCTGATTCAGCTGTTGAAGGGCCGGTGGCCTACAGGCCACAACAGAACAATTGGATCGTTTAATGACCACAGCCATTGCGTAATGACCGCAGCATTTGCTTTACAACCGCTGTGTTTGCTTAATGAAGTCGTAAAATCGAACCTGGTCACATGTTGACCACTTAACAACCGTCATGACTTACAACCAAAATTGTGGGGTCAATTATGGTTGTAAGTGGAAGACTACCTACATAGACTCCTCTTTTCCCTCCGATTGGTCTGCTGTCTTCTCCTCCAACATACACCAGAACTTCCACAGTTCCTAAAGACATGTTAGAAGCTGCAGGGAGTTTCATGAACTGAAGGCTGTCTCCGTTAGAGCCCATTTTCTCACTTGGCAACATCCAGGTGAAATGAGAGTTGAAATTCAACCCAATTAAATGGCATCATACTGGGGAAAGCTCTTGTAGACTTTTTGTTCCGTCTATTTCCCATCTTTCTTAGTTGCAACACACACATCCTATTTCTGAAGCAAGGCAGGGATGGGGTGAGTCTTAGAGAATGTTGCTCTTCAACCCAGAATTTGCTAGTTTTAATGAATGGGGACGTAGATATTTTTTTTTTCTTTCTTTTCTAATTACTGCTGAAAAACAACAACTCACACCCAACCGGGGAGGTGGGAGGAGGGGGAGCAGAAGGATGCCTCTAAGCAGAGTTTCCAGGGAGCATATTCTTCTTATCAATAATTAAGCAAGGTCAATATTGATGGTGCATGGAAGCATTTTAGCATGTATTATTTATGTAGTGATTCGTAATGATCGTTTCATGCTCAGGCAGAGAAAGCATGTTGTGGTGTAATTTTTAATCAGGATTCCGCCTTGCATATGAACTTGGCTTCCTTCCTTCCTTCCTTCCTTCCTTCCTTCCTTCCTTCCTTCCTTCCTTCCTTCCTTCCTTCCTTCCTTCCTTCCTTCCTTCCTTCTTTCCACAGATTAACAGAGTTGGAAGGGACTTTATACGTCATCTAGTTCAACCCCCCACTCAAGCAGGAGACCCTATACCATTTCTGACAAATGGCAGTCCAATCTTTTCTTGAAAGTCTCAAGTGATGAAGTTCCCTCCCTCCTTCCTTCCTTCCTTCCTTCCTTCCTTCCTTCCTTCCTTCCTTCCTTCCTTCCTTCCTTAGATTAACAAAGTTGGAAGGGACCTTATACGTCATCTAGTTCAACCCTCCACTCAAGCAGGAGACCCTATACCCATGATGACAAACCTATGGAGCCATGTCGCCTGGCACACCAGCTTAGCTCCGGGAGTCTCTGGAGGCTGGGGACAGCAAAAAACATCACTTCCTGTCCAACTGGAAGTTGGGAAATGGGCCGTTTCGCGCCTCTGGAGGGCCTCTGAGGGAATGGGGAAGGCTGTTTTCGCCCTCCCCAGATGCATTGAGAGCATCTGAAGCCAGGTGAAAAAGAAAAACGGGCCATCACGTGCCAAGAGCAGGGGGGGGGTCCTGCACTCATGCGTGGGGCAGGGCACATAGAATTATGGGGGTGGCCACGTGTGCGCGCAAACCTCCCCTGCCCCCCTCCCTTCCTGGCACATGATGGTAAAAAGGTTGGCCATCACTACCCTATACCATTTCTGACAAATGGCAGTCCAATCTTTTCTTGAAAGTCTCAAGTGATGAAGCTCCCTCCCTCCTTCCCTCCCTTCTTCCTTCCTTCCTTCCTTCCTTCCTTCCTTCCTTCCTTCCTTCCTTCCTTCCTTCCTTCCTTCTCCCTTTCTGTTTAACATTGTTCTTTCTCTCTCAAATCTGGATTGAAGCCATACAGATCTAACCTTGATCTAACATCCATAATAAGCTCTGGAAAACATGTCATTAAGTGGTGTGGTCATCATATGACCAATGTTATGACCTTTTTTTTTTTTTTGTGATTGTTAAGCAGAAACACCCTGGTCATTAAGTGAACCATCACACATCTGAGATTTGCGGCCTTCCCTACCAGCTTCCCCAATGACTTTGCTGGCCAGAAGCTGTCTAGGAAGATGACAAACGACAATCACAGAACCAGAAAGGATGCTCATAAATGCACAATGGTTATCAAATGAACAAAGTGAAAGGACCAGTCATCAGTCACCCCTTTTCCGCGCTGTTGTAACTTTGGACAGTCACTAAATGAAATGGTTGTTGACCGAGAACAAATAAGAATGAGGTAGATACAGTCAGTGGCTCACCGTGAAAGAAGCCAAATAATTCTGTCTGCAATCAAATCCAGAAGAAGAATCCTTGACTTCTTTCAGTACCTAAAAATGATGATCTGCCTTGACCAAAAACAGCATTCACTATTCTCTGTGAAGTTGACGACCCTTTCGTTCGTCCTCAAGTCATCCGAGATGAAATCCGTAAATTATCATTAAGCGACAGGATGCTCTTAACAGGTCTCACTAAACATTTGCAGCATTCAGTTGGCTTTGATCTGCATATCCCAACTCAAGAAAGGTATAAAAGTCTCTTCCCCATATCTGGGAGAATTAAGAAGTTCCCACCCCTCCACCCCCAGTGAGAAAGAACAATAACTACATTAGTAACTGGAAATTATGTTGTAACCTTTGAAAGAAAGGGTAAAATATAAATGTATTTGTAACTACTGTTAAGAAAACCAGAAGCATTTCATCTCCCTCTCCCCTCCCCTCCCCTCCTCCTTTCTCCTCTTCTCCCTCTCTATCTCCCCTCCCCCTCTCCCCTCTCTCCTTGTCCCCTCCTCCTTTCCCTTTCCCTTTCTCTCTCCCTCCCCTCGCCCTCCTCTTGCCCTCCCTTCCCACTCCCCTTTCCTGCCCTTCTCCTCTCCCCTCTTCTCCCTCTCCCTTCTCCCCCTCCCTCCTTCTCCCCTCCTCCTTTCCCTCTCCTTCCCCTTCTCTCCATTTCCTTCCCCTCTACCCCCCTCCCCTCCCCTCCTCCTCTCTCTTCTCCCTCTCCCTCTGCTTCTCCACTCCTCCTTTTCCTCTCACTCCCTTCCCCTCTCCTCCCTCTCCCCTCCTCTCCTCTGCCCCTCTCCTCTCCCTCCTCTCTCTTGCTTTTTCTTTTGGTTGTTGCATTTTTTCACTTAATTATTACTTCTCTTTACTTTGCTTACTATTCTCTTTCAGAATTCTCATTGTTTTTATCCTTTTAAAAATCTGTTTATGGATACACACACAAAGAGAGACGCATATATGAAAATAGAAGTCTCACTCCATCAAAAAATAATAATAATCTAGGTCTCATGGGAATCCGCTAGCCATCCTTTGATAAAGCTGGTTGGTCTTGTAGCCGAGCCCTTAATTTACAAATGTCCAGAAAAGAAAAGAAAACCAATAAAAATGAATAACAATTTGGAGAAAGTGAACCATCCTAGGAAGCTAGTGATGGTGTTGAGCCATTGATGACAGCCATTTTGTAAAAAATGGCCTCCTTATTCTTTCCAAATTCAAAATGGTGGTCTATGGCCCCCAAAGCTATCTGTCACAGCCATCTCTCCCTCAGCAAGAGAGAAAACACCCCTCCAATGGAAATAGAAAGTTTCCTGCATCATTTTGACACAAAATGGCTACCCAGCTTTTAAGCACTCATGTAACCATCATGAGACCACTCCAATCCAAGCAGAGATGATGGTCCAACCTTTTTTTTTTTTGTTTTTTGTTTTACTTTCATCTTCTTTCTCTTTAGGGAGGAAAATAGAATAACTTAAATATTCTACTTGTGACCTTTGGTGGAAGGGGGATTTAATTACCTGCACAGTTTACATAAATTATGTGGCCTGTTTAGATTAATCCTTTGGAGAAATCAATAGAAACGGGGAACGTCCAGAGGAAATGGCCGCTCACAAATGCCACCAAAGGTCACACGAATCTTTCAGTACAAAGGGCAATGGAGCAAGAAAGACAATCGGTGACACATTCTTGTCATCCGCAGCGTGGTTTGCCTTACTCCTCCCTGTCTACTTTCTCCAGCCACAGAATGATTTATCAGCTGCCGGAGGACACAGGATGCAGACTTAAGAAGAATCCATGGGAAGAATACTATCTGGATACAGAAAACAGAGGAGATCTTTTGTGCATTGGGAGGACAGGACTGAGTTTGCAGGCATCCATAATGAGCAACGGTTCCATCATTAAATTAACAGAGTTGGAAGGGTCCTTGTAGCTCATCTAGTCCAACCTCCCACCCAAGCAGGAGACCGTGGCAGTCCAATCTCTTCCTGAAAGCCTCTAGTGATGAAGCTCCCACAACTTCCAAAGGCAACTTTTGTTTCATTGGTTGTGTCAGGGTAACGACAGATGCCCTAATTAAATCATGAGCCTTGAGCCAAGCTTCAAAAGAAATCCATTTATTTATTAGGAGCTCCATGTTGGCACGTACCCAAATGAAGCCAACTCTGACCCCACATCATTTATGGCCCTAATCATGACTCTGTTTCCCTCCTCCCCCCAGGGTGTGTCATCAATCAAATTTGCCAATGGAGCAATCTCGCGGGTTTGTAGAGATCACTCCCCTCTGGCCACTGTGGGTAACCCTGGGAGACAGCCTTCAAAAAATATGTCTGGAATGTGCTCCTGTCTTTGGCTACTGTGTTGCTTCATCGGCAACTCGAGAGCAGGCCAGGGATCCTTTGCAAGTTGACAGGTTGATTGTTCTCACTGTCAGAAAACCTCTCCTTATTTCTAGGTTGAATCTCTTCTTGGTCAGTTTCCATCCATTATTCCTTGTCTGGCCTTCGGGTGCCTTGGAAAATAGCTTGACCCTCTCCTCTCTGTGGCAGCCCCTCAAATATTGGAACATTGCTATCATATCTCCCCTGGTCCTTCTCTTACCTAGATTAGCCATGCCCAGTTCCTGTAACCATTCTTCATATACTGCAGGGGTGAAATTTAAAATTTTTCCCCACCGGTTCTGTGGGCATGGCTTGGTGGGTGTGGCAGGGGAAGGATATTGCAAAAACTCCATTCCCACCCCACTCTGGGGCCAGCCAGATGTGTTATTTGCCAGTTCTCTGAACTACTCAAAATTTCCGCTACTGATTCTCTAGAACCTGTCAGAACCTGCTGGATTTCACCCCTGATATACTGCAGTACTCTAGGTGTGGTCTTACTAAGTATAGAGTGGTATTAATACCTCACTTGATCTTGATTAATGCAGTTTAGGATTGCATTAGGTTTTTTGGCAGCTGTGGCATACTGCTGGCTCATATTTAGCTGGTTGTCCACTAAGACTCCAAGATCCCTCTCACAGTTACTGCTATTAAGCCTGGTTTCACCAAGTCTATATGTGTACTTTTGGTTTTTCTTGCCTAAGTGTAAGACTTTACTTTTCTCATTTTGTTACATCATAATGAGAACTTGTGCATCGTTAAGCCATCACACACACGTGCAATTGTGACATTGTTGTAGGTCCATCACTGTCCGCATTTGTATGATGAGGTCATGACACATGTGTTTTCACAGTCTCCCTTGTGTCCCTTGGAGTCACAACGGCATCTTTGCATGGACATTTCCAACAAGGTGTATGTGCATACACGTACACCAGGGGTGAAATGCTCCCGGTTCGGACTGGATTGCCCGATCCGGTAGCAATGGCGGTGGGTGGTTCGGAGAACCGATAGCAAAAATCCCTGCCCTCCACCCCATGCCCAGATGAGCTGCGCGATCGTCAGACACTTTAAAAAAAAATAATTTTTTTTAAAAGCATTTTTTCTTCGGCTGAAAAAATGCTTTTAAAAGTAAAAAAAAAAGCCTCTGATGATCGTGCGGCTCATCTGGGATCATCAGAGCCTTTTAAAAGCACTTTTTCTACAACCTCTTCGGCAAAAAATGCTTTTAAAAGGCTCTGACGATCCCAGCTGAGCCGCGGTAGTACAGTGGTCTAAAGCACCCTGTTATTAAGACCAGCTGCCTGCAATTACTGCAGGTTCGAATCTCGCCAAGGCTCAAGGTTGAATCAGCCTTCCATCCTTTCTAAGGTAGGTGAAATGAGGACCCAGTTTGTGGGGGCAATAAGCTGACTTTGTATAAATATACAAAAGGATGAAGGCTATTGCTTAGCGCATTGTAAGCCGCCCTGAGTCTCCGGAGAAGGACGGCATATAAATCAATTTTTTTAAAAAAAAAAAAGTCGGCCACGCCCTCCCAGTCACATTATCCCACAAGCCACGCCCACAGAACCGGTCGTAACAAATTTTACATTTCACTACTGATGTACACCAAACCTCACAAAAACCTTCCAAGGTGATAAGATTAAGACCCTCAACGCTGACAGTTGCATAGCCAGATTTCAGCCCAATTTGTATGATATAAAAATCGCGAAGGGTGCTTCGTTTTTAGGACTCTCATGCTGTGCTTGCAAAAGTGCGCGGACTTTGCAAAAAGCCCAATAATGACCAATGGAAGCCGTGTCATTTGTGATCCCGAACAGAGTTCGTTCACTTAATAACAACTCCTCTCTACTCTTCTCTATTGCCACAATAACTCAACCGTCTGCCTTCACAACACTCTCAGACCTTCATTGCAATCTCATTTTCTTCCAGGCCAGCTACTTCTTTTCTGAGTCATCGATTATTGCCACTGGTTCTTCTGCTTTAATTACTGTAGCAGCTGTGTCTACCTTTGTGTAGCCTTACCTGGCTCTGGTAAATGAATGTACCAGCATGTGGGCACACCTTTGGCTTCAAAGGACATTAGATACGTCTTCTGTGCCTGCTGAAGAAACAATTCCTTTGAACTCTTATGCAGAACCTCTACTGGTGCTGCCCATTGGCACCTTTCGAGAACCACGATAAAGGTGGAGTTCTCCCTTTCATTGTTTTTTCTATCTCAACAGGTAGCAGCACCTGGCCACATTCAACAGTTTTGATTCAAAGCATCAAAGTGGATTGGCTTGATTTTCCACATTGATTCGATAATCCAATATGCACCTGCCTAATTGCTTTCCAAATCATTGGAATAAATAGTTCCACCCTGTTCTCGGTTGACCAGTTCTTGCTGTAGCCAATGCCAAGCACCACCTTATTCAAGACAGATTCAAACAATCGGAATGTTTTGAAAAAAAAAAAAGATTGGGAACTACGGTAGAAGCATCATGCAGGTAGTCCTCTACTTACGGCCGTTTCATTTAACGAGGGTTCAAAGTTACAATGGTTACAAAGGAAAAGGGACTTGTCATCACACTTAACGATTGTTGCACCACCCCATGGTCATGTGCTCACAAGTGCTTGGCAACCAGCTCACATTTATGACCAGTTGCAATATCCTCTGGTTACATGATTGCAATTTGTGATCTTTTTTTGCTGGCAAGCTGGATGGAATACAGAATAACAGAGTTGGAAGGGACTTTGGAGGTCATCTAGTCCAAACCCCTGCTCAGGCAGGAAACCCTATACCATTTATTTATTTATTTATTTATTTATTTATTTATTTATTTATTTATTTTTCAAATTTCTATACTGCCCTTCTCCTTTCGGACTCAGGGCGGTGAACAGCCAAAATAAAAACATCTATACATAACATTACAGTTAAAAATAGAGTTAAAATAATTTATAAATTTGGCCCATAATTTAAAACTTATCAATTTAAAATCAATATTAAAATTTTAAAACTAACCCTAAAATCAAGACAGACCGGCTAACTGAAAACAATAAGTTTTTAGGGCCCGACGAAAAGTCCGGAGGTCGGAGATCACTCGTATCTCTGGGGGTAGATTGTTCCATAGGAAGGTGCCACCACAGAGAAGGCTCTCCCCCTGGGGGTCGCCAGCCGGCATTGTCTGGCCGACGGCACCCTGAGAAGGCCCTCTCTGTGGGAGCGAACTGGCCGGTGGGAGGCTATTGGTGGCAGAAGGCGGTCCCGTAACTACCCTGGCCCTTAGCCATGGAGCGCTTCATTTCAGACAAATGGTTGTCCAATCACTTCTCTCTCTTTTTTTTTTGAATTTTTTTTATTTTTAAACAAACAAAACATAAAACATCCATCATCCATTACAATTGCAAACACTATGTCGATTGGTTACAAATCCCTCGTGCTTCATTTTACAAATTATATTTTTTCAATTATATTTTTTAATTAGATTTATATTTCTCATATTATTAACCTAATATATATCTTTATATCATTATCCTCATTTATCATTTATCTAACAATGGCATTATTATTTCCAAAAAACAAAAAAACAAAATTGTTTTCAGATATTATATTGTAACATTCATTTTATGTTTCATATTTCATTTCCATAGTTTAGTATCTAGCCACTGGTAAAATAAATCCCAAATCTTATAATATTGTTTATCTTCTTGTTCTCTAATTTCAAATGTCAGTTTACTCATTTCAGCACATTCCATGATTTTCTTAATAATTTCATCTTGCGTTGGTATTTTCTCATTTTTCCAGTTTTTGGCAAACACAATTCTAGCCGCTGTCAATACATTCACAATCAAATATCTCAATTCTCTATTGTATGTTTCTGGCACAATTTCTAATAAAAACATCTCTGGTTTAAAGTCTATGTGTTTTTTTTGTCATTTTTTTCCAACCATGTGTGGATTTTAGTCCAATATCTTTAGTTGTCCAATCACTTCTTAAAAACTTCCAGTGTTGGAGCATTTACAACTTCTGAAGGCAAGTTGTTCCACTAATTAATTGTTCTCAATGTGATGAAATTTCTCCTTAGTTCTAAGTTGCTTCTCTCCTTGATTAGTTTCCACCCATTGCTTCTTGTCTTACCCTCAGGTGCTTTGGATAATAGCTTGACTCCCTCTTCTTTGTGGCAACCCCTGAGATACTGGAATATATTTAAAGAACTGTCCACTAGGACTCTTTGAGCCAGGTACCACTTACACTATACCTGTGCATTTGTTTTTGTCTTGCCTAAATGTAGAACCTTATATGGATGAATCATCCAATTTTTCCAGAGATTAGTTGAAATGTTAGTATTGCAGAGTTGGAAGGATCACAAAGATCATTTAATTCAACGTTCTGCAATGTGGTTGTTTAGATTCTTCTTTAAGACAAGTGAAGAACGTATATTTAGGAACGAACTCCTGGTGTGAGCAATGAGTTAGTCTGCAGTACTACATTCTAACTACTATGCCACCATGGCTCTTTTAAGACCATGTATCATATTAGCTGCCTTCTTCTGGACCAGGGGTGTTAAACTCAAGGCCCGTGGGCTGGATCCGGCCCATTGGGTGCTTAGATATGGCCCGTGAGACTGCCCTGGAAACAGCAAAGGACCAGCCCATGGTGCCTCTGCCAGCAAAAATGGAGCTTGGGAGGGCCACGTAAGGTCCTCCTGCAGCCCTCTGCCAGCAAAAACGGGGCTCTGTTTTCACTGGCAGAGGGCTGCAGGAGATCGTCCCGGCCAAAAACGGGGCCATGCCCACCCCATCCGGCCACGCCTACCCGGCGCCCTGAAGTCAAACAGAACCCTGATGTGGCTCTCAATGAAATCGAGTTTGACACCCCTGTTCTGGACCGTCTTTAATGACTGATGATGTCATCAATTAAGGTCAACTTTTAGCAACCGCATTGAGTGAACTTCCCCAAGATGAACTGTCCCAACCTGGTTTTCTCATTATACTTCAGGTCTTCCAGTCCTGAACCTCTTATCAAGCTCATCCACTTTGCTACTGATGGTCCTCTTCTTCTCATTACTTCCACCTTTCTCAACTATCTTCCAGAAGTATAATGAGAAAAATCTGAAGATCCACCATCAACAAAACAAATTCCATTGAGCATTACATTGGACCCTACAAAGTATTAGGGAATTTAGACACAGAATTAGGGAACAAAGTATTAGGGAATGCATCCAGTTTTGGTCACCACATTACAAAAAAGATGTTGAGACTTTGGAAAAAGTGCAAAGAAGAGCAACTAAGATGATTAAAGGCCTGGAGACTAAAACATAGGAAGAACGGTTGCAGGATTTGGGTTTGGCTAGTCTAGAGAAAAGAAGGACTAGTGGGGACATGATAGCAGTATTCCAGTATTTGAGAGGCTGCCACAAAGTAGGAGGGGGTCAATTTATTTTCCAAAGCACCAGATGGCAGGACAAGAAATAATGGATGGAAACTCATCAAGGAGAGAAGCAACCCGGAATTAAGGAGAAACTTCCTAATAGTGAGAACAATTAACCAGTGGAATAGCTTGCCTTCAGAAGTTGTGGGTGCTTCATCACTGGAGGCTTTAAAGAAGAGACTGGACAGCCACTTGTCTAAAATAGTATGGGGTCTCCTGCTTGAGCAGAGGGTTGGACTAGAAGACCTCCAAGTTCCCTTCCAGCTCTATTCTATTATAAAAGCAGTCTTCACCAACAAGGTTATCTACTTTTACAAGCTTCATCCTGATGCCACATGTGGAATTAAGGAGTGTTCTGCCACAGCTACGGACCCAAAGAACGCAGCACACACAAAGTCTGTACAAACCTTAGTTTACTAAATTAAATCAGTCTTTTTCAAACAAAGGCTGTTAATTCACTTTCTTACCAGCCTACAAGAATCCAAAGAATAAATAATCGTAATCTTACTAGGATTGGCAGAAAGCCCAGAAGCAATTTGCAGGACACTAATAAAAGAACTAAGATCCAGATGCGAAGGAGAATGAACTAAGTTGTTCCCTGCAAATTGCCTCAGTCGTCGTCCTTCCTTAAATAGGCTAAGGGAGTGGCCAATTAGTCCCAAGCCTTACTCTCGAGGAGACCTCCTCCTGAGGAGCCACTCCTGCCTTTTGGCAGCTCTGCGCGCCCGTGCATCGAGAAGAGGCTCCTCCTCTTCTTCCTCTTCACCCATGGAAGCTTCTGGAGGTTCTGAAGGCCCTGGCTGAATCCCTGCCTCTGGCACCACATCTTCTCCAGCCTCCTCACTGTCCAACTCGAGTGCCAGCTGCACAGGCTGCTGGTGCAGCACCACACCAGCCTCCTCGCTGTTGGAATCCACTACTAGCTGCACAGGCCACTGACGGGCCACAACAAGGAGAAATTTCCTAACAGTGAAGACAATTAACCAGTGGAACCACTGTGGAACCAGTGGGGCTGGACTAGAAGACCTCCAAGGTCCCTTCCAGCTCTATTCTGATTCTGATTCTGTTTCTGAATTTAATGCCTTGCTTATTTGTTGATTTTGAAACTGCTTACCTCACAGAGCATAAAGAACGATTCTTCCTTTGTTTCCGCCTACACGTGCTTTCAAAAGAATGCCTTTCAAAGCTGTGAGATGTCTGAGCTGCCCATATCCAGTGGCACGGCAAATCTGAAAGAAAAAGAATTATTGTCCAAATTACCATAAACCACTGCCGGGCAAGTTACTAAATTAATCTGATAGGTTGGGTGACCTCATTATGCCGCCTGTAGAAATGACCCCGGTGAAATCACGAACTTTATGGTGCTGCTTCAAACCATTATTTTATATGGATCCTTGAGCAAATAAGATTATATGGAAATATCAGCTTTGTCTATTTCCCCCATTCTGCCTTAAAAAGCTGGTTGATAAGGGATCTGATCTCTCCATTAAGGGTCCCTACAGATTGCACGCTTTAGCTAAATTCTGTTTAAAACGTGGATCTTTTCAGAGAAAAAAGTTGGACTTATGTTCCACCTTTGTCCTTGTATCCTTGTGACAGATGCTGTCTGTATAGTGTCCAGGAGGCCTTTAGTGACATCTGAAAAGCACTTATAGTCTGTATGTATTAGCTGAGAAACTAAAATGATTGAATTTGAGATGACATTGGATGGAGGCAATAGAAACAAACAAAGCAACAGAGCTAGGGATCAGTGCAATTTTTGTTGTTTTGTTTCTGAGCACCACAATCACAAAGCCTTCTCACTCTGGCTTCCAATTGTGCTTTCTATTTCTTACCTATTTTGCTGTTAAAAGAATTCTTTGACAGATTATTATGCGTGGAATAATAGGGGTGGGTTCTACTTACCTTTACTACCGGTTCGTATCGGGGCCGCACACGTGCGCTCGCTTCGCTCGTGGGCGTGCTCTTCTGCGTAAGCGTTTTGATGATGTCGGAGTCAGTGGGCGGAGCCTCCCGCCGGTTTTACTACCGGTTCTATAGAACCGGTGCGAACCGGGGGCAACTCATCACTGCATAGAACATTAAAGCTATCCTTCTTCTAGCTTTATTGATCAGAATAGGAAACACAGTTGCGATGTTTTTTAAGTTTATTCTTCTTCCAAAATGAGTACCCTACTTTGTATTAGCAATAGCAATAGCACTTAGACTTATAGATTACTTCTTAGTGGTTTCTAACACACCCAACAATCTCCTGGGTCCTCATTTTACTGACATCTGGAGGATGGAAAGCTGAGTCAACCTTGAGCCGGTCAGGATCGAACTGCTGGCAGTCGGCAGAATTAGCCTACAATACTTCACTCTAACCACTGTACCGCCAGGGCTCTTCAAGTGACTGGCTGGGAGGTACACCCCAAATGGACTGGCAGAAGCAAGAATAAACATTAAATTTAGCTTTGTTTGCATGCATGTTTAATTCTAATTAGATACAAGAAATAGAATCACTCTTCAATGGTGTATTTAATCATCACCCTCTTTATCTAATTCAATTCAATAATTTTGGAACTATTCTAGGAACAGAAACTAAGGTTCAGGTACACTCCAACATATGCAAGAAATATACAGGTCGCCCTTGACTTAACAATCACAATTGGGACAGAATTTCATTTTGTAACCAAGTTGGTTGCTAAGTGAATTGTGTCTAATTTTATCGCATTTTTTTTTTTTGCCATCAGTGTTAAGCGAATCACTGCAGCTGTTAACTAAATCACATGATTGTTAAGTGAATCTGGCTTCCCCCATTGCCTTTGCTTGTTGGAAGCCAGTTGGGAAGATCACAAATTGTGATCACATGACCCTAGGATGCTGCAATGGTCATAAATACATGCCGGTGGCCAAGTGCTCAAATTTGGACCACCTGACCATGGGAATGCTTCAACGGGTGTGAGTTTGAGTGCCAGTTGTAAGTCACTTTTTTAACTATCTACTTTTGAATGGTCGCTGTATGAATAGTTGTAAATTGAGGAGCACCATTCACAACATATTCAAGACATTGTCAGCACAGAAGAAGCTATGTTTCTGAACAAAACGATAGTATACATTTAAAAATAAGACATTAAAATGCAGGTAATGCATGGCCATATGCAAAAAAAAAAAAAAAGGTGTTTGCATTTGCACACATGTGCCTATATCAAGTTGATCCGAAAGTCCCCGATTTGGTTCAACAAATAGAATTTGGCAGTTATTTGATCTGAAAGGGCATGGAAAACAAAATATAGTTGAATCTTTGTAAAGACCTGTGGCTTATCATTGATTTGTGGTCTCTAAAATTGGCAGTTTTAAGACTTGTGGACTTCAACTCTCAGAATTCCATAGCGAGTCAAGTTTGGAGACCCCTGCCATAGATTGTAATCAGTGGTAGGTTGCTCCCGGTTCTCCCCGGTAGCGGTGGTGGCAGGAGGCTCCGCCTACCCACCCAGACATCATCAAAAACGCTCTACGCATGGACGGAAGCTTCTGCACATGATCATGAAGCGAACATACGCACCCACGCACTACTGATAGCGAACCGATAGGGCCGGGATTTGAAACTGATTGTAACTCTAATCCACCTTCTGTAGGGGAGAGAACAATTTGACAAGACCTGAGAAGACTTAGGCAATGATCTGAACCACCCAGGAAAGGAAATGCATGAGTAAATCATTTAACTTCTAGATACTCCACTATGTAGAAGAAATGATCTCATGAACTTACTCATAGAAAAAGAATGGAATTAAATAATGATCAGGGGCACAGTCAAGCCTTTGTGGTGATTATTTGGTGTGGGGGGGTGAGTGGGTTGGACGGTGGTGGAACAAGTTGAAAACAATTGTCCTGGAAAAGAAGAAAAGTAAAAAAAATGACAATAAAGTTTATCTTCTGTCATCTTAAGAAAAGAAAAGGCTATGGAACACAAATGAGATTCAAAGAAGACCTATCCTATTTTTGCTCATTGGAGCCGAAGGGAGATTATTTCTCAAAGGAAATGACAATCCAATTTTTTTTCTTACTAAGTTCTGATGAGGCACTGTGGTCCAGCCATGTAGTCAGGAACGCTTCCCAGAGAGACTGGTTAAAATTACAAATATGAATATGAATGTTCTACTGCTTTATACTGCACGGATGAGATCATACTTGGAATGCTTCATCCAGTTTTGGTCATCACGATAGAAAAAAAATGTATACTAAGACTCTAAGAAAGAGTGCACAGAAGAGAAACAAAGATGATTAAGGAACTAAAGGCAAAAACCTATGATGAACAGTTGCAGGAATTGGGTATGTTTAGTCTAACGCGGTGGCTCAGTGGCTAAGACGCTGAGCTTGTCGATCGAAAGGCCGGCAGTTCAGCAGTTCGAATCCCTAGTGCTGTGTAACGGGGTGAGCTCCCATTACTTCTCCCAGCTTCTGCCAACCTAGCAGTTCGAAAGCACCTAAAAAATGCAAGTAGAAAAATAGGGACCATTCAGTGCGCCTTTGGCATTTATTTATTTATTTATTTATTTATTTATTTATTATTTTATTAGTCATATTTCTATGCCGCCCACTCTCCGAGGACTCTGGGCGGCTTACACCAAAGACAGTATACTAAATAGCATATTGCCCCCAACAATCTGGGTCCTCATTTTACCCACCTCGGAAGGATGGAAGGCTGAGTCAACCTGGAGCCGGTGAGATTTGATCCGCTGATCTGCTGAAGTAGCAGTCAGCTGAAGTAGCTGCAGTACTGCCCTCCAACCACTGCACCACCTCGGTCATGCCGGCTACATGACCACGGAGACGTCTTTGGACGGCGCTGGCTCTTCAGCTTTCAAACGGATATGAGCACCGCCCACTAGAGTCGAGAACGACTAGCAGATATGTGCGAGGGGAACCTTTACCTTTTTAGTCTAATGAAGCAAAAGATTAGGAGTGATATAAGAGCCATCTTCCAATATTTGAGGGCTGTCACAGAGAAGAGGGGGTCAACCTGTTCACCAAAGCACCTAAGGGCAATACAAGAAGTAACAGATGGAAGCATATCAAAGAGAGAGCCAAGGTAAAATGAAGGAGAAATTTCCTGTCAGAAAGAACAATTAATCAGTGGAACAGTTGTGAATGCTCCATCACTGGAGATTTTAAAGAAGAGATGGGACAACCATTTGTCTGGAATGGTATAATGTCTCCGGCTTGAGCAGTGGGTTAGATAAAAAGACCTCCAAGCTTCCTTCCAACTTTTGTTATTCTGTATTCTGAAAAATACCGGAGAAGTACCATATGTTTGAAAGCTAGATACGAAACAGTTCATTGAATTAAATGATCAGTTAATATCCTCGGTTGATTAAAATAATGGCTGTTAATGATTCAGCTACTAGTGACTCCTCCAGGCATAGCTACTTGAGAAAGCAGAGAGAGTCTAGAACAGGGGTGTCAAACTCGATTTCATTGCGTGCCACATCAGGGTTGTGTTTCACCTCAGGGGGCCAGGGTGGGTGTGGCCAGGGTGGGCGTGACCAACTCTACATCACTCCTGTTGGGGTGCCTGTGGTGGCCTGAGAGTCCTGCCAGTGAAAACAGGCTCCCAAGCTTCGTTTTTGGTAGCCACAGCCTCCTGCAACCCTCTGCCAGTGAAAATGGAGCTCCGAAATGGAGCTCAGGAGCCCATTTTTGCTGGCAGAAGCACCGCGGCCCTGTCCTTTGCTGTTTCCAGGGTGGCCCCATGGGCCAGATCTAAGTACCCGCGGGCCGCATCTGGTCCCCGGGCCTTGAGTTTGACACCAGTGGTCTAGAAGATGAGTGTGATCTTGATTTATCTTTGGTTTGGGAAGGGTTCCGGAAGATTTCGAGGAGATCCAGGCAGTGTAAGACGTGCTGACACCCTTCCTTTCTATCCTTGTTCTCCACACTGCTGAAGACAAAAAACAAAGCCATATCTCCAGTTACAGTAAGATGGAACAAAAACAACTACCTTTCATTTTAAAATAAGGCAGGTGAATCATCATTAAAGGGAATATTAACATGGATTTCAACTTAGTTACTAACCACCTTATAGACCAAAATTGTTTATAAATACAAATCAGGAGTGGGCTTCAAAAATGTTAGCAAGGGGTTCTCTGCCCGGTTGCTGGATGGGTGTGGCCATGGTGGGCGTGGCCTAGTTGGCCTCCTGCACCACTGTGTATGGGGGTGTTATTGTCCTCCCCAGGCTCCGGAGGCTTTTCTTGAGCCTCCAGGAGGGCGAAAACAGCCTCCCCAGGTTTCGTAGGCCCTCTGGAGGCCGGAAACAGGCCCGTTTCTGGCCTTCCAAAACTTCAGGGAGGCCTGTTTTTCACCCTCCCCGAACCTCCGCACATGCCCTGCACTTACCTGCATCCAAAATGGGCCGTGTGGGGACTCCTGGGAGGGGCGGGGCAGGATGGGTGGAGCCAGCCAAGAGTGGGATTTGGGGGTTCTCTGAACTGCACAGAAACTTAGCTAGAGGTTCTCCCAAACCCCTGTGAAACCCCAGCCTGATACAAATGTATTTGGCTACTAGAAGAAGGTCATCATTTATATACAGTCATATGTGCAGATTCTTATTCTTGAAGAGATCAAAGAACGTGACTTTGAATGTCGCCGTGAAATTTAATCTCCTTCATTGCCAAAGTCTGTTGTGTATCCTTTTCTGAACCCTCAAATTATATCTTTGCTGAAATGTTGATGAACTGTTGGGCCAGTTGACCGTGGTCTTTTCTGTTATCCCAATGGCTGGCATCTTCAGAGGCAGAGGAGGATGTTTGCTGGCATACTTCTCAGCAGCTCATAGGCTGCTGACTGGGGCTGGGCTCTTGTTTTTGAACTTGGCAAGCTGATTGGCCCATGTCCAGGAATTTCTTCAAAATGGAACAATTGGATGGGGAACCCCTTAGGAACCAGCTTTTTGGGATTCTTGGGACACAACCAATTAGAGATCGGTTTGCCAGGTTAAAATGCAAGAGCATGGGAGGTCCGTGTTGAGCTGCTGGGAAGAAATTCTCTCTGCCTCTGAATATGCCAGCCACCGTTGCTGGTGAAACATCCTGACAACAGAAAACAAGTCCGCAACTATCTGACTCTAAAGTTCATCAGTGGTTCACAGATGCCAGACATAAAATCCTACACACTATATTATATTTCTGTTGTTAGCGAACTTTCCTCTCCTCTCCTCTCCTCTCCTCTCCTCTCCTCTCCTCTCCTCTCCTCTCCTCTCCTCTCCTCTCCTCTCCTCTCCTCTCCTCTCCTCTCCCCTCCCCTCCCCTCCCTTCCCTTCCCTTCCCTTCCCTTCCCTTCCCTTCTTTCCCTTCTCTTCTTTCCCTTCCCTTCCCTTCCCCTTCCCTTTCCCTTTCCCTTTCCCTTTCCCTTTCCCTTACCCTTACCCCTCTCCTCTCCTCAATATTGATGGTACATGGAAGCATTTTAGCATGTATTATTTATGTGGTGATTCATAATGATCGTTTCATGCTCAGGCAGAGAAAGCAAGTTGTAGTGTAATTTTTAATCAGGATTCCGCCTTGCATATGAACTTGGCTATTTCCTTCCTTCCTTCCTTCCTTCCTTCCTTCCTTCTTTCCTTCCTTCCTCCTTTCCTCCCTCCTCCCTCTCTTTCTCTCTTTCTATTTCATACATACATGCCAGTGGTGGGTTTCAAATTTTTTTACTACCTGTTCTGTGGGTGTGGCTTGGTGGGCGTGGCATGGCTTGGTGGGCATGGCAGAGGAAGGATATTGTAAAATCTCCATTCCCACCTCACTCCAGAGGAAGGTTACTGCAAAATCCCCATTTCCTCCCGATCAGCTGGGACTCAGGAGGCAGAGAATAGAGGGGGGTGGGGCCAGTCAGAGGTGATATTTACCGGTTTGCCGAACTACTCAAAATTTCTGCTACCGGTTCTCCAGAACTGGTTAGAACCTGCTGAAACCCACCTCTGATACATGCACACACCAATACACACTCTCAAATCTGTCAATATAAGCTGTGATCCACAGAAGAAAGGGAAATGGACTTCTTAAGTTTCCCTGATTAAATCAGTTTTTCCCAGCTTGACACGGTCCACATTATAGCACCCTGGCTTTCTTTACGCCCATGGGCAGGCGTGTCTCTCTCTCTCTCTCTCTCTGTTTGTGTGTGTGTATGAATGTCAAAAGAGTCAAGATGGCGGCTCTGACTTATTTATTTATTTATTATTTATTAGTTCAATTTATATGCCGCCCTTCTCCGAAGACTCAGGGCAGCTTACAATGCACTTATAGCAATAGCCTTCATTTTTTTGTATATACCTGCTTATTAGGGCTTTTTTTGGGGCCCCCATAAGCGGTGTTTCTACAAAGTCAGCTTATTGCCCCCACAATCCAGGTCCTCAATTTACCTACCTCGAAAGGATGGAAGGCTGAGTCAACCTTGAGCCTTGTGAGATTTGAACTCACACTAATTGCAGGCAGCTGGCAGCTAAGTGCTACATAACAGCACTTAGTCCGCTGCACCATCAAGGCTTCTTAAAACCTTGCTCCTTTTTTTATGTGCGCTGCCAAGCTCCACATTGGAGAAACCTAGCCTAAATATGAAACAGCAGCTCAAACTCCCCACTATCCTGTCAGAGCTGAAGAAGCTTCTTGGATGAGAAGCGAAGCGTCTTCAAAAGAAAAAAAAAAAACAAGAAAGTCCAGTTGCCTCCTGAAAAAAGCACCTTTGGGACAACCATGACCTGGATGACTGAGAATCTCTACAGACTTTGAGCTATGCAATTTGGGATGAACAGCCTTGGAATGGTGTGGGGGTAGGAATGGATTTCCAGAGGGAAAAATTGCAGACTACAGGAACCAGGAGCACCACTCAGATGTCCCCGAGGACACAGATAAACCTCCAAGTGGCCTCAATGACCCTCTAAAAAGACGCAAATGACCAGCTGTCTGCAAGGAGTATAAATCCTTCCATTCCCCCACTATCCTGTCAGAGCTGAAGAAGCTTCTTGGATGAGAAGCAAAACATCTTCAAAAGAAAAAACAAGGAAGTCTAGTTGCCTCCCCAAAAAAGCATCTTTGGAACAATGAAGCAACAGGCTCTTTTCTTTCTTTCTTTTCTTTTTTTTGGAATCATTTCTAAAGTGATTTGTAACAGATTACTAAATCTGACTAATATCCTACTTCATTTTGCTGATGGCTAACACTCTTGTTACAGGAGGATGCTGTCTCCTCTGGTGTCAAGGAAGCTTGACAAGAATCTTCTCTGTCCTCACTTCCTATTCAAGCATTTATTCCAGAAATCCTATGAATAGGCAGTTTTCTTAGCTCCATTATAATATTCACAAAATCCCCGGGGAAAGCAAAAATGCTACAATGCCATTTGGGAGGTAGACTTCCAAATTTCCTGCCAAAACCTCACCGAGAGCCTGAGGTCTCTTAAGTTTATATTCGGCCAAAAGTCACTTAAAAAAAAAAAGGAGGGGGGGACTCAGTTATTCCACTGATTACCCAACCTTAGTTTAGCATGTTATGCAAAGTTTTGTGAGTGGTCCAAAGCTGGAAGCCTTTCAGAAGAAATTGGACAGCCATTTGTCTGAAATGGTATAGGATCTCCTGCTTGAGCAAGGGGCTGGACTAGAAGACCTCCAAGGTCCCTTCCAACTCTGTTATTCTGTTAAGAGGGAACCCAAAAGAATTTCCCTGGGTTTCAGGAAGCATTCAGGCTTTGGCAAAAGGAGAGAATGAACTGGAAGATGTCCAAAGCCTTTTCCCCCAATGAAGAACTTCATTAATGAATAGCTGATGCCAGTATCTTAAATCCTGGTCCTAATAGCCAATCCCTATCTGTTTTGGGAAGAGTTATATAAGGATACTTATAAGCAAGTGTCTCATTTCCATTTCCGAAAGGTCACATTTCTATTGAGTAGATGCAATTGTGTATACTGACGCCACTTTCCCCTGCCATCCTGCTGTTTTCTCTGTGATCAATATTGCAGTCTAGACTTGAATGTCTCTGGAATCTTACCGCAGCTTAATTTCCCACAAGATCAACTGGACTTGGCTGAAAATGCTGCGATCGGCAGCCCTGGAAAAAAAAAAAAACAACCACCACCACAACAACGATGACAAAAGGAACCCGAATGGCAAATGCCTTTGCAGCACAATTAACACAGCCCCAGCGCAGGTTGGTTGTTTTCATCACTTTTCAGGAAAAATTAACCTGTCACGTTTCTCTATTATCGGCCGAGTTCGGGAACAAAAACAGAATCATTTACAACTTTTTCAGACTGTGTCCAGGTCGTGCAAAGATGCCCTGTATTAGATTCAGTTGCTGGGGTATATTTGGGATTCTGTCTGGCTGCCTCTTGCTCCAATCGCCCCTTTGCAAGTATTAATTACTTGATGGCTGCTTCCTTTCAGACTACGGTGACCAGATTGATTGTAGATGCTTTTAGCTGAAACGTTACATTAGGGACTGAAATAGCAAACAGATAATAAAAATAATAAAGAGGAATAAAAATATATATATAGTAAGAAATAAGATGTTAAATATTTCAGGCTGGAAACACGTGCAACCAGAAGCTCTTACTGGTACCAGCATCAAAATAGGCCAGGTTATAAAAATAATAATTTGCACGCAGCAGAGAAGATGGGTACCGATGAAAAGATTCAGAGATGCATTCATTCTGATGGATGGTTTCTATCTTCCCCGTCTGCAGAATATAATATCAGTCCATGACTTTATATTAAGTCCAGTCTCTTGCCTGTTTCCAACACTTTCATCAAGCCTGTAAGGCCTCACCCCCCACCCCCGCTCTCTGGAGTGCAACAAAGAGAGACCAGAATTTATTTATTGATTTAAGTTTGTGCGTTTATATATTCATTTAAAACTTTGATATAGCCGTCCATCTTTCAACCAATTCTGGGCAGCCATATAAATGTTTTAAATAAATAAATAAATGCATATGTAAAAATCTTAAGATGCTAGGCCTTCTCTGTGGTGGCCCCGTGCTTTCAAATTCCTTATCACCACAGGTTTGTAAAGTTTCCTTACTGCAGTATATGATACCGGATGGAAGAAGGGTCTGCTTTACAAACTGAGTCACGTCATCCCCAGGGGTGGGATTCAAAATTTTTAGCAACTGGTTCTCTGCCCAATTGTTGGTTGGGCGTGGCTATGGTGGGCGTGGCCTACTGGACCTCCTGCACCACAGTGGGGGGGCATTTTCACCCTCCCCAAGGTCAGGAGGCTTTCCTCGAGTCTCTGGGAGGGCAAAAATGGGTCCGTTTCTGGACTTCCAGAACTTCTGGGAGTCCCATTTTTCTGCCCTCCCCAGGCTCCACAGACTTTCCTCAAGCCTCCAGGAGGGTGAAAAAGGCTTTCCCCGGGCTCTGGAGGCCCTCCCGAGGCCAGAAATAGGCCCATTTCCAGACTTCCGGAACTTCTGAGACGCCCATTTTTCACTCTCCCAGAGCCTCTGTGCGGACGCTGCACTTACCTGGCATCCAAAACAGGCCGTGTGGAGACTCCTGGGAGGGGCGGGACTGGGTGGGTGGGGCCAGCCACTCCTTGCAACTACCAGTTCAGTGAACCAGATGTAAAATTAGCATCCGGTTCGCCCGAACTGTTCTCAACCAGCTGAATCCCACCCTTGATCATCCCCTGTAAAATCCTCTATCGCCTAATAAACAACATGCTCAGTGATAGATCCTTTCAGGTCATTATGGGGGACAATGTTAGCAAGTTAAGAAGACACAACAATGGCCTTCCACAAGGTTCTTTACTGGCATCCACTCTGTTCAATCTTTATATTTCAGATATGCCAGCTACTAGGGGTCGTAAATTTGGATATGCAGATGATCTGGCCCTAGCAGTGCAAGATAAAAACTCGTTTCCATCTCAATAAGAAACTCACCAATGCCACCCCAAAAGCCTACCTGAATAACAACCTACTGTTATGACCGAGGCCCACGTAGTGATTACCAAACACAATTCAGTCCTGAACAAACTTATTTTATTAAAACAGCTGAGAATTAATTCATACTCAGCTTAGTCCAAAACAAATTCTTCATAACCAATCCTACGGCCTTATCACCAACCTTTGATGTCTTTGGCAACCTGCCAAAGGCTTTTCTTGGCAAAACCCCCACAAAGTTCAAGAGACGCCGACAAGAAGCACTGGAATCAACGTTGTTTTTCTACAAAGAACCCAACAGTTTGTTGCTGTTCTTTTAAGCTTTATGGGAGTGGCCAATCATCTTCTGGCCTTACTCCTGAGTCAGTGGTGGATTCCAACCGGCATTACTATCAGTTTCCTTTGTGCATGTGCTTTGCACGCGATCGCCCAGCTCCCAGACAAAGAGAACTGGTTCGGTGATGTCACATCGTCACTGGTACTGGCTCGGCCGAACTGGGCCAAACCGGGAGGAACCCACCACTGTCCTGAGTCATCCTTTTTGCTTCAACTGCTCTTGCCTTCTGGCAGCTCTTCGCATGCATACACTAGGAACAGGCTCCTCCTGTTCCTCTGCCTCTCTGCTGTCTGCCTCTGGAGGCTCTGGAGTCCACGCATCACTCCCAGATGGCCCTGGCCCCATCTCAGCCTCAGATGCAAAGCCTTCATCCGGGACTTCCCATGACTCCAGGACTGGCGCATTGTCCTCCCCAGCCTCCTCCCCATCCGACTCCACTGAAAGATCCGTAGGCTGCTGGTGGACCACAAAACTTACTCCCTTATGATCGCCACCCCCAAATACATCGGAGTAACTTTGGAACAGACCCTTTCCTATAAGAAACGTCTAGAGAACATATCCACTAAAATCATTACCAGGAACAACTTACTTCTGAGAGCTTCTACTCTCAGAAGATCAGCACTAGGGTTGGTCTACTCCACAGCTGAATACTGCAGCCCTGTCTGGTTTAACAGCTGCCACATTAGCAAGATCGATTCTAGACTAAATGATACAATGAGGATCATAAGCGGTTGCTGGTTGTGGTTGTGGGTTGCTTGACCTACATTGCACCACCAGCCCTACCAGCCTTAGTGAAGGAGTACAACAAAATTGTGAGAAACCCACCTCTTACTGTGCAGGCTGATCTTCCTCATCTATCAATTGGCAGGCTTAAATCCAAGAAGCCTGCTCTGGCACTCGCTCAACAGCTGTTTAACAACTTTGACAGAGCGGTGAAATCCATTTTTTTTCCCTACCGGTTCTGTGGGCGTGGCTTGGTGGGCATGGCAGGGGAAAGATATTGCAAAATCTCCATTCCCACCCCACTCCAGGAGAAGGCTACTGCAAAATCTCCATTTCTTCTCCTCCTGGGGGAAGGATATTGCAAAATCTCCATTCCCACCCCATTCTGGGGCCAGCCAGTATTTGCCAGTTCTCCGAACTACTCAACATTTTCGCTACCCGGTTCTCCAGAACCTGTTAGAACCTGCTGGATTTCACCCCTGCTTTGACATCAACACACTGTGGAAAGCCAAATGGGCTGCTGAATGCCCAGATACAGGCAGTTACATAGATGACCCTACACAAAAGGTCCCAGGTTTTGACCTTCCTCGCCAGCCTTGGTAAACTCAGAACAGGATCCGTACCCAACATGGTGTCTGCCAGGACTCATTGTTCAAGTGGGGTCTTGTCTCTACCTGTTGAGGAGTGAGTGTGGTGCTCCTCGACAAAATATCCACCACATTGTGTCCGAATGTCCATCAAGAGCTTACACTGGCCCAAGCTCTGATTTTTCAAGTGAATCTGGGTTTCCCCACATTGCCTTTGCTTATGAGAAGGTCACAAAAGATGATCATATGATCCTTGGGACATCGCAACTGACAAAAATACAGTTGCCAGACGTCCAAATTTTGATCATGTGATCATAGCGATACTGCAATGTTCCTAAGTGGGGAAAAACTGTTATAAATCACTTTTCTGGTCGTTGTGACTTTGACCGGTCACTAAACAAATGGTTGTAAATTGAGGACTACTTCTACACCAACAATTTTGGGTTAGTGAAATGAAAGTTCGGACTTTGCCTACTGTATGGTAACTGTTATTTTAAGAAAGGAGTTGGTGTCTAATCCCCGTCCCACCCACCCACCACCAAAAGACATGTGCCAGTCAAGTGACAGCAAAGGACTGGTGCCTTTTGAATGAGCATATTAAACATTACAACGAATACCAAATATTTGTCTATAGATATGCATCAGAACTTTGGAAACAAGCCTGAAATATACAAAAGATCCCTTGTGAATAGGAAATAATGTTATCTTATTGGGCAACTATCATATCCTGACACATTTAGCATCCTCTCATGTGTGTGTGTGTGTGTGTGCGCGTGTGCGTGTGTGTGTGTGTGTGTGTGTGTGTTAATGAACATTTCAGCTCTTTTCAGTGCCAGACTGATAGGTCAAGAAGGTTCATTCTGGTGTGCTGGAACAATTGCCGTGACATCCAGAATTGGATCTTGGGACCCACAGATGAATCAGGCTAATCAAACAAATCCAGAATCAGGCAGTTTAGGGCAGACATTCTCAGGAAAAAACAACAACAGCCTACTCCTTTGAATGTAAAACATTTGTGTTTTGAAACCATTAAAAAAAAAAAAGAGTAAGAGACAGAGAGAGAGATGCTGTGCAAAATTGCCCTGGTTTTTTTCAATTGAGATGATAGAAAAGTAGTAGGATAGTTAGATAAGTTAGAGAGACAGATACACACAGATAGATGATATAGATAGCAATAGCATATACCACTTCACAGTGCTTTACAGCCCTCTCTAAGTGGTTTATAGAGTCATCATCTTGCCCCCAATAATCTCGGTCCTCATTTTACTGACCTGGGAAGGATGGAAGGCTGAGTCAACCTCAAGATGCGTTAGGAATGAACTCCTGGCTGTGGATGGAATAAGCCTGCAATACTGCATTCTAACCACTGCACCGCCATGGTCTAGGAGATAGATAGATAGATAGATGCTATCTATACTGTAGATGGATGGATGGAGAGAGAGAGAGAGAGAGAGAGAGAGAGAGAGAGAGAGAGAGAGAGAGAGAGAGAGAGAGAGAGATAAATAGATAGATATATTGACAAACACATATAGACAGCCAGTAGATGATAGATAGACGATAGACAGGCAGGCAGAGATAGCATGGATAGATTAGTAGATATGAGAAATCTTAAACCAGTTTCCTACAATCCAGGTCGGAGCGAGGGAGGACCCCTTACAGGGTAGAGCTGAGGATTTTGTGCAATATCTGCTTGATAAAATCGCTCAGATTCGGGATGGCCTGGACTCCGACTGGGTAGCTTCGGACGGGATGAGGGGGGTGAGTCTTGAGAGTGTTATCTGGGAGGAGTTTGACCCTGTGGCTCCTGAGGATGTGGACAGGATTTTGGGGAAGCTTAACGCTACCACATGTTTATTGGACCCGTGTCCCTCCTGGTTGGTGCTGGCCTCCTGGGAAGTTACACGAGCTGGTTTCAGGAGCTTATTAACGCTTCGTTGAGTGAGGGTGTCTTCCCATCCACCTTGAAAGAGGCGGTGGTGAGGACCCTCCTCAAGAAGCCTTCCCTGGACCCGGCTGTATTAGCTAACTACTGTCCTGTCTCCAACCTCCGCTTCATGGTGAAGGTTGTTGAGAGTGTGGTGGCGCGACAACTTCCTCGATTCCTGGATGAAGCTGTCTATCTAGATCCGTGCCAGTCGGGCTTCAGGACGGGTTCCAGCACGGAAATGGCATTGATAGCATTGGTTGATGATCTCTGGAGGGCCCGGGACAGGGGTTGTTCCTCTGTCCTGGTCCTCCTGGACCTCTCAGCGGCTTTTGATACCATCGATCATGGTATCATGCTGCGTCGGCTGGAGGGGATGCGAGTGGGGGGGCACAGTGTTACGGTGGTTCTCCTCCTTCCTCTCTGACCATACGCAGCCTGTGTTGATGGGGGGACAGAGGTTGACCTCGAGGCTCCTCACTTGTGGGGTGCCGCAAGGGTCAGTTCTCTCACCCCTCCTGTTCAACATTTATGTGAAGCCGCTGGGTGAGATCATCCGTGGCTTTGGGGCGAAGTGTCAACTGTATGCCGATGACACACAGTTGTACATTTCAACCCCAGGCCACCCCAATGATGCCCTTAATGTGATGTCCCATTGCCTGGAGGTTGTGCAGATCTGGATGGGGAGGAACAGGCTCAGACTCAACCCCTCCAAAACTGAGTGGCTGTAGTTTCTGATGTCCCGATATAGCCAGCTAGAACCATCACTGGCTATTGGGGATGAGATCTTACCCCCCTCAGAGAGGGCTCGCAACTTGGGTGTCCTCCTGGACTCACGGCTGTCGTTGGATGATCATATGATGGCTGTAGCCAGAGGGGCTTTTTATCAGGTTCGCCTGATTTCCCAGTTGCGTCCATTTCTGGATCGGGACGCCTTGTGCACAGTCACCCACACCCTTGTCACTTCCCGTCTGGACTATTGCAATGCTCTCTACATGGGGCTCCCCTTGAGAAGCACCCGGAGGCTCCAACTGGTCCAGAATGCGGCCGCGCAAGGGATAATGGGGGCGACTCGTTGCTCCCATGTAACACCTCTCTTGTGTGAGCTGCACTGGCTCCCAGTGGTCTTCCGGGTGCGTTTCAAGGTGTTGGTAACCACCTTTAAAGCGCTCCATGGTTTAGGGCCTGGATATTTACAGGACTGCCTGCTGCCACTGACTGTCTCCCACCGACCGATACGCTTCCACAGAGAGGGCCTCCTCAGGGTGCCGTCAGCCAAACAATGTCGACTGGCGACTCCCAGGGGGAGAGCCTTCTCTGTGGGGGCTCCTGCCCTATGGAATGAATTGCCCCCGGATATACGAAGAATCCCCGACCTCCGTGCCTTCCGTCGTGCGTTGAAGACCCTGTTATTCCATCAAGCCGGTCTGATGGGACAATAATTTTAATCGGGTTTTAAATATGGGTTTTTAATATGGTTTTATAAGGGTTTTAGAATAGGAATGTTAAATTCGGCCAAAATTGAATTATTTTAATATAGTTTTTAAATTTGTCTTGTATATTGTTTTATTGTTCACCACCCTGAGTCCTTCGGGAGAAGGGCGGTATAAAAATATAATAAAATCTAAATCTAAATCTAAATCCCTTCTTTCAGTTGGAAGACTCTTAAATGCCAGGATTTATTATTATTATTATTATTATTATTATTATTATTATTATTATTATTATATGCCTGAGTATGTTGATTACATCCTATATCGATCTATATATCAGAGGTGGCTCTTTTAAATACACTTCTCAGTCCTTTGCATAACATTGCTGCAGCAGCAGATACATCTGCAGGATCAAAGGCTGCAGTCAGAAAGACAAAAGCGGAATTGCATTGTCACAATATGGCTCCACCCCCACCCCCACCCCGGTGAGGTTGTCCATGTGACATCATGATGCATTGACCCAAAGGTTGGAGCTTGTACGCCAAAGAAACAACACTGCTTTTCATTGTTTCTTAGACACCCACACATGCTTCTGTTACAATAAAAGAATTATCACCACTACAGAATCCTGTTCTCCTATGAGGGAGTTTCATTTTTTTTTTTTTTTCATATGCAAGCTCTTCAGCAGGGTAGGAGTGTCTTTCAATCTTCCTCCCATAAAATCTGACAGTGACTGACTTGAAGTCCCCTACTGAGCTTTCCTGGTGAAGAATTTTTTTTATTTTTTTATTTTGTTGAGTAGATGTTAGATAATATATATAAGTATAAGCAGTGGTGGGATTCAGCCAGTTCGCACCTATTCGGGAGAACCAGTTGTTAATTTTCTAAGCAGTTCGGAGAACCAGTTGTTCGAAGAAATCTCCTTTTGTTTTTTTCCATTTTACAGGGCTAATCCTGTAAGGAAGGCAGAAGGAAACATTCTGGTGTTTCTAGCCTAATCTTTATTGTCCTGCTTACAGAAACTGCCTCTGGTTAACCCTTATTACATTGTAACAGCTAAGGCGAAGCACCCGTCGACATGAGTGACGTTGAGTTAGCCAGGTCCACGCGGTCACATGACCACCAAGCCACACCTACCCAGCTGCTCATTAGGGCAGAGAACCGGTTGTTAAATTATTTGAATCCCACCACTGAGTATAAGCATGAATTGAATACATAAAATGAATACAATTAAAGGGAACATTAGGACAGGCATGGTAGGCACGCTGGTGCTCTTATGCATGCCCCTTACAGACCTCTTAGGAATGGGGTGAAGTCAACAGTAGACACAAAGTCAAGGTCTTTTTGAAGGGTAGCAGCACTGTTGGTAGTGTTAAATAGTTTAACATCATTGACGAAGAGAATGCAGTTACTTATAATATGATCACAAAGGTCATTTATGTATAGTATGAAGAGTGTTGGTCCTAGAACGCTGCCTTGGGGGACACCGCTATTAACAGGTGCAGGATTTGATAGGGCCTATTTTGACCACTTGTTGTCTGTTTGACAGGAACGCAGTTATCCAATTATGGAGAGGTCCGGAGATGCCATAGAATGGACTTGTACATGGGCTTTCTTGGTTGAAGTCCAACACCTTCGTCAGTAGACAAGCATGTGCTTTCATTGCTTGCACATCTTAATGAAAAGAGCTGTTTCAGATATATCTATTATATCAGGAATCAGAGACTAGAATTTCCAGATGTTGATCCATTTCATCCTTGACACCCTGATACCTGCTTGTGGTCCTTGTGGTTGATGGGAACTAGATCTTAAGAACATCTAAAGCACAACAGATTCCACAACTTTGCCATCTCCAAATTCAAGATATGTCTCTGAGATTGTGAACTCTGAGCTTATCCTCACATCCCCTAACAACACCATAAAGTTGCCACTCTAACCATTTGTTGAGGACATATCCTTGTCCTCATGTGTTCATGCCAACTCCAGAGTTTTTGTCCATAATTGTTTCCATTGGAAGTCATGTTTGGCCTTTTGCCCTGATATAAGCTAGTCTTCAAATCTGGCCAGTTTTGATTGCAACCTTCTTCTGTTAGCTTGATTGTTGGTCACTTCTTCCAATTATGTGTCACCTACACATTGGATGATCTCCTTTCCCTATCAGCCTACATTAAATTAAATTAAATTAAATTAAATTAAATTAAATTAAATTAAATTAAAGGTTTAGACAAGTTAGAACTATGCTGTCTTCGGTCTGACCAGGGGTGAAATCCAGCAGTTTCTGGCAAGTTCTGAAGAATCGTTAGCAGAAATTTTGAGCAGTTCAGAGAACCAGTAGCGGAAATTTTGAGTAGTTCGGAGAACCAGCAAATGTCACCTCTGGGTGGCCCCAGAGTGGGGTGGCAATGGAGATTTTGCAAAATCCTTCCCCCAGGAGTGGGGAGGGAATGGAGATTTTGCAGTATCCTTCCCCTGCCATGCCCACCAAGCCATGCCCATAGAACAAGTAGTAAAAAAATTTGGATTTCACCACTGGGTCTGACCTAAGCGTAGTACATAAAATTATCTGCCACAATGTCCTACCTGTCAATGACTACTTCAGCTTCAACCACAACAATACCCGAGCACACAATAGATACAAACTTAAGGTAAACCACTCCAAACTCGATTGCAGAAAATACGACTTCAGCAACAGAGTGGTCAATGCCTGGAATGCACTACCTGACTCTGTGGTTTCTTCCCCAAACCCCCAAAACTTTAACCTTAGACTGTCTACTGTTGACCTCACCCCATTCCTAAGAGGTCTATAAGGGGCGTGCATAAGCGCACCAATGTGCCTACCGTCCCTGTCCTACTGTCCCCATTTATTCGTATCCATTTCATGTATTCACAATCATGTTTATACTTATATCTGTTATCTTATACATGCTTGACAAAATCAATCAATCAATCAATCAATCAATCAATCAATCAATCTTCAAGGACAGCACCAATCGTCTGCCTTATTCCAGAGACAGACTGGAGCCTGGTTGTCAGGGCAGCACAAAATATGCCAACATACTTTTATTTGTTGGGTCCAAGACCTGAGGAACACACTAACAGGACTACGAGAACAAGCCCTGAAGCTTAAGGCAGTTTAGGTAGTATAATGCACATTAACAAGAGGTGTTACAGCACATTGAATTAAGTGAATTTTGTTTCTGAGCAGACATAACATAGGACTGCATTATTCATTTCCAATTCAAAACACACAATTAACTTGTTGATGAATTTTAGCCAAAGGTCTTGTGAGTTTTAATACCATTGATTGACCATTGCTGATGTGTAAGGGAGTGCAGTCTGAAAAGAAGATCAGAAATGTGTGTAGCTTCTGTTTTATTCTAGTTGTACTATGTCTAACCCAATATTGCTCATTGTCAACACCGATCAGTAGTAGAACAGATGTCATTTTTGTTTCATTTCTGTCCTGTGGCGATGGACAAGGGAAAGAAGAAGTGAGATAATGTTACGAATCTTCCATCCAAAGATAGGGAACAACAAGGGTGAATTTGCAACATGACATCACCACGTTGTATATCCTTGTTGTGGCTTCCAGCAGATATCTTGGTTTCAGCTTTTTTATGGGCAGAGAAGATGGGTGAACATGTTTTCTGAATTTCTGTAGGGAAAGGAGAGCTGGTCCAATGGTTTCTCCAGAACCTAAGCCTGAGACCCTTTACTGGGATATGATGGATGGATCCATGGATAGATGGATGGATCGATGCTAGATCAATTGATCAATCAATAGATAGATAATAGATAGATGCTAGATAGTTTAAGAGGGGGACGGTTGGTTGGATGGATGGATATATGATAGATATATGATGATAGATAGATAGATAGATAGATAGATAGATAGATAGATGATAGATAGAGAGATAGATAGAGAGATAGATAGATAGATAGATGGAGGGGGGAGGGAGGGATGGGATGGGATGGGATGGGATAGATAAGAGATAGATAAAAGAGATATGGATGGATGGATGCAGGGGTGGGCTTCAGATCCTTTAGCAATGGATTCGTTGCCCTGTTGCTGGGTGGGCAAGGCCATGGTGGATGTGGCCTAGTAGGCCGCCTTCATCATGGCAGGGGGGCATTTTTCACCTTCCCCAGACTCTGAAGGCTTTCCTCGAGGCTCCGGGAGGGCGAAAACTGCTTGCCCTGGGGTCAGGAGGCCCTCCAGAAGCTAGAAACAGGCCCATTTCTGGACTTCCGGAACTTCGAGGAGGCCATTTTTTTGCCCTCCCCGGGCTCCAGCGGCTTTCCTCAAGCCTCCAGGAGGGCAAAAACAGTTTCCCCTGGGGTCCGGAGGCCCTCCAGAGGCCGGAAACAGGCCCAGTTCTGAACTTCTGGAACCTCCAGTAGGCCCATTTTTTGCCCTCCCAGACTCTCCGTGAGGCCCCTGCACTTACCTGGAATGATGAACGAGCCATGTGGAGACTCCTGGGAGGGGCAGGGCAGGGGTGGCCAGCCAGGGGTGGCATTTGGGGGTTCGCTGAACCCCGGGGATCCTTGGCTAGAGGATTGCCCGAACCTTGCCCAGGAGCCCACCCCTGGATGGATGGATGGATGGATGGATGGACGGATGGACAGATGGACGGGCAGACAGACAGACAATATTCAGAATACTGAATTGACTGAGCATTCCCAAAAGTTAATCCTCCTTTCCAAGACTGGAAATATTGAACTTGCAAACCAAGTGATTATACTGCTGGTGAACAATAAACACACACATACACACATTCTAAATATTTGCAACATTTATAAGACTCCATTCTCCCAATGCAATTTTGGTTTTTTTCCCTTGAAATGTCTATTTTAATTTCCTTAGGGCAGAAGCTTTAGCTGTCTTTCTTGCATTGGCCCAGTAAACATCAGATAGCCATAGTGCATGGTATAAAAATGAATTGAGAATCATCCCAGGTTACTCAGTCAAAAGTCGTTTTTTGCCTTCCTCTTGCCTTCCCTTTAGTAACCCAGCACAAGGGAAACTTGACCAGCATCCAAAACTGTGATGGTTTTTAATATTTAAATATAACGTTCCATCATCTTTTATTAAATGATTTTTTTAAAGTCTTTAGACTTTCGAAATTTTTTTACTACCGGTTCTGTGGGTGGGCGTGGCAGGAGAAGGATACTGCAAAATCTCCATTCCCTCCCCACTCCAGGGAGAAGGATACTGCAAAATCCCCATTCCCACCCCAGTCTGGGGCCAGCTAGAGGTGGTATTTGCTGGTTCTTCAAACTACTCAAAACTTCCGCTACTGGTTCTCCAGAACCTGTCAGAACCTGCTGGATTTCACTCCTGCTTTAGGTTGTTCCTTAATCCTGAATCTCTTTATGGAGGTTATGGTTATTCCCCTATATTTAAAAGAAATGCATTTAAAAAGCAAGATGTAGAGATCATTTACTGCTGCTCCTGCAGTAGTTTTTCCCAAAGATTTTTGCTTGTTTGTTAAAAAAAAAAAAGTGGGGATACTCTTGATATTATGGATGCATAATATGCAAATATGCAACATCATTAAGATGCATTGGCTGCAAATCTCTTCGCTAAGGGGGCTGGGAGGGACAGGACTGGAATGCAAATGAAATACAAAGTCAGCAAATGTATAATGGGTCTTTGTAGGAACCAGCCCTTATTCAGACTTTTTACCTCTTATTTATCCTTCACAATAGCATTTGCACTCTCTGACTTGCTTTATTGGTATATTCAAGTTTAGCCAGTGGTGAAATCCATTTTTTTTACTACCGGTTCTGTGGGCATGGCTTGGTGGGCGTGGTGTGGCTTGGTGGGCATGGGTTGGTAGGTATGTCAGGGGATACTACAAAATCTCCATTCCCTCCCCACTCCAGGGGAAGGATACCGCAAAATCCCCATCCTGTGGGGGAAGGATATTGCAAAATCTCCATTCCCACCCCACTCCAGAGGAAGGATACTGCAAAATCTCCATTCCCACCCCACTCCAGGGGAAGGATACTGCAAAATCTCCATCCTGTGGGGGAAGGATATTGCAAAATCTCTATTCCCACCCTACTCTGGGGTTAGCCAGAGGTAGTATTTGCCCGTTCTCCGAAGTATTCAAATTCCCGCTACCGGTTCTCCAGAACCTGTCAGAACCTGCTGGATTTCACTCCTGAGTTTAACTATAATAGTAATAATAATAATAAATTCTCAAATGATTATCGGTATTAAATTGCACCCAGTTGGTGACAAGCCCTAGATTGGCACGAAGGAAGAAAGGGCAAATAAGTTTATGCATTTTTTTTTAAATGGTAGGTTAGTCTATATCCATATTTGGGTTTTTTTTTTCGTTCTTTGTTAAATCCTGACATTCACTCAGCTACTCTGATATTCCTGGCACACCCTTCCTGTTTTTTTTTAATGCAATCTACACTTTGGTATGCTAAAAAAACAAGAGACACCAAACAGGGCATGTGTATGCTAAGTGTAGACACAACTAGAGCCTCCCATTAATGCCAAGAGAGGGAAAAGGAAGCTTAGTTGTAGATAATCATCTCAACCAGGGGTGGGTTCTACTTACCTTTACCACTGGTTCACAATGGGATCACAGAAGCTTCTGCACATGTGCAGATCACCGATGATGACATCCGGGGTGGTGGGAGGAGCCTCCCGCTGGTTTTACTACCAGTTCTTGCAAACCAGTCCAAACCGAGGGCAACCCACCACTGATCTCATCCTCACATGTAGTATTGTGGGTCAGCGAGCAGAATTAAGGGATAACACCAGAGGAAAATAGAGGCCATATGGGGTTGTGGTTTCAAGCCCAGTCAGAAAGATGATAATGTGTGAAAGGTAATTATTGGCTCAAAATGGGAAATAGAATAGAATAGAATAACAGAGTTGGAAGGGACCTTGGAGGTCTTCTAGTCCAACTCCCTGCTTAGGCAGGAAACCCTACACCACTTCAGACAAATGGTTATCCAACATCTTCTTAAAAACTTCCAGTGTTGGAGCATTCACAACTTCTGGAGGCAAGTTGTTCCACTGATTAATTGTTCTCAATGTCATGAAATTTCATTTTAGTTCTAAATTGCTTCTTTCCTTGATTAGTTTCCACCCATTGCTTCTTGTCCTGCCCTCAGGTGCTTTGGAGAATAGTTTGACTCCCTCTTCTTTGTGGCAGCCCCTTGTGATATTGGAACACTGCTGTCATGTCTCCCCTAATCCTTCTTTTCATTAAATTAGACATACCCAGTTCCGTTCTTCATATATTTTAGCCTCCAGTCCCTAATCATCTTTGTTGCTCTTCTCTGCACTCTTTCTAGAGTCTCCACATCCTTTTTTACATCGTGGCAATCAAAACTGAATGTAGTATTCCAAGTGTGGTCTTACTAAGGCATTATAAAGTGGCATTAACACTTCACGTGGTCTTGATTCTATCCCTCTGTTTATGCAGTCTAGATGCGTGACATTATTCCAGGGACACTCAGTTCCTTAACATAATAGCATTCAGAAATCTCTCTCTCTCTCTGTCTCTCTGTCTCTGTCTCTGTCTCTGTCTCTGTCTCTGTCTCTGTCTCTCTCTCTCTCTCTCTCTCTCTCTCTCTCTCTCTCTCTCTCTCACTCACTCTCACTCTCACTCTCACTCTCTCTCTCACTCTCACTCTCACTCTCATACAGAGACATTTAATTTCCCCTGCATAGGCATCTGGTAGAAGTCACAATGTATGATGGAATGAAGTCTGGATTTCCAGGAAGGAGGAGGAGCATTCTAGAAGAGTAAGTGGCAACTCAGTTCAGATAGTTTGCATGAGAGAAAGAGAGTGAAGGTAGCCTCTCCTCAATAGTTCCCAGAATATATGTTGCATGTAGGTAGTCTGGCCCTAGGACAACTTGCCGCAGCCAACTCGCCATGGCCATCTTGCCATGGCCAACCTGGCACAGCCATCATGCTGCGGCAATCTCACTGTGGCCAACTGACTGCAGGACAACTTGCCATGGCCGACTTGCTGCAGAACAACTTGCCAAGGGACGATTCTATGCAGGATAACTCAACGCGGTAAATATTATCTGGCACTATTTCTTTGACATTATCTCCATTTTTATCAATGGAAATAATGTCGAAGAAACAGTGGCCGATAACATGTATTGCGTTGAGTATCCCATGGTGAATTTTCCATTGGCCGTAGAGAGATGGCCACGCTGGGTTGGCCATGGTGAGTTGGCCTCTGCCAGTTGTCCATTCCAAGGTGGCTGTCTACTTCAATTTTCTCAAGATTCTGTCTGTAGGCATGGAAGACTAAAGAAATCTGCTTGGAAGAATCACCGCGTGACCTTCTTGGTTTTTGGAGCACGACAAAATAGCATCACTACCATCATCAGGTCACCATCCAAATGATGTGAATTTTGGATTGCAGATCAGTTGCATCGTGCTATCATGATGCAAAATCATATCGCACATCATGTTCGTCTCTAGAGTGAACCTGTTGTTAAATCCCTCTAGCTTAGGCATCCTCGGGAAATCACGATTTTGACATCCTTCGCTCTCTCCTCAGGCACCCAAGCATTATAAACCATCATATTATGTGTAAAAAAAAAATGTCCTTAAAAAGGGAACTATAAAAAATGGCAGGAGAGTGAGGAGGGGGTCTAATAAGCTACAGTAAGCTAGATAGTTTAGTTTAGTTTTTATTTGATTTGTATACCGCTCTACTCTCGAAGGACTCAGGGTGGTGAACAGCCACAGGATAAAAAACATAAATACAAAATTTAAAATTGAATAAAATCTAATTAAACAATTTGGCCGAAGACAGATTTAAAACACCCCAATAAATTAAAAATGAATTAAAATTTACGTTTTAAAAAGGAGGAAAAGGGAAACAGTTAGGCCAGGCCAGCCTGATGGAATAAAAACGTCTTGAGAGTGCGGTGGAAGGTGCGTAGATCCGGGATCCTCCATATCTCCGGGGGGAGCTCATTCCAGATAGTAGGTGCCCCCACAGAGAAGGATAGATAGGCATGTTACCTAGAAAAATTCAGCGTGGAGTAGGCCAAGCATGGTATTGACAAACTGCAGAAGAGATCTCTAAGGATCATGTGTTTTCTGTGAGCCTGGGTTGTCTACACATGGCTGGCCATGCAAAATACCAGGAACATGACAAAAAAAATGTTTGCTGGAACAGGAGTTGAAAGGCAATTCAAATAAAGCAATATAGCCAGGGGTGAAATGCTCCCGGTTTGGACCGAATTGCCCAATCTGGTAGCGATGGAGGCGGGTGGTTTGGAGAACCGGTAGCAAAAATCCCTGCCCCCCACCCCCCATTCCCAGCTGAGCCGCACAATCATCAGAGGCTTTTAAAAAACTTTTAAAAGCATTTTTTCTACAAACTCTTCGGCCGAAAAAATGCTTTTAAAAGTAAAAAAAAAAAGCCTCTGATGATCACGCGGCTCAGTTGCCTGATCGGCAGAGATCAGGCAACTTAGCTTGGATCGTCAGAGGCATTTAAAAGAAAAAAAGTCTCTGTCGATCAGACAATTCAGCTGGGATCGTCAGAGCCTTTTGGAAGCATTTTTTTACAACCTCTTCGCCAAAGAGGTTGTAGAAAAAATGGTTTTAAAAGTAAAAAAATAAAAAAATTGCCCACCCAGTCACATTACCCCCCCCCCCCCCGCCAAGCCATGCCCACAGAACCGGTAGTAACACATTTTAGATTTCACCACTGAATATTGCCCAAAGCTTGCACCTCAAAAAGAAAGCTCTGCCCCAAACCGAATCAAGTAGAAGAGATGTTCTAATGATAATACCAGAGGTGGAAGCACACGCAAATGTTCATGGATAACACCCTTAATTCTTTTTTTAAAAAAATAATTTTTATTAAACATTTTTTTAAAAAAAACAAAAAGAAATCTTTAACAATCTTTTCTTTTCAACAAAAGGAAATTTTAATATTTATAATTTTAACACCCTTAATTCTTAAGCTGTACTTCTTTGACAATGTGCATGAGAGGAAGGTCAGTGCTCGAATGTTAAAAATCTCTGCTTGCAACAATTTGTTAGAGATCCAGTTTAGCCCAGGGGTTAAGGTGCTAGCCTAGAAATGAGAAGAACATGAGCCTTAAGTATGAAAGGCGGGTGGATGATTTTGGGCGAATCACCAAGGGGACTGTGACAGGGGTGGGTTCTACTTACCTTTACTACTGGTTTACAATGGGGCCGCACATGCGCGGAAGCTTCCTGACAACATCTGGATAGGTGGGCAGAGCCTCCCGCCGGTTTTACTACTGGTTCTTGTGAACCGGTCTGAACCGGGGGCAACCCACCACTGGACTGTGAGTTCTAATCTTGCCCTTGACATGAAAGCCTGCTGGGTGACTTGGAGCAATCACCAGGAGACAATGAGTTCTAGTCCTGCCTTAGGCATGAAAGCTCACTGGGTGACTTTGGGCCAATCACCAGGAGTCTGTGAGTTCTAGTCCCGCCTTAGGCATGAAAACTGACTGGGTGAATTTGGGCCAATCACCAGAAGATGGTGAGTTCTAGTCCCGCCTTAGGCATGGAGGACTTTGGGCCAATCACTCTTTGGCAGGCCAACTCATCTCACAGGATGGTTTTTGTGGGGAGAATAGGAGGAGGAAGGAGTATTTATTTATTTATTTTATTTATTTAATTAAATTTGTATACCGCCCTACTCCCGAAGGACTCAGGGCGGTGAACAGCTATCAAATAAAACATATAGATACAAAATTTAAAACAGAGATAAAACCGATTAAATAAATTTGGCTGAAACATTTTAAAACCCCAATAATTTAAAACCGAATTTAAAATTCCCGTTTAAAAGAGGAAAATTTAGGTCAGGCCAGCTTGATGAAATAGGAACGTCTTCAGCACGCGACGGAAGGTACGCAGATCCGGGATCCTCCATATCTCCCGGGGGAGCTCATTCCAGATAGTAGGTGCCCCCACAGAGAAGGTTCTCCCCCTGGGGGCTGCCAGTCGACATTGTTTGGCCGACGGCACCCGGAGGAGCCCCTCTCTATGGGAGCGTACCAGTTGGTGGGAGGCTATTGGTGGTAGCAGGCAGTCCCGTAAATAACCAGGTCCTAAGCCATACCTAAGTATTAGGTATGTTCGGCACTTTGACTTACTTATAAAGTAATGAAGGCAGGGTAAAAATTCTAATAAATAAAATAAATGTCCAGAAGGTCCAGCACGAGAATTTTGCTTGTGACGTTAATGAGCCAGAGCTAGTCAGAAGGAAGAAAAAAAAAGCAAAGCTAGACAAACCAATGAGTCGATTCATCCTTAAGCCATCCTTAGAGCATTTGCCTCATTGACGATCCCGTTGCCAGCTGTTGCTCTATTCATTGCTTTGGCTCCCTGACCGTTTCTCCCGCCATCTGCCCAGGTCATGCTTTTGTCCAGAGAGCACACGGCATCCACGGTTCTCCTGATTTCCCTTGAATAAATGAGGTGGACGGAGATGGCAACCGATTAACCTTTTTTTTTTCTTTTTTTGAATCTGGCAAACGTTGAGGGCTCTTTGGCCACACTTAATGGTTAATTTCCTCCTGGAAAAAGAACTTGTGATGCCTTTGATTGAGAGGATATGACTAAGAGGAAACTATTTCCCAGCAGACCGAAAGCTGTGCGGGAGGGTCTGCCCCCCCCCCCCCTCCCCACCACCACCACCACTCCCGCTTCTGGTAGCTGAGCCTCAGGAATGCACAATTTGGCTCTGGTCAGGCAGCAGTCATGAATGAGCAAAAAAGCCTCTTGATATTTGAGCGGAGAGAAAGCTCATTGGATGCTCGGGTTGTGCAGTGATTCAGCATGAGCTCACCCTAGGGTAACGGGCTATTAAAACCGAACAACAATCAGCTGGTTTGTTTTGATAAGTCACATGAGTACCAAGCAGGAGACTTTAGCCGAGCAAATGCATAAGCCCTGAGCTGGATTCCTGCTTCCTCTTACAGTTCACTGTGTGGGGTGGTGAAAGCCAACAGCTCACTCGCTCCACAGAGTGAGATACGGCACAGCTGGTCCTTGACTTATAACCACAGTCGAACCCCAACATTTCTGCTGCTAAGTTTGGCCGCTGTTAGGTGAGCCTTGCCTTCGTTTGCAACCTTCCTGGCCACAGTTGTTAAGTGAATCACTGCAGTTGCGCACAAGGTTGCTAATGGAATCTGGCTTCTCTGTTGGATTTGCTTGTCCGAAGGTTGCAAAAGGAGATCGCGAGAGCCTAATACACCGCAATGATCACAAATATGGACCAGTTGCCAAGCATCATGTGATTGTGAGGATGCTACAATGGCCCATAAGTGTGAAAAATGTTCTTAAGTCACTTTTTTTTGGGGGGGGGAGCTGTTGTAATTTCGAACAGTCACTAAATGATTGGCTGTATGTCAAGGACTACCTGTATTTGATTTTAAAGCAGTGTCCTATCCACCAGAGCAATGGCAATAGCACTTAGACTTATATACCGCTTCACAGTGCTTTCCAGCTCTCTCTAAATGGTTTACAGAGTCAGCCTATAGCCCCCAAGTTCTCATTTTACTGACCTCGGAAGGATGGAAGGCTGAGTCAACCTTGAGCCGGTCAGGATCAAACTGCTAAACTGCTGGCAGCCAGCAGAATTAGCTGCAGTACTGCATTCTAACCACTGCACCCGCACAGCTTTTATAAGTGAGTTATAAATCTCAATATGTTAAAAATTAAATATCTGCTGCAAACTCCTCATAGGTATCAGGAAGGAATCCAACCAGCAAACACTCAACTCATCCTGATTCCACCTTGATAAAAGGGGTTACAGGGTTGGGAAAAAGAAAAAAAAAATAGATGGTATACATAGATGAGGAAGCTAAAACTAAAAGGAAAAGGACCAATGAATTTACCCTCTTAGGATCATAGGTTGGAATCTGCCAATTGCTTCTGGGTACAATTCAAGGTGCTAGTTACCACCTTTAAAACCCTACATGCAGGAATGGGCTGCTGGGGGTTTGCAGGGGTTCGGGAGAACCTCTAGCTAAGATTTAGTGCAGTTCGGAGAACCCCCAAATCCCACTCCTGGCTGACACCGCCCACCCCGCCCCGCCTCTCTCTTCCCAGGAGTCCCCATGTGGCCCGTTTTGGATGCAGGTAAGTGCAGGGCACGCGTGGAGGCTCAGGGAGGGTGAAAAACAGCCCTACCAGAAGTTCAGGAAGGCTGGAAATGGGCTCATTTCCAGCCTCCAGAGGGTCTCCGGAGCCTAGGGAGGCCATTTTCACCCTCCCAGAGGCTTGAGGAAAGCCTCTGGAGCCCGGGGAGGGCAAAAATGCCTCCCGCTGCCATGGTGCAGGAGGCTGACTAGGCCATGCTCATCATGGCCACGGCCACCCAGCAACTGGGCAGAGAACTCTTGCTTGGGGCTAAGTGTCAGGTTTCAATGTCGTCTCAAAAAAATTGCATTTCCAAACAAATAGTCTTTGATGAAATCTTTCATTTATTAAGCACGACAATCTGTCCCCGATTATGTCGAAGCCAACACTGACTTCCTGATCCCAAACCTTCCCTTTCAGTTCCCCAATTCTCTGCGTCTCATTGGCCATCTTCCAAATCACTCTCCCCATATCTACTACTTCAGGTCCCAGGAATGTCCCCCCTCCCAACCCATCTCCTAGGGGATATTATCTTCAGGGAAAATAAGTAGGTGAAAAGTCAAGCGTCCTCTTGCCAGCTACCCCCTCTTCTCCTCCTTATGTCAGCACTGGAACGAATGTAGTTTGAAGTGCTGACATCAAGTTATTTGAAGATTTGTCTCTCCCCTCATTACATCCACTTGACTCGCCAGGATGGGAAGGCAGGGTATGTTATGGATCCCATCGATTAAGGATGTCCTTAATGTGATGGGGCAATGAAAAAGGGCCTTCTTAGTGGTGACCCCTTCTCTCTGGAACATCATTCCTCTGGAGGTACAACTGGCTCCCACCCTGTTGCTTTTCTGAAAAGCCCTAAATATGTGCTTTTGTCAGTGGGCCCCAGGGACCCCGAATCAAAAGTCTACCAAGTGAATAATTTGTCTCCATTGCTGTTGCCATAGGGGTGGAGTTGGGTGGATTTTTATGTTTAGCAATTTAAGCTGCCTGGAACAGGGTTGGTATTCACTTATCTTCGCTACCGGTTCGCAAATGTGAGTGCGTGCCACCTCTGTGCATGTGCAGGACAGGCAAGTGAAGATCTGTGGGATGACATTGGAAAATAAGTTCCATTTGTGCAATCTCTTTTTAATTCAAATATGGTTAATATGATTGCTTCCCATATATCTAAGAGTATTTCGTTTCTAGCACATTAAACACAACCATTTGCTGACAACTTATACAACAGCTGTGGTGAGCGACCCTTCTGCTTTGGAGTTCTAATTGCTGAGCTCAGGCTGCAGAACCTTCCTTCCTTCCTTCCTTCCTTCCTTCCTTCCTTCCTTCCTTCCTTCCTCCCTCCCTCCCTCCCTCCCTTCCCTTATCTTCCCTTCCCTTCCCTTCCTTCTTTCTTTTTCTTCCTTCCTTTCATCCATCCATCCATCCATCCATCCATCCATCCATCCTAATTCTTGGAGAACTGCCTAGATAAATCCACCAAGTACAGGTAGCCCTCGACTTACAACAGCCATGGAGCCCAAAATTTGTGTTGCTAAGTGAGACCTTTATTAAGTAAAAACAGGACACGATGATGTCTGGGCAGGTGGGCGGAGCCTCCTGCCACTGCCGCTACCATTTCGTCCGAACCAGATAGAATCGGCTGAATACCATCACTGGTCTGGAACGGGCCTGAATAGGTTTTATGGGTTAGTTTTTTAATTGTATTGCTAGGGGTTTTAAATTGGGGCGGCCGTTTAATTTAATTTATTTTTAATTATTTTAACTTTTATATTGTATGTTATTTTAATTCTCGGCTGTTCACCGCCCTGAGTCCCTTCGGGAAGAAGGGCGGGATATAAATTTAATAAATAAATAAATAAACAAACAAACAAACAAACAAATAAATAAATAAATATGACTTGGGCATATGTACAAATTTGTTTAATGAATAGATAAACACATTCTTCTTTCAGCTGGGGACTAAAGGTTATGGATTCAGGATCTTTCGGCAGGGTCAGTTCAGTATTAAAGTAATGAAATGATGACTTCAATGATGCCAATATAGTTGTACACAAACTGCAGCTTAAGGGCCTCTCAGAAATGCCAAATTGTGTATCCTTCCGCTATTTTTTACTTTAAATGTCAGTTATTCCAATGCTTAGTAAGGAAGCATTGATGGTGAGGGAAAGAAGATAACAGAAAGATTAAACATGTGGGAGTCCCAAAGATGCTTTTTCAAAAGGCAACTGCATTTTGTTTTTTTCCTTGAAGACATTTTGCTTCTCATTCAAAGAGCTTCTTCAGTTCTGATTGAATGGTGGAGGATGGAAGGATTTATATTCCTTACAGTCATCTGGTCGTTAGTACTCTTTCTGAGAGTTGTTGGGCACAGTTAAACCTCCATGTGGCCTTGATGACCCTCAGAATGAGTGCTAAAAACTGCAAGGAATATAAATCCTTCCATCCTCCACCATTCAGTCAGAGCTGAAGAATCTTCTTAGATGAAAAGCAAAATGTCTTCAAGGAAAAAAGTCCAGTTGCCTTTTGAAAAAAAACCCAACTTTGGGACAACCATGATCTGGTGAGGGAGAGAAACCCAGGTTTGTACATTTATTTATTTGTCAAACATATATAACAGGTAAAAGTATAAACATAATTTGAATACATGAAAAGAGTAAGTAAAAAGGAATATTAGGACAGGGATGGTAGGCACGCTGGTGCACTTATGCATGCCCCTCACAGACTTCTTAGGAATAGGGTGAGGTCAACAGTAGACAGTTTAAGGTTAAAGTTTGGGGAGTTTGGGGAAGAAACCACGGAGTCAGGTAGTGCATTCCAGGCATTAACCACTCTGTTATTGAAGTCATATTTTCTGCAATCGAGTTTGGAGTGGTTTACCTTGAGTTTGTATCTATTATTTGCTTGTGTATTGTTGTGGTTGAAGCTGAAGTAGTCATTGACAGGAAGGACATTGTGGCAGATAATTTTATGTACTACACTTAGGTCAGACTGAAGTTGGCATAGTTCTAAGTTGTCTAAGCCCAAAATTTGAAGTCTGGTGGCATAAGGTATTTTATTGCGGGTAGAGGAATGGAGGACACTTCTCGTAAAATATCTCTGGACGCTCTCAATTGTATTTATGTCCAATATGCAGTGCAGGTTCCAGACGGATGAGCTGTATTCGAGAATTGGTCTAGCAAATGTTTTGTATGTTCTGGTTAGTAGTACAATATTACCAGAGAAGAAGCTACGCAAGATTAGGTTAACAACTCTTAATGCCTTTTTGGCAATGTTGTTACAGTGGGCTTTGGCACTGGTACAGATCAAAACAGGGCTGTGTTTGGGAATCCATATGTCATGGGAATCCAGCCTAAGAACGTCAAAAAGGGGAAATGAAGATAAGAGAAATGAGGACAGGACTAATTGCTACAGAAGACATAGGTTATCCAGAAGGCACTGTGGCCACACAGGGTTATGAAGTTCTCAGCATTTCTGATCAGCGCTTGTATCTGTTGGAATGCAGGCCAGCTTTGGGTAAGGCAAACAGCAGGAGGAAAGGGGAATTCCAAGAAATAGCAGTGAAATGTAGATTTTGCAAAGAATTAGTAATACTTAGAGGTTTATTGTGGTCATTTAAACCAGCAGTAATGATTAGACGCTTACTCATTGGATGCTAGGCAGCTTATAATAGGAAAACCAGAAAAAATGAAATTAGAATAAAATCACAAATGAAATCATGTCTTCCTCCATCTCTGCCAGCTAATGAGGACCCTCCGTTCAAAGAGCTATACAAATACCATGTTCATCCCCTTCCTGGAATGAACAGACATATCATGATCTTGGAGTGAAGAGCATTCCATTGCAAAGAGGATGCTACATTGCAAAGAGGATGCTAGCCCTGTCCCTTTGATCTCTTTGGGTTGTATATGCAGTGTACCTTCTAAGGCTTTATCAAGAGTAGACAGCCCCAAAGGTAACAAGGATCCAAGCCATATTGCTTTATAAGTAACTTGAAGTAGGTTTGGAAGCCTGCTGGCAACCAGTACAACTCATGTAGATATGGGTGTGTGTATGTATCTGTAACATATAAATGCCCTACCTGCTCAACATATTTCTCCTAGCCTGGCATCACAAGGGTTAACCCATACACATCTGATCCCCTCCCCTTCCCCTAGGTACTACTTACCTGAAGCTCTGTCTTTAGGGTACTTAAGGTCGCCCCACGCTGTCCCCCTAGTTGTTGTTGCTGATACCTGCAAAGAGAAACATCTGTAAATAAAGGATGATCTGATTTGAACTAGAATAGTGTCTTCGCATGTTATTTGGGTCCCCTCTCGATCACTCATAACAGTATTAATATCAGTAAGTATCTATCTAGCTATCTCTAATCTCCATCTCTATCATTTCTATGATTTCCATTTCTATCATCTCTATCTCCTCTATCTCTATCCCTATCCTCTCTATCCCTATCCCTAGCTCTATCTCTAGCACATCTTTCTCTCTCTATCATCGCTATGCCCATCTCCAACTCCATCTCTATCATCTCTCTTTCACTAATCTCTATCTCTAATGTCCATCTCCTCCCTCCCCTGTACCTCTCCCACTCTCTCTCTATCATTTCTCTTTCTCTTTCTCTTTCTCTTTCTCTTTCTCTTTCTCTTTCTCTTTCTCTCTCTCCATCCATCCATCCATCCATCCATCCATCCATCCATCCTTACGTCTATCTATCTATCTATCTATCTATCTATCTATCTATCTATCTATCTATCTCCATCTCCCTCTATCTCTATCATCTCTACCTCTACCTCTAATCTCCACCTCCTCCACCTCCCTCTCCTTTCCCCCCTCTCTCTCTTTCTCCATCTCCATCTTTTTGTGAGTGTATGTGTATCTATACCTATTCAAACTACATATTTATGGATATATCAACCATTCCATAAATGCTTATATCTACAAAAAGAACCCAACATCAGTTGGAAGAGAATATTCGTAGTTCAGGGATGAACTGTGGGGTCCTTGGTGCTCTTCGTGGGGTCCTTGGTTGTTTTCTTGCAGACATTTCATTACCAAGCTAGGTAACATTATCAGTGCTAGTAGGTAGTAGGATTTGTTCTCATTTTATATAGTGGCTTGGCCTATCAATATTGGTTGGACTGTTCTTGGTGGTTCCATGACTAGGTGGCAGTTTATTGTTTGTCTGAGTTTATAATTCCTTGATTAATGAAGGAGAGCATGAAGGACCCAACAACCAAAAATTCCCTTATCATCTCTTACTTGGCCATCTAACACCAGGCTAGAAACCAGGAAGTATGAAATCTAGTTCTGTCTTAGGCACAAAACCAGCTGGATGATGTTCGGCAAGTCCCTTTCTCTCATCCCTGGGAAGAAGGCCAGGGCAAACCACTTCTGAAATCTTGCAAGAAAATTGCAGGAATTTAACTAGGCAGTCACCAGGAGTCAACACTGACTCAAGGGCACACAGACACAGACACAGACACAGACACAGACACAGACACACACACACACACACACACACACAGAGAGAGAGAGAGAGAGAGAGAGAGAGAGAGAGAGAGAGAGAGAGATAAAGAACATATCTTCTTCACAAACAGCAAAGAATTTCCTAAATGCAGGATTTGATCAGTAGTGAAATCCAATTTTTTTTACTACCAGTTCTGTGGACGTGACTTGGTGGGTGTAGTGTGGCTTGGTGGGTGTAGCAGGGGAAGCGTGCTGCAAAATTCCCATTTTCTCCCCACTCCTGGGGGAAGGATATTGCAAAATCTCCATTCCCACCCCACTCCAGGGGGAAGGATATTGCAAAATCTCCATTCCCACCCCCAATCTGGGGCCAGCCAGAGGTGGTATTTGCTGGTTCTCTGAACTACACAAAATTTCCGCTACCGGTTCTCCGAACGGCTCAAAAGTTTCTGCTACCGGTTCTCCAGAACCAGGGGTGAAATCCAGCAGGTTCTGACAGGTTCTGGAGAACTGGTAGTGGAAATTTTGAGTGTAACAGCTCTTCCTCCTTGATTCAGTCTCCAAACACTGCCTGCAGCTTTAGTTACACTTTCAGTAACAAAACAATGAATTACAGTAACCAGCTCTGTTATCAGTTTGGCAGGAGCTACCATAGGTTTTTACCCCGAGAGAGATCCAATGGTGTCAAAAAAGATGTAAATAACATCTAGAACAAGAAGTGCTAGCAGTTGTGTTTTATCAATTCAATTGCAAAGAGAGCCGAGGAATGGATCCAACTACAAGGAAATAAACCTGAAGGGCATTTGAGTTTGTGTTTTGGCATCTACATATTCTGAATTAGATTTGAACCTAACTGCTGGAATCTTGTAAAAGAGGCCATTGATAAATAGGAAACAGTTCTGCTTTTTGTTGTTGTCACTCTAGAATTAGTTTTGCCACCAGCTGAATATTTACCAGGTAGATTTGGCAATAAAAATTGGCTGCTTTTCTGAAAACCAAGGCAGTTAATATTCTTCTTGCATGCATAGTGGCAAAGCAATAGTTTCTTTCTTTCTTTCTTTAATGTGTCTCAATTTATTTTTTTTAATATACTTTATTGAGTTTCAACAAGAAATAAAATGCCTGTTGGACCTATTCTGATCATGCCACTAAGTACCAAAGCTGCAGCATTGAAGGAAGGCAAATCATTTCCATATTCTTATCAAAAAAAAAAAAATCCTGCCAGGATGTGATAATGAAATTACAAGGAATTAAGTTCCATCTGAACGAATGTCCACCTTCTGCAACTAAAACAGAGAATAGAATAATTGCCAAAACTCCAGTAGTCATTTTGGAAGAATATCCATAACATGGTCTCAAAACTCCAAATGAGCCCACTCCAGCAAGTTTGAAGATCTAGTAGCATGGATGGATGGATAGATAGGAGATAGATAGATAGATAGATAGATAGATAGATAGATAGATAGATGATAGATGGAGAGAGAGAGAGAAAGAGAGAGAGAGAGAACGAGAACGAGAAATGAGAGGAAAGAGGGAATGGACTTGAAGGATAGGAGGAAGAACAACTACCAAGGCAATGGTCAGATAAGAGAGGATTGAGCCCAAATGAAGAAAGTAATATGACTAAGCATCTCAAGACAACCCCTGTGTCAGCGTTTCAACGCTGGCATAGAGAGAGCAGAGGAGAGCGAAAGATAAACTTTGAAACTTTTGCCTGCTAAATCCTTTGAAGCCGGGTTGTCGTGGAAATGAGGGGAGGGGGCACATTCCTGGGAAATGACGAGGAAAAGAAGTCTGAAGAATGACTTGGAAGCCAGCCAATGAGAAGCAGAGATTTGGGGATCGGAAAGGGAGGGATTGGGAGGCAAAAGGTCAGTCTTGTCCGCGCGGAGTCATGATCCGGTGGCTGAGCTCAATTAAAGAAAGATTTCCTTAAATATTGGCAGTTTGGAAATTCATTTAATTTTGAGATAGCACCGCAGTCTGACACCCTGCCTTGCTTCATACGATGATAAACAGAGGGAGGGGGTGTATGAAGATTTACAAGGCTTTGTTACTATAGATCAAGGGTGTCAAACTCAATCGCATCACGTGACCTATCATGCCATTTTTTTGCTTTTGTGGAGTAGGGATGGACGTGGCTTATGCATTACGCATCCGGTCTGCAGGCCACCCAGTTTGACACCTCTGCTTTAGATGTTGCAATAAAAGTAGTCCAGATTTATAAGGCACTTCTTTCTTAGTCTGGTCCTACTTTGAAGGACTGACCGAAAGAAATATAATCAGGAAGAAAAGGGCTTGATTTATTTTTTATTTTTTTTTGGCATTAACTTTGTCATTGGTGACTAATTAGAACACCTCTAGATTGAGCCTGGGATGCATTATAAGAATAACAACAGCAAGAGCTATTTTGGGGCCAATCACCAGAGCACATAGAGGCAAGGTGTGTCATTTCAGTCTTCCGGAAAGGTTATGTTAGGGATCAGGTATGTTCTCATCTCAGAGAAAACAGCTGGCATCATGAATAGGACTCATTAGCAATTCATTGCATTTGTTTTCCTCGACTCCTGACGCACCTTCGATCTTCTGTCTTGCTGACTCATTGATGTGACGTCTTTTCTGATCATTCTTGGGATCATAACAACCTTTTTTTCCCCCATATTTGTCTTTCCCCACCAACACAAATACAATATTGTTTTGTTAGGAAGAAAACTGGTCCTAGTGTTAGCTGAAGCTCTAAGAGAATATAATCAAATAATTAATCAAAAGACTGCATATAGCTTTCATCAAATGGATGAATAACGATGAGAGGCAAATACATTTCGCGTCAGCTACTATCTACTTAGGACAAATCATCCTGATACCTTTGTACTGAAACTGCACAATATTTTTGCTTATTTCATTTCATTTCATTTTCATTTCAGTTTATTATTATGTTTTTATTTGCATCCCTCCTTTATTATTTTTACTAATTACTCAAGTTTTAACATAAAGGTCAAAACTACTTTTGATCAAAATTGATTATTGTAACAGAGTCTTGTTATTTTGATTATATTGTTCTTCCTCCTTCTTACACTCCAATGAATTAGGAGGTATCTGATCTCTAAAAAAGGCTTCATCTCCTTTTGCCTAGGCAACAGTTCCTACATTTTTTTTCCAAGGTCACCTTAGTTACCTTCTACATTGAATCTATGGAGGTGACAGTGATAGAGTTTTGTAATCCGATTTGGGATTTGTTCCATTCTGTAGACTTCATTGTAGATTTCATTGTAGTACTAAGCATATGAACATATGAAATCTGGCATCTGCATTTCCTGCGTCAGATGAGGAGAGCACATCTTTCTCCTTCTATCCTGGCCACTTTTTATAGAGGCTTTAAGAAACTGCATCACTGTTTGGTTTGGTGACAGCAGCGCCTTCCTTCTGGGGAAGATTGTAGAAAGAATAGTGGGGCTTCAACTGTGAAGCATTCAAGAGGAAATGAATTGTCTGGATACTTTTGTGCCAAGATCCAGGGCTTGGCCCAGGATGAAAATCACATTGATCATAGAGATGGATTAGAATAGAATAGAATAGAATAGAATAGAATAGAATAGAATAGAATAGAATAGAATAGAATAGAATAGAATAGAAGTAGATAGAGTAGAGTAGAGTAGAGTAGAGTAGAGTAGAATAGAATAGAATAGAATAGAATAGAATAGAATAGAATAGAATAGGTGTAGATAGAGTAGAGTAGAGTAGAGTAGAGTAGAGTAGAGTAGAGTGGAATGGAATGGAATGGAATGGAATGGAATGGAATGGAATGGAATGGAACGGAACGGAACAGAACAGAATAGAATAGAATAGAATTCCTTATTGGCCAAGTGTGATTGGACACACAAGGAATTTGTCTTGGTGCATACGCTCTCAATGTACATAAAAGAAAAGATGCATTGATCAAGAATCATAAGGTACAACACTTAATGATAGTCATAGGGAACAAATAAGCAATCAAATCACATTAGGAAACAGTCAATATAAATCTTAAGGATACCAGCAACAAGGTTACAGTCATACAATCTTAAGTGGGAGGAGATGGGTGATGGGAACGATGAAAAGATTAATAGTAATGCAGATTTAGTAAATAGTCTGATAGTGTTGAGGGAATTATCTATTTAGCAGAGTGATGGCATTTGGGAAAAAACGGTCCTTGTGTCTAGTTGTTCTGGTGTGTAATGCTCTATAGCGTCGTTTTGAGGGTAGGAGTTGAAATAGTTTATGTCCAGGATGCGAAGGGTCTGTAAATACAAAGATTAAGGTTTATGTGTATTTCTCTCTTTCTCCTACTAGATATCTGACAGGCATTCTTTTCTGACTCAGCTCCCCAAACATGACAAACCTTCTGTAGTTGAAGCAATGATTCCTTTATTAGGAGCACCAGCAGCCACAGCAAAGAGTTTCTCTTTCACCTCAGGCTAACAAATCTATCCTGCAGGGGAAATGAATAGTTGTCTGCCACATCTATTCATCTCTGCCCCCCGCCTTTTATCCCCAGAGCTAAGGTGGGGCTTTGCTAGCAGCGGTGGCTCTTCCTTCCCAAGGGTGAACCCACGGATTTCCACTGCTCTCCCCTCATCTGCCTTCTGCGCATCTGTGTGTCAGGCACTGGACCCAGCTGTTCCTCCTCTTCCTCATCAGCCACCTCCAGACCTGGGGGCTGTTGACTCTCCATCTGAGGGCTGATGGACACCCCAGGCTCTGCCTTTATCTCTCTCTCTGACAGCTCCATTTCCTCTTCCCCCTCAGAGCTCTCAAGTTGCCTTGATGACTCCCATGTCTCCTCCTCCTCATCTGATTCAGCTGCTGGAGGGGCCGGCGGCTGACAGGCCACAATACATTCAGTACCATATCATGGTATCATTCTGGGATACCTTCAAGGGCTGGAAAGTGGAGACATTAATGATGACCTTGTCACCTCTTGCCTGGACTACTGCAACGCTCTCTACATGGGGCTCCTCTTGAGGGGCACCCGGAGGCTCCAACTGGTCCAGAATGCAGCCGTGCATGTAGTTACGGGAGCTGTATGGCGCTCCCATACAACACCTCTCCTGCGTGAGCTGCACTGGCTCCCAGTGGTCTTCCAGGTGCGCTTCAAGGTGTTGGTTATCACCTTTAAAGGTGATAACCTTTAAAGGTGGCATAGGACCTATATATCTTCGAGACCGCCCGCTGCTACCGACAGCCTCCCATCAACCTGTGCGCTCCCACAGAGAGGGCCTTCTCGGGGTGCCATCAGCCAAACAATGTAGGCTGGTGACCCCCAGGGGGAGGGCCTTCTCTGTGGGGGCACCTACCCTCTGGAACCAGCTGCCCCCAGAGATAAGGAGAATCCAAGACCTCGGTGCCTTCCGCCATGCCCTTAAAACTTTCTTTTTTCAGCAAGCCAGGCTTGCCTAACACTTTTTTAAAAATGTTTTTAATTGTTTTGTCATTGCTTTTAATTATGGGGCCATATATATATATATATATATATATATATATATATATATATATATATATATATATATATATATATATATATATATATTTAGGGAGAAGGGCGGTATATAAATTTGATATAAAATAAAAAAATAAATAAAATGATCTTATCCATTAAGTCATGCCCAGCTCTTGGTCATTCTATGACTATGTGGCCAAGTCTCTCCACATCTTCTAATTTTGCATTATGTCTTTGAGTTTTTCTATGCTCTGCCTGGTATCAGTTTTGATGGTGTCCAGCCATTGTGTTCTTTGATGGCCTGGTTTTCTTTTACCTCTAACTCTTTCAAATATAATTGCTTTCTCATGGAGACACTGTCCTTCAGTAGTTCTTCTCTAGGCTGCATTAACAGAGGAATAAAATCAAGATCACGTGAAAAGCATTACTTTATAATGCCTTGTTAAGACCATACTTGGAATACTGCATCCAGTTTTGGTCGCCACAATGTAAAATATAGAAATTTAATTAATAAATAATAAATAAATAATAAAAAGATGTTGAGACTCTAGAAAGAGTGCAGAGAAGCGCAACAAAGATGATTAGGGGACTGGAGGCTAACAACATATAAAGAACTGTTGTTGGAATTAGACATGTCTAGTTAAATGAAAAGAAGCACTAGGGGCAGGGGTGGGATTCAGCCAGTTCAGACCAATTCGGGCGAACCCATGTTAATTTTAATCTGGTCTGCCGAACTGGTAGTTGCAAGGACCGGCTGACCCTGCCCACCCTGTCCTGCCCCTCCCAGGAGTCTCCATGCAGCCCATTTTGGATGCCAGGTAAGTGCAGCGCCTGCATGGAGGCTCTGGGAGAATGAAAAATGGGCCTCCCAGAAGTTCCGGAAATCTGGAAATGGGACCATTTCCATCCTCCAGAGGGCCTCCGGAGCCCAGGAGAGGCTGTTTTTTGCCCTCCCAGAGGCTTGAGGAAGGCCTCCGGAGCCTGGGGATGGCGAAAAATGGGCCTACCTGAAGTATTGGAAGTCCAAAAATGGGCCCATTTCTGGCCTCCAGAGGACCTCCAGTGCCTGGGGGAGGCTGTTTTTGCCCTCCTGGAGGCCCGAGGAAAGCCTCTGGAGCCTGGGGAGGGCACAAATGCCATCCCGCCATGGTCCAAGAGGCCGAGTAGGCCAGGCCCACCCAGCAACCGGGCAGCAAACCGGTTGCTAAAATTTTTCAATCCCACCCCTGACTAGGGGTGACATGAGAGCAGTGTTCCAATATCTCAGGGGCTGCCACAAAGAAGAGTGAATCAATCTATTCTCCAAAGCACCTGAAGATAGAACAAGAAGCAATGGGTGTCAGCTAATCAAGGAGAAAAGCAACTTAGAACTAAGGAGAAATTTCCTGACAGTTAGAACAATTAATCAGTGGAACAATTGCCTCAGGGGTGGGTTCACTTACCTTTACTACCGGTTCGCAGCGGGAGTTCGCTTGCTCGCGGTCGCTCTTCTATGAATGCACATAAGCTTCTGCACATGCACAGATCACCCATGATGACGTGGCGAATGGGCGGAGCCTCCCACCAGTTTTACTACCGGTTCTATAGAACCGGACCGAACCGGGAGCAACCCATCACTGACTTGTCTCCAGAAGTTGTAAATGCTCTAACACTGGAAGTTTTTAAGAAGCGATCGGACAACCATTTGTCTGAAGTGGTACAGGGTTTCCTACTTGAGCAAGGGGTTGGATAGAAGATCTCCAAGGTCCCTTCCAACTCTGTTATTCTATTCTGTTGTTCTCCTTCCAGGATGACCAATTCCAGTTGATGTGGAGTTTAGAAAAGGAGAGAATCCATTTTTTTCTATAATTCTCTTGCTGTTCAACATTTTCTTGAAATCTTTGGGAAAGAGAAGAGTCAAATGACAATGGCATATAGATTAAAAAAGAGCCTTGGTAGAAAAAGAGCCTTGGTGGTGCAGCGGACTAAAGTACTGATAAGTAGCACTTAGCTGCCAGTTGCCTGCAATTACTGCGAGTTCAAATCTCACCAGGCTCAAGGTTGACTCAGCCTTCCATCCTTCTGAGGTATGTAAAATGAGGACCCAGATTGTGGGGGCAATAAGCTGACTCTGTATAAAAAAGAACACTGCTTAGGAGGGGCCGAAAGCCCTACTAAGCAGGTATATACAAAAGTAGGAAGGCTATTGTTTAACGCATTGTAAGCCGCCCTGAGTCTCCGGAGAAAGGCGGCATATAAATCGAACCAATAAATAAATAAATAAAATAGTAATAATAAAAGCTCTCTAGAGGTTTAAGAGCTTCTCTAAGAAAGATGTCAGGGCTGGAGCAGCCACTGAGGAGGTTCACAATTTTTCTTTTAGAAAAAGAAAAGATAAGAATCCACTTAGCCTTCCAAAGCTAAGCATTACTTGGTAAATTGGTATCCAGATAATTTCTTTGTGGCAACAGATTTTTGGGACAGATCTGAGGAATTTAGTTTTGTGATCCTAGTAGAGACCTTTCCAATGCCACATTTTTTAAAAAAGCTGATAAACATTTATTGACCAGATTTATTGAAATTTAAACAACGTTTATGCTGCTTCTATCGATCTGCTGTTTTTAGCAGTTTTTGGATATTAATAAGTTTAGATGTTTTTACTGTAAACTGCTCTAATAATGTTCTGGAAGGGTGGGAGGGGTCATATCATTTTTTAAAGGATACTAGTAAAAGAGATTGCTGATTTTATCAAATGCAGCGGAATGCTTTCCATTTGGGATCAATGAAGAGTAAAAATGCTTAACATCTGTACTTTTAAACATTTTAGTATATGTTAGCCACAGGTGCTGTTTTTAATAGAAAGATGGGATATAAATATAGTGAGTAAGGTGAGATTGCAATTATACTGTTCATAATCACCTTTTATTTAAAAATTAAGGGGGAAAGGGTAATCAAAGCATGCATCTTTGCATATATAAATAATATTAACTTCATTCAGATAATACAACCTTCCTTCCTTCCTTCCTTCCTTCCTTCCTTCCTTCTCTTCCTTCTCTCCTTTCACTTTCTCCTTTCACTCTTTCTCTTTTTCTTTTTCTCTTTCTCTTCTCTCACTTTTCTCATTTTCTTCCATCTCCTTCCTTCCTTCCTCCCTCCCTCCCTCCCTCCCTTCCTTCTGCCTTCCTGCCTTCCTTTTTTCCTTTTCTTCTTTCCTTCCTTCCTTCCTTCTTTCTCTTCTTTTTCTCCTTTCACTTTCTCTCCTTTCACTCTTTCTTTCCTCTCCTCTCCTCTTTTTCTTTTTCTCTTTTCTCTCTTCTCTCTTTTTCTCATTTTCTTCCATCTCCTTCCTTCCTTCCTTCCCCTTTCCTTCCTCCTTCCTTGCTTTATTTCCTTACTTCTTTTCCTTCCTCCTTCCTTCATTCCTTTGTTCGTTCCTTCCTTCGTTCCTTCATTCCTTTCTTTTCTTTCTTTTTCTCTTCTCTCTTCTCTCCCTTCCTTCCTTCCTTCCTTCCTTCCTTCCTTCCCTCCCTCCCTCCCTCCCTCCCTCCCTCCCTCTCTCCTTCCTTTCCTTCCTAGTCTCACTTCAATCTTTTTTCTTTTTTGTTGAGCATTCTTGCCAAACCTTTCCAGACTACAATCTGGCATTTTACTGCATTTATGAAAAGACACCAGTTATTCCCTCTGGGGGGCCAGCTGTAGAGTCACAGCATTGATTAATCAGCAAAGGTTACTTTAAAGGGAAACTATCAACATCATCAGCATCCTCTTTGCTGCTTGTCAAATGGAAAACAGCTGATATTTACTCTGCAGAACCCTTAGGGTACTGACTCATTTTTCCTTTCTTTCTTCTGAACTTGTTAGCACTGGCCTTCTGCTGGAGATGATGGGCAGCCGAGATGGATGATATTTTCACTGCTCAGACCTATTTTATGAAGGATTTATTTCTCTCTCTCTCCCCCCCTCCCATTTCCTTTGTTTCATTAAATAACTCAAAGTGATGGCCAAGGTTCCCAACTCTTTCCCCAGCTTTGTCCCTTCAGCATTGTTGGACGAAATATCCATCTGGTTCAGTTCCAAGCTGGGAGAAAGACACTGGAAACATGGAAGGTGATTGGAAAGATGGTTTAATGATGAAGCAGAACCACCAAGCACATGGGTTCTGGGTAGCTGGCCAGATGGAGTTGAGAGTGAGAGTGAGGGGTTATTATACTTCTCTTGGGCTTTGCACTTGAGCTTCCTGTTCCTGTGCAAAAACATGTATTCTATTGGCTGTTATCTATCTATCTATCTATCTATCTATCTATCTATCTATCTATCTATCATCTATCATACCTATCTAATCTATCATCTCTATTTTCTATCTTCTATCAACTTGCACTGAAGCTTGGTTTAATGAACTAATACACACAGAGAGACACTGAACCAGTGGTGGGTTCCTTCGGGTTTGGTTCGGCCGAGCTGGTAGCGGTGATGATATAACATCACCGAACCGGTTCTCCCCCCCCCTTCCCCCCCACCCCCCCACGTTATTCTTACCTTTTATTTGGTCCCACCCCCAATCCATTGCTGCCTCCTGAGTCCCAGCTGATGACTAGAGGGAAAAAAACTGTTTAAACTCTTGCCGTGGGGCTTCAAAGGGCCGTCCTACAGCTGATCAGTGTTAAAAGCAAACAAATGAGTCGGGTCGTAAGTGCGAGGACTGGTCGTAAGTGCAAGGACCTTCCAGAAATGACTCTGACAGCTAGCCACACCCACCTAGTCACATGACCTCCAAGCCACACCCACAAAATAAGCCACACCCACAGAACCAGTAGTAAAAAAATTTAGAACCCACCCCTGCACTGAACATAAGAATAACACTTAGTAAACATAGATTTATTGATTACATTATTTTAAACCAATCATTATTTGTAGATGAAGAGACAGTTTCTAGCATTCACATAAAATGCTAAGCCCAAACCAAAGAATATATACTGTGGTTTAAAGTAATGTGTGAACCTAATTCCCCAATTGAATCAGACATGGCATGCTAAACAAACAATATTTAATTGGTTTCAGGTCCAGGAGTTGCATAAATGTAGCCATGAGGTCCGTAAACCATGGTTTTGCAGCCTAGCACTTCGTATTAACTTAGCCAAACATAGTTTATTCTATATAATGCAGTTAAGAAAACCAGCTGTACCATCCAAACTCCTTTTAAATGGGATGTGGACTTGGTTGAAACATGTGGACCTGTCCTTCAGCAAAAAACTCTGAACTATGCCAGGAGATTTATGTCTTTATTTTGAAAGGTCAGGTATCTGTTCAAAAAGCCAAAGTAGCACTGAAAAGATGCTAGCAAGAAGACAGGGAGGAAGAAATGACAGTTTTAATGCTGTGCATTATGGAATCACTGCTCCCTGCTGGATTTCAAATTGCAGCTGAGCTGTTTGAGCCTTAATAGCGGCAATATTTTATTTCAGAGGTGCAAGTGGGGTTTCGTTTGTTTTTTGTTTTTTCCTGCAGAATGAAAAGCATATTCATCTGTGCTATTGCCTTTGGGAGGTTAAAAGCTTCCATGGGTTTGTAGGGGAGAATGCTTTCTTTGGGGATTAGGGATTGCAGTAACAAGATGGTGCCGTGTGTTTCTTCTCCCACATACATATCAAGTTAAAAAATTGGATGGGGTTCTAAGACAAATAATAGCACACAGCTAGGAGGGAAACGTTCTGCATGCAAGTATGATTCTTATATAATAAAATGACAGGCTCTAATAAATAACCAATTATTGCTACCTAAAATAACCATCCATTATTGGCTCTGCAAAGTCCAAGCTACTCCTTGTAGTTAATGCTAAACTAATAATTGTCATCAGTCCCAGCAGGAATGGCCTGGAAGAAGAGATCGGGAAGGCTTCTAATTGCATAGATAGATAGGTTGTAGGTTAGAATCACAGCCACATCATCACTCACATATAAACTCCAGATCGCTGAATGGCTAAGTTTACGAAAAGTAGCTAGCCCAGGGATGAAATTCAGCAGGTTCTGATAGGTTCTGGCGAACCGGTAGAGGAAATTTTGAGTAGTTCGGAGAACCGGCAAATACCACCTCTGGCTGGCCCCAGAGTGGGGTGAGAATGGAGATTTTGCAATAGCCTTCCCTCAGGAGTGGGGAGGGAGTGGAGATTTTGCAGTATCCTTCCCCTGCCACGCCCACCAAGCCACGCCCACAGAACTGGTAGTAAAATAAATTGAATTCCATCACTGAGATAGCTCCAAAGCTCATCCTGGCAGACCTTATTCTTTGCTTTCTGGTTTAAGAATAGACATCATTCGCTCTTCAGTTGAAGATAATATCTATAACGTGCAATCTGGGTCGGTCACCAGGACCAGAGCATCTTCTGAGCTTTTGGACTTGTGCTGGAGCCCATCCTCCGGGAACATCTGTAGAGATCCTCAGTCCCCCAGGTGCTTTTTTTTTCAGGAGGCAACTAGACTTTCTAGTTTTTTTCCTTGAAGACATTTTGCTTCTCATCCAGGATAGTGGGGGATAGAAGGATTTATATTCCTTGCAGAGAGCTGGTCATTTGCATCCTTTTAGAGGGTTGTTGAAGCACTTGGAGATTTATCTGTGTCCTCAGGGTCACCTGAGTAGTGCAAATGGTTCCTGTAGTCTGCAATTTTTCCTCTGGGAATCCATTCTTATTCCCACACCATTCAAAGGGTGTTCATCCCAAATTGTATAGCTCAAAGTCTATAGCAGGGATGGCTCACCTTTTTGCCATCGTGTGCCAAAAGCGGGGGCAGTGTGGGGGGGTCGCGCACGTGCGTGCCCACACCCATAATTCTATGCGCCCCCCCCATGCATGCATGTGTGATCCACCTACACTCCCCCCGCTTTTGGCACATGATGGCACAGTGGGCCCGGTAGGCCTGTTTTTTGCCCTCCCCAGGCCCCAGAGGCTTTCTAGGAGCCTGGGGAGGGCGAAAACGGCCTTCCCCACCGCCCCCCGGAGGCCCTCTAGAGGCCAGAAACAGCCTGTTTCCTGACTTCTGGTCGGCCCGGAAGGCCTGAAAATCAGCTGGCCGGAGCACACATGTGCGCTGGAGCTGAGCTCGCGTGCCCACTGATATGGCTCTGTGTGCCACCTGTGGCACACGTGCCATAGGTTCGTCATCATGGGTCTATAGAGATTCTCAGTCATCCAGGTCATGGTTGTCCCAAAGGTGCTTTTTCAGGAGGCAACTGGACTTTCTGTTTTTTTTTTTTTTCTTTGAAAATGTTTCGCTTCTCATCCAAGAAGCTTCTTCAGGATAGTGGGGAATCCTCAGGGAAGTTCTCTCTACTGGAATATGTGCTTTGGGCTATTCTATGAATTGTATTTATGTGATGCTTTCCTATTGATTGATTGGTGTATTGATGGCCGGCAATTGGCTATCGTTTCTTTGTGCTGCCAAATCCTCAGCTCCTAAGCACCTAATAAGCTGGTGGCCAATCAGCACTCCTGTTGACTGACAAGGGGCTGTTTTCCAGACTTCAATCATTTCCCTGGCTGTTTTTGACCCTGCTCAGCCAACAATCTCAGTAACTATGAAATTGAATGTATGTCCTTGTTCATCGCAATGTGAGGCTACCAATGACTTCAGCTCTTCTTGTCTGACTGCTCACTTGTGTTCTTGCAATCTGGTGGTTAGGCTTCCCCACCCCCGTCTGTCCTATATAGTTACAGGGGCAATCCATGTATCTTTAGCTCAAGGTTGAACTGTGAAGTTCTCTGGGCTTGGTTGTTTCATTACCCAACTAGGTAACATCATCACTAGAAGTGATGAAAACATCTGGAAGCCAGCCACCAAGCTTAGAGAGTACCAAGAACTTCCTACTTTGAAGTTCAGTGGCTGCCAAAAAGGAAATCCAGGAATGAACGCACACACGCGGCTAAAGCGGTGTCATCAGATGTGTTATATGTCCTTTGTGTTTTCCTCCATTTAGCTAAAAATGTGTCGACTACAGCACCCAAGATTCCCCGCATCAGCATTTTCTTTATTTCATAATGTTTCCAAAAGGATTTGAATTTTTTTTTTTAAAAAAAATGTCTAGTGAAGGTCATTTTTGCATATATTTTCTCTAGCTGAAAATATGTGTCCTTTGGGTATGACCGAGATCTGTTCAGTTTAGAAAATCCCACCATCTATGTTCATATATCTGATTTAAGACTTTCTTAATTTTTTTTAGTTGTATGGTGTTCTTTAAAAACTAGAATAAAGTGATAGATGGGAAATCTTTCTCCAGTTGGTTAGCTTAGTCCAGCAAGAAAGATTATGCAAGTGTTTACCTAGTGGTTACTGTGCTGGATTGGGACTAGGAAGATCTGGGATTATTTTCCTAGTCAGTCACGGATTTCCCTTGCCAAAAATGTTCTCTTTGCTTAGCCAACTTCATGACATCATTGTGGAAACACATTGTGGAGAGATGGAGAAAGAAACTATGCTTTCCTGAAATAAGGATAAGTCACTTTTGCATGGCCTCAATTTTAAAAAAAAATTGAGATCCAAGGGGAATGGTGAGCATGACAATGAAATAAATGACCGGAGCTATATCATCAGTGACAGTGGTGAAATCCAAATTTTTTTACTACCGGTTCTGTGGGCATGGCTTGGTGGGCATGGTGTGGCTTGGTGGCCGTGGCAGGGAAAAGATACTGCAAAATCTCCATTCCCACCTCACTCCAGGGGAAGGATATTGCAAAATCCCCATTCCTACTCCACTCTGGGGCCAGCCAGAGGTGGTATTTTCCGGTTCTCCAAACTACTTAAAATTTCTGCTACCGGTTCTCCAAAATGCTCAAAATTTCCGCTACCACTTCTCCAGAACCTATCAGAACCTGCTGGATTTCATCCCTGATCAGAGGAAATCACGGGTGGGCCTGCCCACCCTCCCTGGCTCTATGCTGTTCTATTTAGGCATGTTTTTGAGGCCGGGCACATGCGCAGAGGTATTGCACGTGCACTCACATTTTCGGTGCTGGGCGAACCGGTAGGTAAATTTTGTGAATCCCGCCTCTGTATATCATATCTGTCTGAGACAGCAACTTCTATTTGTGTTTGGCGTTTCAGAGGAATTATGGGCAGTGTCTTTACCCTTCAAGTTCGCTTCAGTAGATGTTGAATTCAAATGGTGAGAAATCATGATATTAATTTCCCTGGAGAATTTATTTAGAGTAGCCGGAGAAGAAGAAAGATGGAAGGAGGATAGGACAAATTCTGGTTCTTCTGAAGGACAACTTGGAGCCTTAACTTACTCATCTCTGCCTGGCTGTGTTTACAATGAAGATTGATGAGTAGATGAATGGAGAGAGGGAGAAGATATGATAGATCTTTTTTTCTCCAGCATCTTCTTTGTGATTCCTCTGCTCCTTAATGACAACAATGCTGTTACCACATCCTTTTTGAGCCACTTCCACTTAACTCTACATTTCCTTTGTTCCTTCCTCCAAGTCCCTCTCTGAAATGTCAGGAAGTCCTCTCCCAAAGTCATCCATCTTATTACTCCCCCTGGGGCTCTGCCAGGCCCAGACAAGGAGCCATTGCTTCTGGCATCCCTGCTGTTTTAGCCCTGTATCTTTCTCATTAAAAGAAACCAAGATGTGTGACTAAGGTTCCTGTCTACATCTTCTGACAGGACTTTTTCCAAGAGACTTTTCTTTAGAGAAGGAGAAGTGGTTTATGTGGATTGTGTGTTTTGTTTTGTTTTTTACTTTCACTTGCACTACTGACTTCAATTTTATCCAGAATACTTCTTCATTCTGGCCTGGCAAGGATTAGAATGTCCCAAATTTCCTGCAGCCCAATAAATTCAGATGTCATTCGAGAGAAAAGGAGAAAGAAAAAAACTAAACAAGAAGAAAAGATGTGAAATGGAGATTCCAAAGAGGAAGCCTACAGAAAAGGTGATAAAATGCTGTACAATCAGGCCAGAAATGTATTAACAAGGGAGATCAGAGCAGCAAAAAGAAGCTACTCTGAAAAGCGAAAGAATCAGTTCTCAACAAATGAACCAGCAAACATGTGGAAAACTCTTAAAAATATCACCAGCTATAGCAAACCTTCTTCCCAGGTTGAAGGAAATCAGCAACTGGCAGATGACCTGAACGTGTTTTACTGCAGGTTTGAAAGGAAACTACAGCCACCCATCTCCACAACCCCCATCTCAGACACAACAACAACAGCCAAGCCTCCTACAGCTGACCCTGTTCCATTGGGTTCACAACCCCTAGTGATCACACAAAAGGAAGTGCAAGACTTATTTCACAGACAAAAGCCAGGAAAAGCTCCAGGCCCAGACAAAATAACTCCTTCTTGCTTAAAAGTTTGTGCTGGCCAATTGGCCCCCATCTTCACCCGTATCTTCAATATATCACTAGAGATGTGCTATGTTCCTTCTTGCTTCAAATGCTCTACTATCATCTCAGTGCCGAAGAAGCCCACCATCAAGGAACTGAATGACTATAGACCAGTTGCTCTAACATCCGTAGTCATGAAAACCTTTGAAAGGCTAGTGCTGTTCCATTGAAAACCATAACGGATCTGCTGTTAGACCTCTTGCAATTTGCATACCGAGCAAATAGATCAACAGATGATGCTGTTAATATGGCTCTGCACTACATCCTACAACATCTTGAATCTCCAAAGACCTATGCAAGGTCCACTTTGTAGACTTTAGTTCAGCATTCAATACCAGCATTCCAGACACACTTCTAACTAAGCCAAACCAGCTACAGGCACCGGAACACACCTGTAAGTGGATCATAAGCTTCCTAATAAACAGGAAGAAACTTCCACACCATGCTAGGAAAACTTCATGGGTGTGATTACAGAATTGGAAGGGACATTGGAGGTCTTCTAGTAGTCCAACTCTCTGCTCAAACAGGAAACCTTATACTATTTCAGAGAAATGGTTCTCCAATCTCTTCTTAAAAACTTCCAGTGTTGGAGCATTTGCAACTTCTGGAGGCAAGTTGTTCAACTGGTTAATTGTTCTCACTGTCAGGAAATTTCCCCTTAGTTCTAGGTTGCATCTCTCCTTGATTAGTTTCCATCCATTGTTTTTTGTCATTCTCTCTGATGTTTTGGAGAATAGGTTGCTCCCCTCTTCTTTGGGACAGCCCCTTAGCAGTGGTGGGTTTCAAAAAATTTTACCTCCGGTTCTGTGGGTATAGCTTGGTGGGCGTGGCATGGTGGGAGTGTCAGGGAAAGGATACTGTAAAATCTCCATTCCCATCCCACTCCAGGGGAAGGTTATTGCAAAATCTTCATTTCCTCCCAATGTGCTGGGACTTGGGAGGCAGAGAATAGATGGAGGCTGGGCCAGTCAGAATTTTTACTACCGGTTCTCCGAAGTACTCAAAATTTCCGCTACCGGTTCTCCAGAACTGGTCAGAAACTGCTGAAACCCACCTCTGGACGGACCCCAAAAAAGATACTTACGACCCAGATTTCACATCCAAACTCCCTCTAAGCTCACATTACCACATTCTAGGTGAAACCCACCTCTGCCCCTTAGGTATTGGAATAAACAAGTTGACAATAAGATGAGCTTTTCTTAAAGAAGACATGTTAAATATGTTTAGGTTCGCATCCAGCGCTTTCTTGGCTTGTAAACATTTCTGTTAGAGCTTTCAGATATTTTGTAAATTTTCCACTGATATTTTTTTAAAGAAAAAACTGCTTGATCGTGTATAGTTATTATTATTATTATTATTATTATTATTATTATTATTATTATTATTGCTGCATGCTTCACACAACAATATCCACGGTAAGATAATATCTCAAGATACTGTCAATCAACCAAGTTTAAGGTAAGGAAAAGAAAAACCTGTTTTGCAGGAGGAAGTCATTTGTGATCTTCCCAGCTGGCTTCCAACAAGCAGAGTCAATGGGGGGGAAGCTGGATTCGCTGAATGACTACATTCAATTCACAACCATAATATTTGCTTATCAACTATAGCAAAAAGTTTGTAAATTCAGGCATAAGTCACTTAACAACTGTCTTGCTTAGCAATAGAAATTCTGGTCCCAAGTGTAGTTGTAAGTCTACACTTATCTGTAAGACTACCTGTATCTTTTTTGTTTCCCCTACAGAATCCAGTTTTCCTGGGTGAAGAATGTGAACAACTGAGGCAGAATGGGACAATGCACCATAGCCAAGTAACCATGACCAACTCGCTGCTGCTATGGTGGCGCAGTGGTTAGAATGCAGTACTGCAGGCTACTTCTGCTGACTGCCGGTTGCCTGCAATTTGTCAGTTCAATTCTCACCAGCTCAAGGATGACTAAGCCTTCCATCCTTCCGAGGTTGGTAAAATGAGGATCCAGATTGTTGGGGGCAACATGCTGACTCTGTAAAACTGCTTAGAGAGGACTGTAAAGCACTGTGAAGCAGTATATAAGTCTAAATTAAGTCACCATGGCCATCTTACTGCAGTCAACTCACCGTAGCCAACTTGCCATGAGACAACTCGCTGTAGACAACTCGCCACTGGCCAGCTCATTATTTTAATTTTGGTCATTCACATTTCATTTTGTCCCTCCTTTTGTATCCTTTCCTTAATTATTCGATTCCACCATGAGTTGTGTCATGGCAAGTTGGCTGCGGTGAGTTGGTTGCAGTGAATTGTCCTAGACCCCAACTGAGACTCCAGTTGAATCTTTGCTTTGCTTTAAGCAGAGTTTACAAAACAATGGAAAGAAATATCAATCAACCTTGTTAGGGAAGAGAATGAAGTTACTGCATGGGTACGCAAGGCAGAGTAACAGCTGTTTCATTCCCTTGCTTCCACCTAAGAAACAAGAGGCTTGGATAATCATATGTAATGTATGGAGATCTGCCTGCAGCACAGCAGTTTAGATCCATCTAACAAATATCTCAGGTTTCTCTTGTTTTGTGTGTTTTGTACTTCTTTGTCTCTCACAGGTAGATTCAATTGTACTCCAGGAGAATAAAAAAATATATATAGAACTCCTGGAAAAATTCCTCCTTATCTGAAATTCAGAGGCGAATAGAATAGAATAGAATAGAATAGAATAGAATAGAATAGAATAGAATAGAATAGAATAGAATAGAATAGAATAGAATAGAATTCTTTATTGGCCAAGTGTGATTGGACACACAAGGAATTTGTCTTGGTAAATATGCTCTTGGTGTACATAAAAGAAAAGATACATTCGTCAAAATCATAAGGTACAACACTTAATGATAGTCATAGGAAAACAGTCAATATAAATCTTAAGGATACCAGCAACAAGGTTACAGTCATACAGCAGACTTAGTAACTAGTCTGACAGTGTTGAGGGAGTTATTTGTTTAGCAGAGTGATGGCATTCGGGGAAAAAACTATTCTTGTGTCTAATTGTTCTGATGTGCAGTGCTCTATAGCATCATTTTGAGGGTAGGAGTTGAAGCAGTTTATGTCCAGGATGCGAGGGGTCTGTAAGTATTTTCACAGCCCTCTTTTTGACTCGTGCAGTAAACAGGTCCTCAATGGAAGGCAGGTTGGTAGCAATTGTTTTTTTCGCAGTTCTAATTATCCTCTGAAGTCTGTGTCTGTCTTGTTGGGTTGCAGAACCAATATTCCCTTATTCACTGTCTTTTCAGATTTCAGCCAGTCGTAGCTGGTGTTTCCTCTAGCTTTCGTTTAAAATGACTCACGTTAGGGTGTTTTAATTGTCTTCTGCAGCAAGGCATTTCTCACACGTAACAAGCATTGGTTGTATTTTACAGACTTCACGGACTTAAAGTTGCTATATTGCTTAAATTGTTGATTGACCGAAAGAGTGTCATTTGCTCAGTTCTTCTTCACTTCCCAACAGCTTTCAAAACCATCAAGCAGGCAGTTTTGGAGATCTTCTCCTGAAGAGGCAGCTGCTTCTGGAAATGGGAGCTATTATATGGTGTTCCTCAGAAATTTATTCATTCTTCAGTGTTTGCACTCTAAAACTGCTGAGGGAGACTGTGAGACTTCTAGCTGGATGCTATCAGTATGCTAGTGAGATCCAAATCTATCGGTCTGTGATATTTTATTCCTTTTTCTTTAGTTAGTGGAATACAATCAATAAGGAGATGAGGATGTCATCAGACTGATAAAAACAGTGTTGTAATGTTGCAATCCAAATCTTGTTTTCTTTTTCTACATGCCACTGAAGATCACAAACCAAAATAAGAACACCATAGAATTCTCCCAAATCATATTCCTCAACTAGTGATAAACAAAAGCATTGTTGAGATACTTATATGGTCTGCACATTATTCTGAACCAGAGGTGTCCAGCCTTGGCAACTTTAAGACCTGTGGACTTCAGCTCCCAGAATTCCTTGGTTGCCAAAGTCGGACATCCCTTTTCTAAACCACAGTTTGATTTATCATGTCTATACTTTTAAAAAATTGATACTGGTATATGTTAAGTTGTACATGATGTCTTTTAAACCAAGGTGTCAGGTTTCGCATAGCATGCTCGAACCATCTTTTAGCTTAGTTCAATGTATCAACATAACCTCTACATCACTCTGCTAAACAAATAATTCCCTCAAAACTGTCAAACTATTTACTAAATCTGCACTACTATTAATCTTCTCATCATTCCCACCACCCACCTCCTTCCACTTATGACTGTATGACTGTAACCTTGTTGCTGGTACCCTTAAGATTTATATTGACTGTTTCCCTATGACTATCATTAAGTGTTGTGCCTTATGATTCTTGACGAATGTATCTTTTCTTTTATGTGCTCCGAGAGCATATGCACCAAGACAAATTTCTTGTGTGTCCAATCACACTTGGCCAATAAAGAATTCTATTCTATTCTATTCTATTCTATTCTATTCTATTCTATTCTATTCTATTCCTATTCCTATTCCTATTCCTATTCCTATTCCTATTCCTATTCCTATTCTATTGTCATGACTTCTATCAGGCATTATTTCTCATGAATTTATCCCAAATTTTTTTGAAATGTTTGGTGGCTTCCATATCACCATTTCCATTCCCCTGTCTCTTAAAATAATCTTAAACCAACCAATAATTGTTTTCATTTCCACCTGCTTTGAAACTTGGATATGGAAAGGAAGGCGCTAAGTTGCCAGGCTACCATTACTTTGTTGCATTGCACAGGAATGGTGTGTGTCAGAAGGGGAAAAATAATGAAAGGTGAACCACGACATCATGACACAAACCTCACAACTTATGTTGTGGTCCGCCAGCGGCCTGCGCAGATTGTTGCTGATCCTGACGAGGAGGAGGCTGCTGTGGTGTTGCGCCAGCAGCCTGTGCAGCCAGCGCTCGAGTCGGACAGCAAGGAGGCTGAAGAAGATGTGGTGCCAGAGGCAGGGATTCAGTCAGGGCCTTCAGAACCTCTAGAAGCTCCCTTAAGTGAAGAGGATGAAGAGGAGGAGCCTCTTCTCGATGGACGGGCACGCAGAGCTGCCAAAAGGCAGGAGTGGCTCCTCAGGAGGAGGTCTCCTTGAGAGTAAGGCTTGGGGCTAATTGGCCACTCCCTTAGCCTATTTAAGTTTCCACACAGCTTCTAACAGTTGCAGGAAACAACGCATGTTCGCTCGAGGATCATTGAATCTGGATTTTTTTTGCAAACCTTGCTTCTGGGCTTTTTGCCAACTCTCGTAAGACTTTATCTTTCTGTGGAATTTCTGGCAGGTTGTTAAGGACGTTTTAGTTAACAGCCTGCATTTGTAAAAAACTACATTTGGAAGTAAATTGAGTTTGGTTCATAGTTTGTGTGTGCTGCATTCTCTGGGATCCGTAGCTGGGGCAGAACAACTTATGTCCTTGGGTCAGTTGTCAAACTACAAGGACATGAAGCCGGGGGTTGGATCGTGAGGTTACTGGAGGCATCTCATCCTTTCCCCACCATTGGGACTAACTGAAGACACTAGCAGAACTTAAGAGTTGGGTACCTGTTAATGGGAGAAGATCCCAGCTGCATGCTTTTCAGAGCTCTAATGCAAATGAAACATCTGTCTCTCCTGAAATTGGGGGAAAAAAACCCCATCATAGCTGCACCAGAAATAAATCAGCTCAGCTGGGGAACACAGCTGCTCTCTTGAAATCCGATAGCTCCAAAGCCGATTTTGCAAGACTGCAGCATAGATGTCTCCTCAACTGTGGCCATTACATTCTGTAGCATATCAAATTCCCCAGCTGAAAATTGAACTATATCAGAAACATCCTCCTGTATAGATCATCCATCCCCATCCCCCTTTCATGTTCGGTGAGGCCTATTTTACTTTATTTTGCATTATTTTAAACTCCTCAGTTTTATATCCTGATATTTCACCTTGCTCCCAGACACAATTCTTGGATGCCTATTAAATTCTGTATCCCATTTTGCTTTTTTTTTTTTTAAAAAAAAAAATTATTTTAATTGAGGGGAGGGAAAGGAGCCAACATTATAGAAAGCAGAATTCTGGCCTGTAACACTGAATTTGTTCCCAGCAAGAAAAGTCCTGGGATGGCTGAAAGCTGGTTTTCTGGTCAGGACATTTTGTAACTGTCCATGTCCATCAAGGGTAGCCATTTTGAGGGACAATCCATGAATCTCAGAATTCCAAATGTCCCTGTCAAAACAAGGTTGCTTTGGGGTAGCAACTTAATGCAACTGAGTTAATCGACCTTAACCTAGAGTTGTGACAGGACCATATTCTCCTGAAGGATGTGAAGATCTGCCAACTTGAGTGAGGCCTGTGAGCCTGGGTGTGGTTAGTGCCTTGAAGGCACTTCTCCTACCTTTAACTTATTCTATCTAGGTTTCTTATTTGGCTCTCATCAGACTAAATTAGTGCATTTTTATGTGGTTTTGATGTTTTTACCTGTAAACCGTCCAGAGTGAATGGGACAACTCGCCACAGCTGATTCACTTTGGCTGCCTTGCTCCAGCTGACTCACTGCTGCCAACTTGCTGTGGGACAATTCAACATGAGATAATTGGATAGGGACAAGTGAATTGCAGAGGACCTTATCTTGCTTTTATGTTTGAGCCTTCTCAAGTTACAAGTCCTCAAGGAGTGAGCCAGAGTCCTTGATGCTAGGGTGAGCTAGAGACTAAGACTAAGACAAGCGGCAGCTCTGTATTGTACTGAATCAGGAAGCTGTCCTCAGACAGGAGTCTCTTCACTGCCTCAAAAGCGGCTGCCTGTGGTTTCCCCCAGACCCATGGTACATTCTTCCCTAGAAGCTTGTGTAGGGGATCTGCAACCGTGGCTTTGTCCTTCAGAAACATGGAGTAAAAATTGAGCAGTCCAAGGAAGGCTTGGAGCTCCGCTTTGGATTTGGGGGCAGGTGCGCTCTTAATAGCTCTCACCTTGCTTTCGGTAGGGTGGATGCCTGTGCCGTCTACCCTGTACCCCAGAAATTCAACGGAGGGGACAGCAATCATACACTTGTTTTTTTTTTAGTTTCAGTCCCGCTTCTCTGAACCTGGACAGGACGTTCCTTACTCTGTCCCCTAGCTGACGTTCGTCCTGGGCGCTGACTAGAACGTCATCGAAATAGGGCACCACTCCTGGGAGTCCTTGCAAAAGGCGCTCCATGGTGCTTTGAAATAAGCCGGGTGCGACGCTCACCCCAAACTGGAGCCTGGTGCATTTAAATGCACCCCTATGAGTTACAATTGTTTGCGCCTCTGCCGTGGCGTCGTCAACTGGTAACTGCTGGTAGGCTTGGGCCAGGTCTAATTTGGCAAAAAATTTTCCGGGCCCCAGGGAGTGTAGTAGATGATGCACGATCGGCACCAGATAGGCGCTCGGCTGCAAAGCCTTGTTGATCGTGCACTTGTAGTCGGCGCAAATTCTTATTGAGCTGTCGGACTTTACTGGGGTCACTATAGGGGTTTCCCACTTGGCATGGTCAACGGGAACCAACACCCCTTGCTTAATCAATTTGTCCAGTTCCGCATCGATCTTCGGTTTCAATGCGAACGGCACTCGTCTGGCCTTAAGTCTTACTTGGGCTACGTTGGGGTCTAAGTTTAGTGAAATAGGGGTCCCCACATACTTGCCCAACGTGTCCCCGAAGACGTCCTGGAACTCGGACAGGAGACTGTCTTTCAGAGTTGATTTGGACATCAGGTGGACGCCGGTGAAGCCCATGCCAAGGGCTCGGAACCACCCCATGCCCAGAAGGCTAGGGAGCTGCTTTGTGACGATGGTCAGCGGCAGGTCTCTTTCGTAGTCTCCGTAGGTGACTCGGAACGTGCCCACGCCTTCGAGGGGGACTCGGTTCCCCTGGTAGTCTAGGATACGCAGTCTCTGCTTGGAGAGCTGGTCCTTCCGGAACGACGGCAGGAGGGTCTTTAGGGTCGCCCACGACATTATGGAGAGAGCTGATCCGGTGTCAATCTCTATCGAGCACAGCTTTCCGTTGATCTCGACCACCGTGCTGACTTTGTCCTCGATCGCCATGCTGGCCTGGTCGATATGTATGCTGCGGCCATCTCGCGGTTCAAATTTGTGCCGTTTTTTCGCACTGCCTTCTCTCGTTGGCTGCTTCTGGCGCACTGATTCCGGTTGGCTGCGGCGCTCACGTGGTTGGTGTTTTCTGGGCAGAATGGCTCTACAGACTCGTGCCAAGTGCCCTTTTTTCTCGCAGCGCCTGCAAATAGCCTCTCTGTATTTGCAGGACAGTCTATCATGGTGCCCGCCACAACTGGGACAGCTTCGCCGGGGGCTGCCAGTGTCTTTTCTCTGGTGCTGCGTTCGGAAGACGTCCTCATCCGACTCGGACTCCGAGCTGGATCCGGCGTCTTCTCTGTGCACCGGGGCAGATTTGGGGCTGTCTTTGCTGGTCAGTGGACACTGCAGCGTTTCTGCGGCTTTTGTGGAGGCTTCATGAGCCCTGGCTTCGTCTAGGGCTCCAGCAAGCGTCAAATCAGGCTTGGCGAGCAGGCGCCGTTGCAGCCTAATGTCCCGAACACCACAGATAAGTTGCTCAAGCAACGCATCGTCCAAGTCTCTATAGTCGCAATGGGTTGCGGCTTTTCTCAGGCTAGCCATGTACGCGCTGACCGGTTCTCCCTCACGTTGAATGCGCTGTCTGAGTTGGTATCGTTGCACGAACTTGGAGGGGACGGGAGCATAGTGAGCCTGGAGAGTTGCCATCAGGGTGTCCCAGGAGACGGTTTGAACCGGCGTTGGCTCACACAGTGACTCGGCCATCTCGAACACGTCCGGTCCGCAGTGGCTTAGGAAGAGGGCTCTCTTTCGATTAGCAGAGAGGCCCTGCATGTCGCTGGCTTCAAGCGAGCATTCAAACCTCGTTAGGTACGAGACCCATTTTTCACGGGTCGGATCAAAAGGCTTGGGCGGATCGTAGGCAGACATGTTTGGTATGTCTCCTGTGGTTCGCCTCGTCGCCTAGCTGAAGCTCGTGGTCTCACTGGTTGGCTTCTTGTAGCCTCAATCCCATCCTCGTCGCCAATGAAGTGGTTCGGGAATAACGAGAGGCACAAGCAAGCAAGTGACAACAGCTCTTTAATATACAGTGAGACTTCAGCAAAAACTCAGAGGCTGCAGCCCTCCTTATATACAATCCAGGAGGGACTGTCAGCCAATCAGAAACGTAGGCAGGTTTGAAACTCCCGCTTAAAAGTATCAATACATAACACCTAAGTTGAATAAAAAACAGAATTAGGGAATAAATGAAATCCTTTTTTCCCCCCCTCATAAAGAAATCTCTGGCTTTTTTTTCAGACAATGATAGAAGTGTTCCAGTATCTCAGGGGCTGCCACAAAGAAGAGGGAGTCAAGCTATTCTCCAAAGCACCTGAGGGCAGGACAAGAAGCAATGGATGGAAACTAATCAAGGAGAGACGCAACCTAGAACTAAGGAGAAATTGCCTGACAGTGAGAACAATTAATCAGTTGAACAACTTGCCTCCAGAAGTTGTGAATGCTCCAACACTGGAAGTTTTTAAGAAGATGTTGGATAACCATTTGTCTGAAGTGGTGTAGGGTTTCCTGCCTAAGCAGGGGGTTGGACTAGAAGACCTCCAAGGTCCCTGTTATTATATTATATATTATACAACATTCTGTAGGATGCCACAAGTTTACTCAACAGGCTTTCAAAAAGGGCACCTCCTCCTCCTCCTCCATATTCTTCTTTCCACGTTGGCAACAACATGGTAGACTGGATTATCTGGCTAGACATCCTTATTTTCTTTCCTTTCACAAAAGCACAGCTAAAGAGGCGATCAATGGATATCAGAAATTGTTCTGTTAGGATGCTGATGAGGGATGAGACACTCAGTAAACTGACCACTGCTTCCTCTGTCAGAATTCTTTTGTATAGTCTACAAGATGTGTTTACGCTACACAACTGAGATGTCAAGAATTGTGACCTTCAAAATGAAAAGGCTGTTTCAGTAACTTTGAGGGGAATCTAGTCACTCCATGGGGAAAAATAAAAACAACCATAGAGAGATCATATCTTGCAGAAAGTGAATGCTCTTCCAATCCATATGACAGGAGAAACCTTTCATTCTTCTTCAGTGGCCCAAGAGAAAGAAAAATATTACGTTAAGATTTGATTAGATTAAAAGTTTATATTTAAGTTTTCTTTTAAAGACAGCAACCAGGGCAAGACCTCAAAATTAAAGTATCAAATACAAATGGAAGCAATCCTTTTTTAAAAAAAATAATAAACAAAGTAAAAAATAAAAAGGGTTAATTTTAAAATTTGGGAGAGGCAAAGAAAGCTGGGTTTCTATGAAATTGTAGGCCCAAACTTAACTGAGTTTAAAGCTTGGATTTCATTGTTGGATTAAATTTCTGCATTTGTCCTAAAAGGGAAGCTTGTTAATATTGAAACAGTCTTTCAAGAGAAGATCATCAATATCTGGAGATATCTGGAGTCAAATCAATATTAATATACAGAATCTTTTGTCCTTTACCGTTAAAAATTTCATTATTTGGGGGATTGAGCGGCTTGAGATGGTAGAAAGAAAATGGAAGAAAGTTACATTCTAAAAATTGTCTTCGGTTCAAGCAGAAATAATTTCTGAGGCAGATTATTCCCAGATGGAACCATCAGTGAAATCTGCAAGATGGCATCATAGATCACATATTTGTTTGTTTGGTGTCTTTGAATCATTGTTGATTCCTGAGGATTGCTTGAACTAGTCTCTACAAAGAGGGACTAGTCTCTACAATTTTCTTGACAAGATTTTGAAAGTGGTTTTCTATTTTTTCTTCCTAGGGCTGAGAGAAAGGGACTGGCCCAAGATCACCCAGCTGACTAAATTGGGAGTAGAACTCACAGTCTTCTGGTTTCTGAGATGGTACATAGTTCATGATGCACCCATTGTTCCCAAGATCATTTTTTGGGAGAAAAAACTATGGGTCTTCTTATTGGTATACGATAATATCCTTTGTTTTTCAGTACCCCGTTTCCCCTAAAATAAGATATCCCCCGATAATAAGCCCAATTGGGCTTTTGAGTATATGCGCTAAAATAAGCCTCCTGAATATAAACCCTCCCCAAAAATAAGCCCTCTCTGAAAATATTTAAATGCATGTGCAGCTGGTCCCCACCATTTCCTTTGGTTAGGGTTAGGGAGACAGAGCTGGAAATCAGGTAAGATGGCAAGAGGAGCCCCTTCTTGCTCCACGCGCCCCAAAGTAATAAGACCTCCACAAAAATAAGGCCAAGCGCTTATTTTGGGGTTCAAAAAAATATAAGACACGGTCTTATTTTTGGGGAAACATGTTAGTGCAAGCACTGACGCAACTACTGTATATAATTTTAAATTCTAGGCTCATCTTACACTTAGACATATAGGGGTAGTCCTTAAGTTAAAACTGTAATGGAGCCTGCCCATTATGGACATGTTGTAATGATCATAAACTGGGTCAGTTACATGACCAATCTAATTTTATGATTTATTTTTTTTTGCTGCGGTCATTAAACAAACATGGCATTATAAATGTGACCACCGTGGTCATTAAGCAAACACCACAGTGGTTAATGATTGTTCACTTTGGTGTGATTTTGCCAAAAGCTGAAAGTCACATGACTGTAAGGGGTGGGGCTGACAATCATAATTTTCAATAAGGATGGTAATGTGAATCTTTAGATGTTAATGTTGCATTGTTTTACAAATGAAAATGAATATAAATGTCCCAAGAATAGAATAAAGTAGAGTAGAGTAGAGTAGAGTAGAGTAGAGTAGAATAGAATAGAATAGAATAGAATAGAATAGAATAGAATAGAATAGAATAGAATAGAATAGAATAGAATAGAATAGAATAGAATTTTTTATTGGCCAAGTGTGATTGGACACACAAGGAATTTGTCTTGGTGCATATGCTCTCAGTGTACATAAAAGAAAAGATACGCTCATCAAGAATCATAAGGTACAACATTTGATAGTCATAAGATATCGGTCACTGGGATTAGAGGTTTTGTCTTCCAAGCTTTCAGGCTCTTACTGTTGCCCATCTTCAGGAAACTTCTCTCTAGCAGTGTGTGTGCTTTGGGCTATTCTTCTGTGTGTGATATTTATACGGTGCCTGTTGTATATGGCTTTTAAGATGTTGATTGGGGTGTTGATGGCTAGCTATTACGTTGTTGGCTGTTGTTTGCTTATGCTGCCAAGCCTTCGCTTCCTAAATACTTGATAAGATGGTGGTAAATCAGCACTCCTGTTGACTAAGGCCCATTTCCCTGGCTTCAATCACTTCCCTGGCTGTTTTTGTGCCTGCTCGTCCAACAATCTTATGTCAGAATATTCATGACATGGGAAGACACGGTAACAAGGTCAGCCAATGTATAGGCATAGCAACTAAGTCAGCCAATGGGAGCTGAGACAGACTGGAGCCAGGGCGTGTCTTTGTCTGCAGCTTCTGAGTCCGTGCAGAAAAACGAAGCTAAAACCAGAATGTAAATGTGTGAACTTGTCTGCTAATCTGAGCTGAAATGAAACTGTGAATCTGGTGTTGGTATTGTAAGTTTACTTCATGTATTATTATGCATATAAAGAAGTTAATGAATCCAGCTGAATCAGTTATCTGTGTGTGCTTCTGGGTTTGATTTTTGCAAGAAACTCTGATATCTTAGTAGTCACAAACTGAAATGTATGTCCTTGTTCATTGCAGTGTGAGAGTGGTGGGATTTTTTTTTTTTTAATTTGATTTATATGCCGCCCTTCTCCGGAGACTCAGGGCGGCTTACAATGCGTTAAGCAATAGCCTTCATTCTTTTGTATATTTTATACAAAGTCAGCTTATTGCCCCCACAAACTGGGTCCTCATTTCACCTACCTTAGAAAGGATGGAAGGCTGAGTCAACCTTGAGCCTTGGAGAGATTCGAACCAGCAGAAATTGCAGGCAGCTGTGTTAATGACAGGGTGCACCAAACCACTGTACTATCAAGGATTCAGCCAGTTCGCATCACTTTGGGAGAACCGGTTGTTAACTTTCTGAGCAGTTTGGCAAACTGGTTGTTGAAAGAAATCATCAGAGAATCAGGTGGGGTGCCCCCAGTTTGGACCAGTTCTATAGAACTGGTAGTAAAACCAGTGGGAGGCTCCGTCCACTGACCCTGACGTCATCAGAAACGATCTGTGCATGTGCAGAAGGAAGGTGCACGTGCTTGCTTTGCTCACGCACACACGCAATCCCATTGTGAGCCGGTAGTAAAGGTAAGTAGAACTCACCCCTGCAGAGAACCGGTTGTTAAATTACTTGAATCCCATCACTGAGTGTGAGGCTACCAGAGGTGAAACGCTCCCGGTTCGGACTGGATCAGGCAATCCGATAGCGATTGTGGCAGGTGGTTCGGAGAACCAGTAGCGATGGCGGCACGAGGCTCCACCCACCTTCCTGGGTGTCATTACTTCCTGGTTCTAACCAGGAAGTAATGTGTTTTTTTACCCTCTGCGCATGCACAGAAAGTTTTGCACATACTCAGAGGATCTGTGCACACATGTGATGCATGCGTGGGTGCATGCACTTCCGAACCGGTAAGGAAGGTAAGTAGATTTCACCCCTGGAGGCTTCCAATGAGTTCGGTATTGCTTTAGTTGTAAAACTAACACAGGTAATGCATCTCTCCCTATCTCATCCATCAAGTCATGCTAATTGCTGCTTTAGCAGAAGTACATATTTATGCAACAAGCAAATAAACAACATCCCACGGCAATTTTCTTTGAACTCCATTTGAAGCTTTGCATCTTTAGCTCACTAAGGCTATCTATTTCTTTTGGAACAATAATCACCATTTTTAATTTAACCATAAAATATCCTTAGAATTAAATAATAAAAGTGTCCGTTTGTACATGCCATTCAGCTGTCTCCTTTCTTAATAATGGGGGTGGGGGCGGGGGGAGAGAAATGCCATATCGGTCACTGTTGGTGTCCTACCTAGACACAGGAGAAGGGGATTTCGTTTAATCAAATTTTGTATTTTGAAGCAATATACAATCCAAGGCACATTATACTTTGTTCTTCAATTTGCTAATACCATATGCAGAAAAATCTGCATAGAAATGCATATAGCCAGGAGAGTAATGTATAAAGAAGCTCTTCCTAAGAGAAGATTTTAAAAATACACTGCAATATAAAAAATTCATATTTCATGAAAAGTACCCCAAAATGCAAACAAATTTTGATTAAAAAAGAATCTCATGCTGGTATAGGAATGGAGGAAAGTAAATGTGTAAAACAAGCACACACACACAAAAAAATAAAATAAATAAAATAAAAAAAAATAAACCCCAAACAAACCAAAGCCCTGAAACCAAATGACACTGACGGATTTGGAAAAATGAAAAAACTCAGGGTTCCTTCATAGTAAGCTGCAAGTCCATTTTTCAAACTGAGAGGCACCTCCCAGATAGCAGAAACTGCTGTATCAAGAAATGGGATTCAATTACCTTCCCTACCGGTTCACAAAGGGTGAGCGCTTGTGTCTGCATGCTCGCTTCACTCACACGCACATGTGCATGGCCTTCCATGCATACACAATGCTCGTACATTACGTCCAGGTGGGTGGGAGGAGCCTCCCACAATCGCCTGAACCGGGTCGCCCGAATCGGACAGAACCGGCTGAATCCCACCTCTGGCTGTATCTAAATGTTTGGAGTTCTATTTTTCTTTATTTCTTATCAGTAGGAGGACATTATTTCAAGGACTCCTTCCAGTACATGCCTACCACCCTCATTTATTAGCAGGGAGACTCAAATTCAAGAAGCACTTGCACAACATCTTTAACATCGATTCTCAATGGAAAGCCAAATGGCTCACTGAACCCAAATAGACATAGGAAGACATATAAATGACCCCACGCAAAAGGTGCCAGGTTTTGAATCACCCCGTCAGCAATGGACCATCTTCAATAGGATTTGCACCTCACGTAGTGTCTGCCGGGACTCAATCAGAATAGAATAGAGCGGGAAGGGACCTTAGAGGTCTTCTAGTCCAGCCCCGTGCTCAAGCAGGAGACCCTACACCAGGTGAACTGGTATTCACTTACCATCCCTACCAGTTCGCAAATGTGAGTGTGCCTCGTCCACACATGCACACAGCCTACCATACATGAGCTTTGCTCGTGTGCGTGGCTTGCACACAGCTAAACAATGTGCCTAAATAGGATGGCATAGACCCGTGGGGGGGAGGCGGGCGGGGGGCCCACCAGTGATTTCTGCTATCGGTTCAGGTGAACCAGTCCAAACCGGCTGAATACCACCTCTGCCCTATGTTGTGGTCCGCCAGCAGCCTGCGGAGCTGGCAGTGGAGTTGGACAGCGATGAGACTGAGGAAGAACAGGGGCCAGTCCTGGAGGCTGGGGAAGGCCCAGATGAGGGCTCTGCATTGGAGGCAGAGATGGGGCCAGGGCCATCGGGGAGTGAGGTGTGGACTTCAGAGCCTCCAGAGGCTGACAGTAGGGAGGCAGAGGGACAGGAGGAGCCTGTTCCTAGTGCACGTATGAGAAGAGCTGCCAGAAGGCAAGAGCAGCTAAAGCAGAGAGGATAATTCAGGAGTAGGGCCAAGAGATGATTGGCCACTACCATAAGGCTTAAAAGACCAGCAATGGCTCTTGGCCTCTTTGTCGGAAAACAACGTTGATAAACTAGATTCTTATCTTGCTCAGCATCCTCTGCTTCTGAACTTTTGCCAAGAGAAGCCTTTGGCAGTTTGCCTAATTATCCCAATTATCCCAATTATCCCATTATCAGACTTTGATTTAGTTTGGACTACGCTGAGAATGAGTTAATTCTCAGCTGTTCTAATAAAGTTTGTTAGTTTTTGAACTGTTTGTGTCGATTACTACCTCCTTGGGCCTGGGTCACAACACCCTACACCATTTCAGACAACTGGCTATCCAGCCTCTTCTTCAAAACCTCCAGTGATGGAGCAGCCACAACTTCTGAAGGCAACTTCTGTTCCACCGTTAATTGCCCTCACTGTTTCTCCTTAATTTCAGGTTGCTTCTCTCCTTGATTAGTTCCCACCCATTTTTTTCTTGTCTTCCCTTCTGGTGCTTTGGAAAATAAATTGACCTCCTCTTTGTGGCAGCCTCTCAAATACTAGATTACTGCTTTTGTGTGCCCCTTAGTCCTCCTTTTCGCTAGACAAGCTAAACCCAAATCCTGCAACCATTTTTCACATGTTTTAGTCTCCAGACCTTTAATCATCTTAGTCGCTCTTCTTTGCACTTTTTCCAAAATCTCAATATTATTTTTTTTTTGTAATGTAGTGACCAAAACTGGACGCAGTAGTCCAGGTGTGGCCTTACTAAAGCTTTATAAAGCGGTACTAATACTTCACTTGATTTTGATTCTATGCCTTTGTTTATACAACCAAGGATTGTATTAGGTTTTTTGGCTGGTGCCTCACCTTACTGATACATATTTAAGTGATCATCTACTAGGACTCCAAGGTCCCTCTCACAGTTACTGTTTTTGAGCCAGGGTTTGCTTAATCTTATTTGTACTCTTTCTATAAATGGGGCAGAGTATCCTCCCCTCAGTGTAACTGCAGGGCCCCACATCAAACTATAAATCACATGATGACCGGCTCTAAGATGAGGGCATATACTGGTCCAGGATCTGATTCTTTAAATATAAGCAATGATAGCAATAGCACTGTTCTGCCCCAGCTACAGACCCCAAAGAACACAGAACACACAAAGTCTGTACAAACCTTAGTTTACTAAATTAAAACAGTCTTTTTCAAACAAAGGCTGTTAATTAACTTTCTTAACAGCCTACAAGAATCCAAAGAATAAATAATCGTAATCTTACTATGGTTGGCAGAAAGCCCAGAAGCAATTTGCAGAGAACTAAGATCAAGATGCGAAGGGGAGTGAATGAAGTTGTTCCCTGCAAATTGCCTCAGTCGTCGTCCTTCCTTAAATAGGCTAAGGGAGTGGCCAATTAGCCCCAAGCCTTACTCTTGAGGAGACCTCCTCCTGAGGAACCACTCCTGCCTTTTGCAGCTCTGCATGCCTGTGCATCGAGAAGAGGTTCCTCCTCTTCATCCTCTTCACTTATGGGAGCTTCTGGAGGTTCTGAAGGCCCTGGCTGAATCCCTGCCTCTGGCACCACATCTTCTCCAGCCTCCTGATTGTCTGACTTGAGTGACAGCTGCTCAGGCTGTTGGCGCAGCACTACACCAGCCTCCTCGCTGTCGGAATCAGCTACTAGCTGCACAGGCCACTGACAGGCCACAACAAACACTTAGACTTATGTACCGCTTCACAGTGCTTTACAGCCCTCTCTAAATGGTTTACAGAGTCAGCCTATGGCCCCCAACAATTTGGGTCCTTCTTTTACCCACCTCGGAAGGATGGAAGGCTGAGTCAACCTTGAGCCTGGTGAGATTTGAACTGCCAAACTGCAGGCAGCAGGCAGGCAGCAGAAGTAGCCTGCAGTACAGCACGCTAACCACTATGCCACCACGGCTCATGATGCGCTTCAATGATTAGATGGCCTAGACCAGGGGTGTCAAACGGCCCATGAGCCACATGCATCACACCCTGGCCATGCCCGTTTTAGCAAGGGGGAAAAAATGTTCTGATAGTTCACATAACAACATGACGATGCGAATTTGACACCCCTGGCCTAGACATTGGGATTTGAACAAAGATCTTTTGAACATTTATACTTTATTATGTTTTACTAATCTGGGTGAAATGTTAATATACGGGTAGTCCTCGACTCATGACCACAATTAAACCCAACATTTCTGTTGCTAAGTGAGACATTGGTTAAGTGAATTTTGGCCCATTTTATGGCCTTTCTTGCTACAGTTTAGTGAACCACTGCAGTTGTTCAGTGAATCTGGCTTCCCCATTGACTTTGCTTGTCAGACGTTCCCCTTGCCAGAAGTTCACACAGGTTCCTGGATCATTGCAACCATCCTAAATATGAACCAGTTGCTAAGCCTCTGAATTTTGATCATGTGACCATAAGGATGCTACAACGGTTGTAAGCATAAAAATGCTTGTAAGTCTCTTTTTCCAGGGATGTTGTAACATCAAACAGTCAATAAAGGAGCTGTTGTAAGTCAAGGACTACTTGTACTGCTAGTCCATGCATGATATGCCATACGCGAAATAAATAAATAAATAAATACATTTCAAGGATGCAGTTGGCCATTCTGAATTGGGAGGTAATACTTATTCTGAATAGGCACCTGTGCTGATTTTAGCCCTACTTTTCTAAAATTACCCCATTGCAAACATGGTAGCTTAGTAGAGAAGCCCAAATGCAAGAAACCTGGCTTATGATTATTTTTGTTGTTGTTAGTTGTGAAGTCGTGTCCGACCCATCACGACCCCATGGACAATATTCCTCCAGGCCTTCCTGTCCTCTACCATCCTCTGGAGTCCATTTAAGCTCACGCTGACTGCTTCAGTGACTCCATCCAGCCACCTTGTTCTCTGCCGTCTCCTTCTTCTTTTGCCCTCACTCGTTCCCAGCATGAGGCTCTTCTCCAGTGACTCCTTCCTTCTCATTAGGTGGCCAAAATATTTGAGTTTCATCTTCAGGATCTGGCCTTCTAAAGAGCAGTCAGGGTTGATCTCCTCTAGGACTGACCGATCGCCTTGCAGTCCAAGGGACTCGCAGGAGTCTTCTCCAGCACCATAATTCAAACGCCTCAATTCTTTGGCGCTCAGCCTTTCTTATGGTCCAACTTTCACAACCATTAATTATTTTTAAGGGGATCAAATTCTGCCAGCCTGCCAACTTTGAACTTCCTTTTTCTTTATTTCTTAGAAGAATGAGCTCTAGGTTTATGCATGGGAAAAAAAAGTGAGTTCTGATTGGCTGAGCATGCTGTGAGCTCATGCACTGGCCAAACAAGAGAAAAGCAGATTGGCTGGCAGTTACCTAACTCCACAAATCTGTCAGCATCTGTCTCTCCTCATAGTGTCTAAGTGTCTCCAAGGATCAGGAAATGATCTGGAGGCTACACAACATGAATCAAAGTCGCCCAAACGTCAAATTAATGTGAGATGACTGGGAGATGGAAAGGCTGGGGGGAGCCTGCAAGTGTCCTGAGATTCGACGTGTATAAAAAAAATGAGAAATGGAGAAAAAATCTGAAATCGACAGTTTTGCCAGTTTACATTCTGAGGCATGATGCCTCATCCACTCGTTGCCTCCCCTGGCGCTTTCGGTCCCTCAACGCAACTCTCATTTCATCACGTTCCTCAGCCAAGGAGAAAGGAACCCACTCAAGTGTTTACAACAGCAGTTTTAAAGGCTGCACCACCAGCAGAAATTGAACGGATGATGTTTTTTCTCTTGTGTGAAATTTCTGCTGGCTGTGCAGCTGTGGCAGCCCTGTTTCATTAAAAAAAAGAAAAAGAAAAACTCATATTTTCACATTTTTTGAGCCATTGGAAAAAAGCACTCCGGTTCAATTCAACTCACGCACAAAAGCTAATGCGATCCTTGGTTGTATAAACAGAGGCATAGAATCAAAATCACGTGAAGTATTAGTACCGCTTTCTAAAACCCTAGTAAGACCACACCTGGAATACAGCATCCAATTTTGGTCACCACATTACAAAAAAAAAAGATGTTGAGACTTTGGCAAAAGTGCAGAGAAGAGCATGGCTACTCTAGAGAAAAGAAGGACTAGGGGTGACATCAGGGGTGAAATCTAGCAGGTTCTGACAGGTTCTGGAGAACCGGTAGCGGAAATTTTGAGCAGTTCGGAGAACCAGCAGTGGAAATTTTGAGTAGTTCAGAGAACTAGCAAATACCACCTCTGGCTGGCCCCAGAATGGGGTGGGAATGGAGATTTTGCAATATCCTTCCTCTGGAGTAGGGAAGAAATGGGGATTTTGCAGTATTCTTCCCCTGGAGCAGGGTGGGAATGGAGATTTTGCAATATCTTTCCCCTGCCACGCCCACCAAGCCATACCACACTAGTAGTAGTAAAAAAATTTGGATTTCACCACTGGGTGACATGATAGTACTGTTCCAGTATTTGAGGGGCTGCTCCAAAGAAGAGGGGGTCAAGTTATTTTCCAAAGGACCAGAAGGCAGGACAAGAAACAATGGATGGAAACTCATCAAGGAGAGAAGCAACATGGAATTAAGGAGAAACTTCCCAACAGTGAGAACAATTAACCAGTGGAACAACTTGCCTTTAGAAGTCGTGGGTGCTCCATCACTGGAGGTTTTAAATAAGAGACTGGACAGCCATTTGTCTGAAATGATATAGGCTCTCCTGCTTGAGCAGGTGGTTGGACTAGAAGACCTCCAGGTTCCCTTCTGGCTCTATTGTATTATAAAAGCAATCTTCACCAACGAGGTCCTCTAGTTTTACAAGCTTCATCCCGATGCCATATGTTGAACAGCCTGAGATTCCCTCCCTCTCTTCCTTCTCCTTTTTGTTAATGACTTAAATGGCATTTCGTCCAAGAAATTCTGAAACAGAGTCATTGCTCAATTGTCTAGAAGTACCGAGCTGAAGCGCGCTGGCAAATATTTCATAAACATATGTCAGCCACTTAGAAGAAATGCAGTTTATTTGTACATTAATTACATTGACACTCTGGCAAAATATTTGAGTATTGAGAGCTATTTAAACAGACAAGTGTGAAGCGTGCTAGCGATTAAAGGCGAACAGCACTTGCAATCAAACTAAAATTTTTTTAAAAAAACGTAACACGTGGGAAAAGGTTCACTGTACTATAAGTCAAGTCTTCCACACAATTTATACCAAGAAATATAGATCTCACTTCTCATTTGGTGGGATTCAACATTTTTTACTACTGGTTCTGTGGGCGTGGCTTGGTGGGTGTGGCATGGCTTGGTGGGCGTGGCTTGGTGGGCGTGGCTTGGTGGGCATGGTAGGGGAAGGATACTGTAAAATCTCCATTTCCTCCCGATCAGCTGGGACTCCGGAGGCAGAGAATAGATGGGGGCGGGGCCAGTCAGAGGTGGTATTTACTGATTCTCCGAACGACTCAAAATTTCCGCTACCGGTTCTCCAGAACTGGTTAGAATCTGCTGAATACCTCCTCTGCTTGTATTCCATGTCACTTGAAAAGGGATTGTGGGTTAGATCTACCCAAGCAACTGGATCCGGAGATCCAAGCCTTATTCTCAGGTTACCACCAAGATCTCCCGATCTGTTTTTGGCAGAAAACATCCTCAGGAGAAAGTGGCTTATGGCCATTTTTCACACTTATGACCGTTGCAGTAGCCCCATGGTCATGTGATCAAAATTCAGATGCTTGGCAGCAGACTCGTATTTATGATGGCTGTGTACTAAAGGCACATGGAATGTTGTTACCTTCCCACCTAAGTGGTACCTTTTGATCTACTTGCATTTTGCATGCTTTTGAACTGCTAGGTGGGTAGGAGCTGGAGTAAGGGATGGGAGCTTACCCTGTTGCACGGCGCTTGGGTCTCGAACCTTCCAGCTGACAAGCTCAGACCCCCTTGGCCTAACTACAAGGAAAGCTTTTTCTCATTCGATCAGGACTGGCTTCCCCATAACTTCCATTTTTCTATGTCAGTCCCTCTGGAAGGAGCGAGAAATTGTTTTTCTTCTACGTGACTACGTGACCATTCAGGTATTTGAAGAGTGTCCTCTCCAGTCATCTGCTCTCAAGACTAAACATAGACAGCTTCTCCTATTTCTCTTTACAGGATTGAGATTCTAGTCCTCTGCTTATCCTCATGGTCTTCTCTGAACTGGTTCCAATTTTTGTGCATCTTTTTAAAAGAATGATGCCTTAAAGTGAATCTAATGTTACACCTGGAGTCTTTCCAAAGCAAACTGAAGTGCAATGAGCATTTCCTGTGTTAGGGAAATTACATTTCTATTGATGATGCAGCTTCAACTTCCATTTTGCAGTTTTTAAGAGCCACATCACTATGCTGGTTCATATTCGCTTGGGAATCAACGGCTATTCCACAATCTTTTCACTAGTACAATTACCAATCCGGTTAGCTGTCTTCCCCTTAACACAACTTTGCATTTGTTATTGCTAAATTTTATACTCTTCATTTCAGTCCACTTCCCAAATCTATAAGGATGGCTTTAGCTAAAACATATGAAGAACGGTTGCAGGAATTGGGTATGTCTAGTTTAATGAAAAAGAAGGACTAGGGGAGACAGGATAGCAGTGTTCCAATATCTCAGGGGCTGCCACAAAGAAGAGGGAGTCAATCTCCATTCCCACCTCACTCTGGGAGGAGCCAGAAGTGGTATTTGCCGGTTCTCCAAACTACTCAAGATTTCTGCTACCGGTTCGCCAGAACCTGTCAGAACCTGCTGGATTTTTTTTTATTATTATTATTTTTTAATTTGATTTATATGCCGCCCTTCTCCGGAGACTCAGGGCGGCTTACAGTGCGTTAAGCAATAGCCTTCATTCTTTTGTATATTTTACACAAAGTCAGCTTATTGCCCCCACAAACTGGGTCCTCAATTTACCTACCTTAGAAAGGATGGAAGGCTGAGTCAACCTTGAGCCTTGGCGAGATTCGAACTTACTTTAATTGCAGACAGCTGGTCTTAAATTACAGTGCTTAGTCTGCAGAGCTATCCAGGCTCCTTTTACCCCTGCTGGTAAAAGAGCAAGCTGGTGCTCTTATGCATGCCCTTTACAGACCTCTTAGGAATGGGTGAGGTCAATAGTAGACAGTCTAAGGTTAAAGTTTTGGGGGTTTGAGGATGAGACCACAGAGTCAGGTAGTGCATTCCAGGCATTAACATCTCTGTTGCTGAAGTCGGTGCCTTCCGCCGTGCCCTTAAAACTTTCTTTTTTCAGCAAGCCAGGTTGGCTTAACATATTTTTTAATATTTTTTAATTTTTAATTGGTTTGTTATCTTAAATTGGGGCCAAATTAATATATATCCTTTTAACTGTTTTTAATGTTTATATTGTATGTTTTTATCTGGCTGTACACCGCCCTGAGTCCCTCGGGAGAAGGTGCGGTATATAAATTCGAGATAAAATAAAAATAAAAAAATAAATATTTTCTGCAATCAAGTTTGGAACGGTTCACTTTAAGTTTGTATCTATTGTGTGCTCGTGTATTGTTGTGGTTGAAGTTGAAGTAGTCATTGACAGGTAGGACATTGTAGAATTGGAGACGGTTGAGTCAAAACAGGACTTGAACAATGTGGTCTTTTCTTTTGCTACCACTTACCCTCTGCATTAGCAGCTAGTAAATTGATTGGTCTCTCTCTTTTTCAAAATGTATTTAAAGATACTTTTTTTGTTGTTTATTCTGAGGTTTTGCTTTACTGGCATCAGATTTGGTCTGTAGACCTGTGTGACCTGACCTCTTTTCCATTTCCTATATGTGTTCTTCCTTGTTGCCAGAAATGTGTCATTTTTAGTGTAGTCACATAATACTATCTTCATTTTTTCTAATAAATTTATTTGCCATGCTTTTAGTGCCTTCTTTTTTTTTTTTTTTTTTTGGAAAATCTCTCTCTTTCTTAAGTTTCTCCTTATAATACTGCATCAGTTTTGGTCACCACAACATAAAAAAGATGCTGAGACTCTAGAAAGAGTGCAGAGAAGAGCAAAAAAGATGATTAGGGGGCTGGAGGCTAAAACATATAAAGAACAATTGCTGGAATTGGATATGTCTAATCTAGTGAAAAGAAGGACTAGGAGTGACATGATAGCAGTGTTCCAATATCTAAGGGTTTGCCATAAAGAAGAGGGAATCAATCTGAAGGCAGGACAAGAAGCAATGGATGGAGACTAATCAAGGAGAGAAGCAGCCTAGAAATAAGGAGAAATTTCCTGACAGTTGGAACAATTAATCAGTGGAACGACTTGCCTTCTGAAGTTGTGAATGCTCCAACACTGGAAGTTTTTAAGAAGATGTTGGATAACCATTTGTCTGAAGTGGTGTAGGGTTTCCTGCCTAAGCAGGGGGTTGAACTAGAAGACCCCCAAGGTCCTTTCTATTCCTGTCAACCAACCTACTTATTCTAGCTTTGATTTGATTAAAATCCTTTATTTTTAATAGAAGGCATGAATTAGATGATACTTAGCATTAATTTCCCTTAAAATTGAAAATTCCAGCATTAGAGGGTCATTGCCTCTAATATTTTTGTTACTTCCTCCACCAAATTTTATATATGGATTCCTACAAAGTCCTTTTCTGGAAGGACCAAGCTTGATAGAGTTGCCTCCCAACAGAAGTTGGGGTAATTAAAATCTCCTGTTGCTTCAGTTTCATGCTTCATCCATATCATCTCCTAGACACAAACAAGCATTGCATTAATTCATTCCTCTGTTCTGTAAGATTGCTATTTCTTCATAGAAGAAATAGATATTCTTAGCATACCATGCAACCTTCCTTCTTTTCTATAGCACTTACTCACTTTGAACAAATAATATCTTTCAGCTACTATATTCCAGGCCTCAGAAATTCAGGCCATCAGGACTCCGTTATACTCATTAAATTGTATTTTTCTATCTGTACTAAAAGCACAAGCTCATCTTTCTGAGCATTAGTCATGAATTTTATGAGCCAATATATTCAGCGCATATGTAAGAAACTATTTCAGCAACATTTTTACTTCTTATCATGCACAAACCCACTTGAGAGCCTTACTTCAGGATTTTCACTTCTATCTCTCGCAAGAATACATTTAAAGGTAAAGGTTCCCCTTGCACATATGTGCTAGTTGATCCCGACTCTAGGGGGCGGTGCTCATCTCCGTTTCTAAACTGAGGAGCCAGCGCTGTCCGAAGACGTCTCCGTGGTCATGTGGCCGGCATGACTAAACGCCAAAGGCTCACGGAACGCTGTTACCTTCCCACCAAAAGTGGTCCCTATTTTTCTACTTGCATTGTTTACATGCTTTCGAACTGCTAGGTTGGCAGAAGCTGGGACAAGTAACAGGAGCTCACCCCGTTACGCAGCACTAGGGATTCGAACCGCTGAACTGCTGACCTTTTATCGACAAGCTCAGCGTCTTAGCCACTAAACCACCACCTCCCTAATAGAATACATTTAGAACCCTTTTAATCAACCTTTCTATGTCTTGGCTAAATGTATTTGTACCATTCTTCTTAGATGTATCCCATCCCATGCTAGCAGTTCATCATCTAGACCAGGGGTCCCCAACCCCCACGTAATGGAGTGGTACTGGTCCATGGCCTGTTAGGAACCAAGTGTTGTGGCCCGCCAGTGGCCAGCAGATCTGGCAGTAGTAGGAGGTTGGGGAGGAACATTGGCCAGTCCTGGAGTCTGGGGAAGGCTCTGATGAGTGCTCTGTGTCAGAGGCAGAGATGGGGCCAGGGCCATATGCCAGTTATCAGCTGAGGCAGACATCAGTGAGGCAGATGAACAGCTGGAGCCTGTTCCCAGTATGCACATGCACAGAGTTGCCAGACGAAGGGAACAGCTAAAGAACAAGGGTCGAATTGGAAGTAAGGCCACAGGTGGATGATGAATGGCCCCTCCCAGAGGGAATAAAAGAGGAGCGAAAGGGGAGGGGTGTTTGCAGGAGACAATTAGTTCATTCCTGCATTCTTGTCAAGTGTTGCAGCATCTGAAAGATATCGACCTGGCCACTCTCCAATATAGGCCACTCTCTTGATAAAGGTCAGTAATTTGAACTATCTTGAAAGATTGTAGGAGAGGAAAGTCTTTGCTGGAGAGGAATTCACTGTAAATTAAATAAAAGGGGTTTATCGGGATGAGGACTCGGCTTCGTGCTGCAAGCACGCAGGAGGTGAGCAAAACTCACCTCAAAACTGTGCATGCTCAGGATCAAAGTTATGTGCTCCTCCTCCCTCTCTTGTCTGCGGAAAAATTGCGTTCCATGAAATTGGTCCCTGGTGCCAAAAGGTTTGGGGACCACTGATGGAGTTAATTCAGACCGTGCTTCTAGGAACCAAGTCTTTCACATCAATACATTTAGGGATCTAGTCTTCTCATCTTGGACAAAGAACTTCAGCAAACAAATTAGTTTTGATATGCTAGGTTTGCTATCAGTCTGAGTTAATGGTTTATTCCCTGGTTCTAGTGTTATGAGACTGGGAAGCTTCCAGAGGAAATGGTTCACATTTCAATGGTTGGCTTTCCAATGGTTGGTCTGAAAAGTTGCTTTGAAATGGGGCATGCAAACTGGTAGGCCATTTTCCCCTCTAAAGAATCTATAAACAGAATGCTACTGTAGGAAGTTAGCACTCACCCCTCTCCTAGAAGAATAAAATATTTTAGGAAATATTAAAAAGACAGAATATTATATTTCCCTGGATGAGAAATGGAGAAACATGTTTTAAAGACAAAGCAGCTCCCTGCAGCTTCCTACCTCCTCCCACTTTTGTCAATGGGCCAGAGGCAAAAACTAATTTTCCCCATCTTTGTCAATGGACCATCATCTGCAACACAATAGGACCCATCTAGCAACAGAAACTCACTAGCAACAGAAACTCACCACATGGCAAGGCTCAAGTCAGCTTGGGAGACAACCTACAAAGTTAGCTAAGACCCCCACCACCACCTGGGAATCTGAAATCAGGATACATTTCTTATACAGGAACAGGAAACTCTGAGGTGGGGCACGACCAGAGGACATAAAACCAAGGCACTTCCAGCATCTCGCCCCTTTTTTTTCTACTCAGGAACTCAAGCCATGTGCTCCTGTTCAGGAACTCAAGCCATGTGATTCCTGTCCACCATTAAACCATCTTTCCAAGCAGTGTCCATGTTTCCAGTGTCTTTTTCCCCACTTGGAACTGAACCCAGATGGACATTTCTTCCAACACTACGTTAGTTGAAATCTGGGAGAGGAGTAAGACAAGAGTTCCTTGGAAGTTTATTTATTTATTTGTAAAAGATGTATGAGATAACAGGTATAAGTATAAACATGATTATGAATACAGAAAATGGATACGAATAAATGGGGACAGTAGGACAGGGATGGTAGCAGTGGTGGGATTCAGCCAGTTCGCACCACTTCGGGAGAACCAGTTGTTAACTTTCTGAGCAGTTTGGTGAACTGGTTGTTGGAAGAAATCATTAGGGCAGAGAATCGGTTGTTAAATTGTTTGAATCCCACCACTGGACGGTAGGCACATTGGTGTGCTTATGCACGCCCATTACAGACCTCTTAGGAATGGGGTGAGGTCAACAGTAGACAGTCTAAGATTAAAGTTTTGGGGGTTTGGGGAAGAAACCACAGAGTCAGGTAGTGCATTCCAGGCATTGACCATTTTGTTGCTGAAGTCGTATTTTCTGCAATCACGTTTGGAGCGGTTTACCATGAGTTTGTATCTATTGTTTGCCCGTGTATTATTGCGATTGAAGTTGAAGTAGTAGTTGACATTGTAGCAGACAATTTTGTGTACTATGCTTAGGTCAGTTTACAAAGGGAAAACAAAATTGTTTCCTGCGAGGGTGAACTTTAAAAAAATCTCCGCTGGTGTTCGCTTTCAGCAGAATACAATAAACATCACATTATTTTAACCATCATTAAACATGTTCGGGATTCTCTTGAATTTCTTGAGCAAGAACAATGCAACAAAAAATCCTTTGTGTGAAAATACAGAAACATAACTGTTGTATCTTGGAGCCACCTGGGGAGATGGACACATTTCCTCCATTGGAAAAAGATATTCACATGAGCGCTTGACTATTGGCTCATAGGACAATCAATGTGCAAAACCAAGCCAAAGGTTACCAAGGTGGTAAATGCCTTGTGGAAGAAGGATTATATTTCATGGTGCTCTGCTATCTGAAAAAAAATCATTAGCTTTGATCAATGAAAGTTGAATAATTTGTGATGTAGGTCAGTTCTCCTTTTCTTAAGCAGGACTGTTGTTATTTCCCTTCTTTTGAGGTCAACTGGCTTTGACTTTTATTGAAGTCCTAAATGTTCCCCAATCTCCAAACGAGATGCATTTCATCCTCTATCATATCCTTCTAGTATGGTCAAGGCCACAGTTCATCAGGTTGGGGATGATTGCCTTGAGTGATCAGTGACCTTGACAGGGCAAATATAAGGAAAGACATGAACAGATAGAACAGAATAATGGAGTTGGAAGGGTTGGAGATCTTCTAGTCCAACCCTCTGTTAAGGAAGGAAATCCTGTACCATTTCAGAAAAATTGGTTGTCCAATCTCTTCTTATAAACTTCCAGTGTTGGAGAATTCACAACTTCTGGAAGCAAGTTGTTCCACTGGTTAATTGTTCTAACTCTCAGAAAATTTCTTCTTAGTTCTAGGTTGCTTCTCTCCTTGATTAGTTTCCCTCCATTGCTTCTTGTCCTACCCTCAGGTGCTTTGGAGAATAGTTTGACTCCCCCTTCTTTGTGGCAGCCCCTGAGATATTGGAACACTGCTATCATGTCTCCCCTGGTCCTTCTTTTCATTCAACTAGACATACCCAGTTCATGCAACTGTTCTTCATATGTTTTAGCCTCCAGTCCCCTAATCATCTTTGTTGCTCTTTTGGTGACCAAAACTGGGTGCAGTATTCCAAGTGTGGCCTAAGCAAGGCATCACAAAGTGGTATTAACACTTCACGTGATCTTGATTCTATCCCTCTGTTTATGCAGTCTAGAACTGTGTTGGCTTTTTTGGCAGCTGCTGCACACTGCTGGCTCATATTTAAATGATTTTCCACTAGGACTCCAAGATCCCTCTCACAGTTACTACTATTGAGTGAGGTGCCACCTATACTGTACTTGTGCATTTGGTTTTTCTAGCCTAAATGTAGAACCTTACTTTTTTCACCGTTGAATTTCATTTGGTTAGATAGTGCCCAATGTTCAAGTCTGTCAAGATCGTTCTGTATCTTGAGCCTATCTTCTGGAGTGTTGGCTATTTCTGACAGCTTGGTGTCATCTACAAATTTAATGAGTTCCCCATCTATCCCCTCATCCAAATCATTGATGAAGATGTTGAAGAATACTGGGCCTTGAGATACTTCTTCAAAGTCCTATCAGATAGACTAATGCTTCTCAATTTATACAACTTTAAGCTGTTTGGATGTCAACTCCCAGAATTCCCCAGCCAGCATTAAGTCAACAAAGCTTAAAATGGTAGAAGTTAAGAAACATTGAGCTAGACAATTAAGGGAAGCTAAAAAGTAGGATAAAATAATGGGTGGATCGTAGGGAAATTCATGAACCAACCAACCACCACCAGAGAGATGATGGGTTAATTTCCTGGAGTTACTTTAGCATAGACTACAGACCCCAAAGGTGCTTTTTTCAGGAGGCAACTGAACTTTCTCACTTTTTCTTTTGAGGACGTTTCGCTTCTCATCCAAGAAGCTTCTTCAGCTCTGACAGGATAGTGGGGGAATGGAAGGATCTATATTCCTTGCAGATAGCTGCATTCTTTTAGAGGGTTGTTGAAGCACTTGAAGGTTTTTCTGTGTCCTCAGGATCACTTGAGTAGTGCTTCTGGTTCCTGTAGTCTGCAATTTTACCTCAGGAAATCAGACTACATAGCAATCTGTCAAGGATCCTGAAATTACACTGAGCAGAAGGTTAGTTAGTCTTTGGAGTGGGTAAAATTGTTTAACTATGCAAATCAAAGGATGTGAGGACCAGACATTGATGCAATGTTAAACGGCATGATCCAAAGGTTGGATTCACACAACCCATTTAACTCAGTAACCAAGTTAGCTCTTTTCCTGCATTCACATGCTCCATTGAATCAGAATAGGTTGTGTTGTGGCTCTGTTACCTGAGCCTGTGTCATCGGCAGGAGAGGACTCCGAGAGTGAAGGAGAGGAGTTGGCAAGGCCTCCCTCTCCAGGACCCTCCTCTCTGGCAATGCCTTCGGTGCCTGAAGGGCAAGAGATAGGGCCGGGGTCAAGCACATCCACGCAGCCACAGGTGGACAGTAATGAGGGAGATGAGTCTTGGCTGGATCCTCGGCAGCGTCGCAGAGATAAGCGCACGCAACAGAAGAAAAGGCATGCCAGAAATTAAGCTGAGTCACTGGACCACACCCCACAGGGTATAAAAGGGGGTGAGGTGGCCATTCAGACTCTGTGACCGACAAAACTAACTACTATCGAGTCACATTGCATCTTTGGAAACAACATTATCTGCCTTGGATTTATTTTACGAACTGGACAATTCTTGAACTGTGTGTATTTTGTTTATGAGTAAAGTTCTTGGCAAGCAGCTACTGGGTTGCTGCCAAGCTTCTTATCAGAAGAATTGGTTGTCTGCCAATTTATTTAACCCTCGGCTCTCTGTTTGTGTGCGTGTGTGAGACGGGGACAGAACAGGTTGTGGGGAAAAATCAGACAAACAGGCATATAGATTACCAAGTTTAACATTTTGGATGAAAATAACTGCTAGGAGAGGGGGTCCTTGGTGCTCTCTGAGCTTGCTTGTTTTCTTGTAGACGTTTCATAACCCCAACTAAGTAACATCATCAGTGCTCAGTGACTGCTGGGTCTTTGGGTATATTTCAGGATACATTGTGTTGGTTTATCTTTTTACAGCTTGGGTACATTGAGATAATCCCCCCACCCCAGCATGGTAAGCCTATTCCAGCTTAGTTGTGGGTTGCATCTATTTATTTATTGTTTATTTATTGCTTTGATTTATATGCCACCCTTCTCCGGAGACTCAGGGTGGCTTACAATGCGTTAAGCAATAGCCTTCATACTTTTGTATATACCTGCTTAGTAGGGCTTTTGCCCCCCACCCCAAGCAGTGTTCTTTTTTATACAAAGTCAGCTTATTGCCCCCACAATCCGGGTCCTCATTTTACCTACCTCGGAGGGATGGAAGGCTGAGTCAACCTTAAGCCTGGTGAGATTTGAACTTGCAGTAATTGCAGGCAGCTGGCAGCTAAGTGCTACTTAACAGCGCTTTAGTCCGCTGTGCCACCAAGGCTCATCTAATTATGCAGAAAACAACACAGTCAACATTTGGCAATGCACTGTTGAAATTTCTGGCTTAATTGGAAGGATTCCAGTGGGAGTAAAAATTTAGCCTGTGAAGTGGATGTATATTTCTCATGTTGGTGATCCCCAAGACACCAGCCAATTGTATCAGCTTTGGCCCAGAGAGGATTTTCTGACAATCTTTTTCTGGTTAAGAAGGGAGGGCAGTTACTAGCTGAACTGTGGCTCTACTCTAAAAAGCACGAAATAGCATTCTGAGTTCATCAGTAGTGTGTAGTTTAATGTTATTTAGCAAGAATAGAACAGAACAGAATAGAATAGAATAGAATAGAATAGAATAGAATAGAATAGAATAGCAGAGTTGGAAGGGGCCTTGGAGGTCTTCTAGTCCAACTCCTTGCTCAGGCAGGGAGCCCTACACCATTTCAGTTGTCCAATCTCTTCTTAAAAACTTCCAGTATTGGAGCAGTCACAACTTCCGGAGGCAAGTTGTTCCACTGATTAATTGTTCTAACTGTCAGGAAATTCCTCCTTAGTTCTAAATTGCTTCTCTCCTTGATTAATTTCCACCCATTGCTTCTTATCCTACCCTCAGGTGCTTTGGAGAATAAGTTGATGCCATCTTCTTTGTTGCATCCCCTGAGATATTGGAAGACTGCTATCATGTCACCCCAATCCTTCTTTTCGTTAAATTAGACATACCCAATTCCAACAACCGTAACTGTCAGGAAATTTCTCCTTAGTTCTAAGTTGCTTCTCTCCCTGATTAGTTTCCACCCATTGCTTCTTGTCCTACCTATTAATTAATAGCATTAATTAACTCAGTTAATTGATACCATATGTCTTCATGCATTATATAATATACATATAGGAAGGGAAGCTTTTTTTTTTAACCCAATATGTCTTATCCCTGAATCAGTGGGTGTAGGAAAGAGAGCTGTATATGAAATGTTACTTGAAGTCTCGGGCGATAAATAACAGGTGATTAAAAGAAATGATGTCTGCTTTCTTTAGCTTCAAAGAAAGGAAATTGTTGTCACTCATAAATCAATGCTCAAATTACTCTCACCTACAATGGTCTGCCTCAGATAAATGAATTGTGCAGCTTTCACATCTAGCTTGGCCCAGATAAATAAGATAACTCAAGCCTGCATAACAGGAAGACATCAGTGCTTACCAACAAGGGAAGGAAACTGTTTTAAGAACTCACTGAATAGTGAAGTATTTTAGGAACCAAGAGTTTTAAGAACAAATTTGTGGGGGCACCTTCCGGTTACATCCCCGAAGGTCCACCACGTGTTTTCAGCCCACATCCTCTGTGAGGTGCAAAAAAAAAATCGCTGGATAACAAAAGACTTTTAATATTTAAATAGCTTGATTGACATGGTTCTTCTTAGGAGGACCTCAGATTGAGGAACCGGCCCCATCAAACTCATTCAGAGGAATCTTCTTTCCAGGTCCAACTGAAACAGAGGCTGAACCTGGCGGATTCTCTAAGGAGAGTCTGCATGATGATACTAAGCAAAGAGAAGTGAAAGCTTCACAGAGGGAAAAGATTGTATTTGTAGATACAGCATTGCCAAAAAGGCATTAAGAGTTGTTAACCTAATCTTGCAAAGCTTCTTCTCCGGTAATATTGTACTGCAAACTAGGGCATACAAAACCTTTGCTAGACCAATTCTCGAATACAGCTCATCTGTCTGGAAATCGCACTGCATATCGGACATTAATACAATTGAGAGGGTCCAGAGATATTTCACAAGAAGAGTCCTCCACTCCTCTGCTTGCAACAGAATACCTTATGCCACCAGGCTTGAAATTTTGGGCTTAGACAACTGAGAACTACTCTGCCTTCGGTCTGACCTAATCGTAATACATAAAATTATCTGCTACAATGTCCTACCTGTCAATGACTACTTCAGCTTCAACCGCAATAATATACGAGCACATAATAGATACAAATTTAAGGTAAACCGCTCCAAACTCGATTGCAGAAAATACGACTTCAGCAACAGAGTGGTCAATGCCTGGAATGCACTACCTGACTCCCCAAACCCCCAAAACTTTAATCTTAGACTGCCTACTGTTGACCTCACCCCATTCCTAAGAGGTCTTTAAGCGGCGTGCATAAGCATACAGACGATAACGTTTTCAAAAGAGGAGTGTGTGAACTTAGAGTCTAGGTAAGGTGCCTGTAGTCTTCCAAATATTGCTCAACTAAAACTCCCAGCATCCTTCCCTCTAGACAACTCCTAAACCTTAGAAGCCTTTTTTGTGCCCTCCACAAGCCCTTCTAGCTCTGATTTCAGAAACATTGTGGCATCATTTCCTGACAGAGCGAACATTGTGAAATGCACTATTCATTCAATATATATCTTACATTGTATACTCCAAAAAAAAAAAAAACAAAAAAAAACCAACCCCTCATAGCGTGCATAGTATCGCCCTTTGTTTTATCCCTACAACAATCCTGTGAGGGAGATGGTTGGGCTGAGAGAAATGGACTGGTTCAAAATCATAAAAGAATAACGGAGTTGGAAGGGACCTTGGAGGTCTTCTAGTCCAACCCCCTGCTTAGGCAGGACACCCTAAACCATTTCAGACAAATTGTTGTCCAATCTTTTCTTGAAAGCTTCTAGTGTTGGTGCATTGACAACAACTGGAGACTTATACCGGATCAAACTTTTGCTCTAAAAAGATATGTTTTATATTTAAAAAAAAAAAAGAGCATCCTCCTGTCATGTTGCATTACTGTCTGGTTTGGAAGCATTACTGCTTCAGACAGGAAGGCGGTGCAGAGAGTGGTGAGGACAGCAGAAAAGATTATTGGCAGTTCACTCCCTTCCATCCTGGACATAGCACATAAGCGATGCTTGAGCAGAGTCCACAGGATTGTCTGGGACGCTACACATCCTCTTCACAACCTGTCTTCCTTGTTACCTTCTGGGAGAGGTCTTTGTAGTATCCGAAGCAGAACATCAAGATTCAGTCACAGTTTTGTTCCATACAGCATCAACCTTGTGAACTCTCAAGTTTCTTCTTTCCACTATGTATTCAAGATGGACAATGATTAATATTTATATGTATTTATATGTCAGGATGTAATTATATACATAAGTATACCAAATTTATATTTGCTGATAAAGAAATAAATAAACATAAATTTGGTATAAAATGGTTTGCCGTGAATGCGACTGCTTGAGGGCTCCTGGATTGGAGCTGAAATGCGAAAGGGAAGCAGTCTGCTCCCTCCCACATGCTGGGGTAGACCAGGTGCTTCGATAGAAAAACATTTATATATAAGTATGTTTATAGAATGTCTATATGTGTGTTGTGTATGTGTACACCTTTTCAGAGCAGGCAATGGAATTTCATTTTTCATGAGTGCCAGAGTGCCCACAAGGGGGGAAAAATGAAAATAAAGGTTATCTTGTTTAGATAATCTTTTAAAAATGCTTACCAGCTTCGCTTCTGCTTGGAATCCACTTTTGGACTTTTGTTTTGAAACTGAAAGAAATAACATGCTAACCTTGAGATTTGATTATTATGTTTTTGCCATAGAAGCACTGAGTGCTGTGGTTTATTTTAGTTCAGAGGTGAATTGTATTTCATGTTTGCATCTGTACCAAAAAAAAGTAGGAAGTTACTTTTTTATAGTTTTTTTTTTACTTCTTGTTTGCACCACCCAATTTTGCTCTAGCCTCTGTTTCCCCTTCTTTTTTCTCCTTTAAACAGTTTTTTTTTTGTTCCTTGTATTTTATATTCTTTTGCAAGGTAATACAGTCTTTTATTTAAAAATGATTCATTGAAAATCTGCTACTAAATGGAGGAAGGAGCTGCAATGGTGTTTTGGCCAGCTCTACACTGCCCTGAGTCCCTTGGGAGAAAGTGTGGTATATAAATTTGAAATAAAATAAAAATAAAAAAATAAAAGCTCTTACTTTCTCTTTCTGCTCCCTTCCGCACAATTTGAAGTGTGTTTCTTTCTCTTATGACAAAATTACAGTCACTTGGATGATGAACTGGATAGAAATGAATCACTGAATTATCCTTTCCTGATTCATCTGCAGAGATGGTATCAAGATCAGATGAAATGTTAGTGCTACCACTGGGAAGATCACACCTGGAATAGTGGATCCAGTTTTGGTCACCACAATACAAAAAAAAAAAAAGATTTTGAGACTAAAAAGAGTGCGGAGAAGAGCAACAAAGAAGATTAGGGGAATGGAGGCTAAAACATACGATGGACGGTTGCCGGAATTGGGTTTGTCTAGTCCAGGGATCAGCAACCTGTGGCTCCGGAGCCAAATGCGGCTCTTTGGGCTCTCTGCTGTGGCTCCCTGGTTACAGTAGGTTCTCCTGTTTGAACAGGAGATATGAGTAGAAAACCTCCAGAGTACCTTCCAATTCTGTTATACTTGTTACTGTTTCTCTGATCAGCATGTAGGTTATTTCTAGTTGATCATGAGATCCCTCGCTTCCTAGACATAAACTGTTTCAACTCCTACCCTCAAAATGACGCTATAGATCACTGCACACCAGAACAACTAGACATAAGAAGAGGTTTTTCCCGAATGCCATCACTCTGCTAAACAAATAATTCCCTCAACAGTGTCAAACTATTTACTAAGTCTGCACTACTATTAATCTTCTCATCGTTCCCATCACCCATCTCCTTCCACTTATGACTGTATGACTGTAACCTTGTTGCTGGTATCCTTACGATTTATATTGATATTGTTTCCTGATTGCTTATTTGTACCCTATGACTATCATTAAGTGTTGTACCTTATGATTCGTGATGAATGTATCTTTTCTTTTATGTACACTGAGAGCGTATGCACCAAGACAAATTCCTTGTGTGTCCAATCACACTTGGCCAATAAAAAATCTATTCTATTCTATCATAAAAGCTGAAAGCAGCCATGGAGAGTGCAAAAAGGATCTGAAATTCAAGTTGATTTGCATATTGGCTGTATGTATGTACAAACGAAGGCTCCCAGCTGTTTAAGGCACACTTCCTCATCCACTGTGTACTTACACCGAGTCAGGAATGAAAACAAAACCTGCCCTCTTCTTTCCTCTGCTCTCTTCTCCTTTTTTGAAGACATCCGTATGGTACCAAACTTAGGTAGTTTCATACTCACATGAAAAGAAAAACAAAAACCTGGGTTTAAGTGTTATACTACATGGAGTGTGATGTCTGGAATATTTTCCTTGGATCCTCCCCATGGCATGTTTGAACAACTTTTGCACCATTTTAAGACTGCTGTATGAGGCATTGTATCCAGAGCCTGGATAGCTCCGCAGACAAGGCACTGTAATTTAACACCAGCTGTCTGCAATTAAACTAAGTTCGAATCTTGCCAGGCTCAAGGTTGACTCAGCCTTCCATCCTTTCTAAGGTAGGTAAATTGAGGACCCAGTTTGTGGGGGCAATAAGCTGACTTTGTATAAAATATACAAAAGTATGAAGGCTATTGCTATATATATCCTTCTGGGTTCAGCTCCAAGTGGGGGAAAAGACACTGGAAACATGGAGACTGCTTGGAAAGATGGTTTAATGGTGGACAGGATCACATGGTTTGAGTTCCTGAACAGAAAAAGGGGCAAGATACAGCAAGTCCCCAGGTTTTATGTTCTCTCTGGCTTTGAACTTCCTGGGGCCCAGAAAGAGTATCCTGATTGGTTGTCAGACTTCCAAGGGGTGGGGGTTTTAGCTAGCTTTGCTGGCTGATGTAATCTCCCAAGTGCCATGTGGTGAGTTTCTGTTGCTAGATGGGTTCTATTGTGTTGCAGATGATGATCCTTTGACAAAGGATTGGGTTTCTGCCTCTGGCCCATTAACAAAGGTTGGGGGCAGGAAGGTGGGAGCTGCTTTGTCTTTAAAACATGCTTCTCCATTTCTCATCCAGGGAAACGTAATATTCTGCCTTTTTAATATTTCCCAAAGTATTTCATTCTTCTAGGAAAGGGATGGGTGCTAACTTCCTACAGCATAAAATAGGAAAAGGGAAAGGACTTTAACTGTGAGAGAGCAGGCTGCCCATCAAATTGCCAGCATCTCTGCTGCTTTCTTCCCTTCCTTTAAACCAGAGGTGTCCAACCTTGGCAACTTCAAACTTGTGGACTTCAACTCCCAGAATTCCCCAGCCAGCATGGGGAATTTTGGCAGCAGATCGAGGTCTCAAGAGTATCAATGTAATGTCCTCTAGGCATCTAATGACAGCAAGGGACAGGTGCTTTTAGTAATTTAATTTGCACATTTTAATGATATCGTCCTGTAGATTGCAACTCTCCCTTACTTGCCCTGCAGCTGCTTATGCCTTTCAGAAATGTTGCTGAAGTGGTTCGGGAATGACGAGAGGCACAAGCAAGCAAGTGACAACAGCTCTTTAATATACAGTGAGACTTCAGCAAAAACTCAGAGGCTGCAGTCCTCCTTATATACAATCCTGGAGAGACTGTCAGCCAATCAGAAACGTAGGCAGGTTTGAAACTCCCGCTTAAAAGTATCAATACATAACACCCCTCCCTTCCCAGAAGGCACTAACACTCAAAAATTAACATATGTACAAACAAAGTCTCGCAGGTGCTTAGGCTGAGTTCTCGCCCTAGTTGACCTGCGCAGTTCAGTGTTTGGTGAGGCGTCGAGCTGGTCAGAGGGACTCTTTGTCTCTCCCGACTCCGCCAATGGAACCTCCTGGATTTTGTCCGGGGCGTGGTTATTCCCGGCTGGGAGTGGCGACTCGCTGGGGCGGCGCTGGAACCAGGGCTTGTCAGCTAAGTATTCTCGCGGCCCCGGGCTTGAGTTAGCTGTTTTGGAGAAGTGGTCATAGTTAGGCTCGGACATGTCTGCGTTGATGTTTGCCTCGCCAACCACCCGTTTCCTCAGTTGGTCTATGTGGCGCTTCCAGAGTCTATCTACCCCCACGTCCACCGTGTATGATTTTGGGCCTGTTATCCCCACTATGGTTCCTGCAACCCACAGAGGACCGCTGGCATAATTGCGAGCGAACACCGGGGACCCGACCTGAAACTGCCTTAAGCCACAGGTCTCTCCCTTAAAGTTTTCGTGCGAATAGTTAGGGTGAAGCCTGTCCAACACGCACCGGAGCTTTCTCCCCATGAGGAGCTCTGCTGGGCTTCTCCCAGTTGCTGTGCATGGTGATGCATGCTGAACCGCAAGGAATTGATCTATCCTGGCCTGCCAGTCCCCATTGTCTAATCTGGACAGTGCTTCCTTGGCTGTCCTGACAAATCGTTCAGCCAATCCGTTGGAAGCCGGGTGAAATGGGGCTGATAGGGCATGGCGGATCCCCAGGCCGGCCAAGTAGCCTTCGAAAAGGGTTGCTGTAAATTGGGGCCCATTGTCCGATACCAAGGTATCCGGCAGGCCGTGGGTGGCAAACAACTTTCTTAGGGCCTTGATAACCGCTTCGGCCGTTGTGGATGGCATTAATACAATTTCGAGCCATTTTGAAAAGGCATCCACTACTATTAAAAACGTTTGGCCATGGAACGGGCCGGCAAAATCAATGTGGATCCTCCCCCATGGGCCTTTTGGTTTCTCCCACTCTCGGATGGGCGCTACTGGGGGATCGGGGCGAGACTCCTGGCAGGGTCTGCACTTCCCCACCCACTCGGAAATGACCTGGTCCATGTTGGGCCACCAGACATAGCTGCGGGCTAAGCACTTCATCCTAACGATGCCAGGATGCCCTTCGTGCAATAATCCTAAAACTCTATCTCGTAGTTTTGCTGGAATTACCACTCTGTCACCCCACAGTAAGCACCCCCCTTGCGTAAACAGTTCATTTCGTTTGTTGGCAAAACCTTGGTACTCCTCCCCGACCACCTTGTCCGGCCACCCTTTCAAAACCCAACCCATAACAGTCCGGATAACAGGGTCTCTATTTGATGCCTTCGCCACCTCGCCGGAGGAGATGGGCCCCAAGGTTAACGTGTCCAACAACAGGATGGAGGTTTCCGGTGTTGGGTTGTCCAGCAGGTCGGGAAGGGGGCAACGGCTAAGGGCATCCGCATGACCCAGGGTCCGCCCAGGCCGATGGACGAGCTGGTACGAGTAGGCCGATAAGAAAATCGCCCATCTAGTTAAACGGGGGGAGAGGGCAGCGGGGGTTGGCCTGTCGCCTGCTAGCAGTCCTAGCAACGGTCTATGGTCAGTCACAAGTTCGAATTTTCGGCCATAGAGGTATTCGTGGAACTTCTTAACCCCCGCAATCGCAGCCAGAGCCTCTCTGTCCAATTGGCTATAGTTTCGTTCTGTGCTGGACAGAGTTCGGGAGTAGAAGGCAATGGGTGCCTCTAGGCCGTTCGGCAGTCTATGGCCTAGGACGGCACCAACTCCTACGGGTGAGGCGTCGCAAACTAAGACGAGCGGCAGCTCTGCATTGTATTGGATCAGGAAACTGTCCTCAGATAGGAGTTTTTTTACTGCCTCAAAAGCGGCCGCTTGCGGTTTCCCCCAGACCCATGGTACATTCTTCCCTAAGAGTTTGTGAAGGGGATCAGCGACCGTGGCCTTATCTCTTAGGAACATTGAGTAGAAATTTAGCAGTCCAAGGAAGGCTTGGAGCTCAGCTTTGGATTTGGGGGCTGGTGCGCTTTTGATGGCCCTCACCTTGCTTTCGGTAGGGTGGATGCCTGTGCCGTCCACCCTGTACCCCAGAAATTCTACCGAGGGGACCGCTATCCTGCACTTGTTCTTTTTAAGTCTTAGTCCCGCTTCTCTGAATCTGGACAGGACGTTCCGTACCCTGTCCCCTAGCTGGTGTTCGTCTTGGGCGCTGACTAAGACGTCATTGAAATAGGGGACTACTCCCGGAAGTCCTTGCAACAGGCGCTCCATGGTGCTTTGAAATAAGCCGGGTGCGACGCTCACCCCAAATTGGAGCCTGGTGCATTTAAATGCACCCCTATGAGTCACGATCGTTTGCGCCTCTGCCGTGGCGTCGTCGACCGGTAACTGTTGATAGGCTTGGGCCAGGTCTAATTTGGCAAAAATTTTTCCGGGGCCCAGGGAGTGTAGTAGATGGTGCACGATCGGCACCAGATAGGCGCTCGGCTGCAAAGCCTTGTTGATCGTGCACTTGTAGTCGGCGCAAATTCTGATTGAGCCGTCGGACTTAACTGGGGTGACTATGGGGGTCTCCCACTTGGCATGGTCAACGGGAACCAACACCCCTTGCTTAATCAGTTTGTCCAGTTCTGCATCGATCTTTGGTTTCAATGCGAACGGCACTCGTCTGGCCTTTAGTCTTACTTGGGCTACGTTGGGGTCTAAGTTTAGTGAAATAGGGGTCCCCGCATACTTGCCCAACGTGTCCCCGAAAACGTCCTGGAACTCGGACAGGAGGCTGTCTTTCAGGGTTGACTTGGACATCAGGTGGACGCCGGTGAAGCCCATGCCAAGGGCTCGGAACCACCCCATGCCCAGGAGGCTCGGCAGCTGCTTCGTGACGATGGTCAGCGGCAGGTCTCTTTCGTAGTCTCCGTAGGTGACCCGGAACGTGCCCACGCCTTCGAGGGGGACTCGGTTCCCCTGGTAGTCTAGGATGCGCAGTCTCTGTCTGGAGAGTTGATCCTTCCGGAACGACGGCAGGAGGGTCTTTAGGGTTGTCCACGACATGATGGAGAGAGCTGATCCGGTGTCGATCTCCATCGAGCACGGTCTTCCGTTGATCTCGACCACCGTGCTGACTTTGTCCTTGACCGTTGTGCTGGCCTGGTCGATGTGTATGCTGCGGCCATCTCGCGGTTCAAATTCGCGCCGTTTTTTCGCGCCGCCTTCTCTCGTTGGCTGCTTCTGGCGCGCTGATTCCGGTTGGCTGCGGCGCTCACGTGGTTTGAGTCTTCTGGGCAGAGTGGCTCTGCAGACTCGCGCCAAGTGCCCTTTCTTCTCGCAACGCCTGCAAATAGCCTCTCTGTATTTGCAGGACAGTCTATCATGGTGCCCGCCACAGCTGGGACAGCTTCGCCGGGGGCTGCCAGTGTCTTTTCTCCGGTGCTCTGTTCGGAAGACGTCCTCATCCGACTCGGACTCCGAGCTGGATCCGGCGTCTTCTCTGTGCACCGGGGCAGACTTGGGGCTGTCTTTGCTGGTCGGCGGACGCTGTAGCGTTTCAGCGGCCTTTGTGGAGGCTTCGTGAGCCCTGGCCTCGTCAAGGGCTCCGGCAAGCGTCAGATCAGGCTTGGCGAGCAGACGCCGTTGCAGCCTAATGTCCCGAACACCACAGATCAGTTGCTCAAGCAACGCATCATCCAAGTCTCTGTAGTCGCAATGAGTTGCGGCTTTTCTCAGGCTGGCCATGTACGTGCTGACCGGCTCTCCCTCTCGTTGGACGCGCTGCCTCAGTTGGTATCGCTGCACGAACTTGGAGGGGACGGGAGCGTAGTGAGCCCGGAGAGTTGCCATCAAGGTGTCCCATGAGACTGTTTGAACCGGCGTTGCCTCACACAGTGACTCGGCCATCTCGAACACGTCCGGTCCGCAGTGGCTTAGGAATAGGGCTCTCTTTCGATTGGCCGAGAGGCCCTGCATGTCGCTGGCTTCTAGCGAGCATTCAAACCTTGTTAGGTATGAGACCCATTTTTCGCGGGTCGGATCAAAAGGCTTGGGCAGAACGTAGGCAGACATGTCCGGTATGTCTCCTGTGGTTCGCCTCGTCGCCTAGCTGAAGCTCGTGGTCTCACTGGTTGGCTTCTTGTAGCCTCAATCCCACCTTCGTCGCCAATGAAGTGGTTCGGGAATGACGAGAGGCACAAGCAAGCAAGTGACAACAGCTCTTTAATATACAGTGAGACTTCAGCAAAAACTCAGAGGCTGCAGTCCTCCTTATATACAATCCTGGAGAGACTGTCAGCCAATCAGAAACGTAGGCAGGTTTGAAACTCCCGCTTAAAAGTATCAATACATAACAGTTGCCATCTTTTCATTCAGTCTGAGGCAGGGGTGAAATCCAGCAGGCTCTTACAGATTCTGGAGAACTGGTAGCGGAAATTTTGAGTAGTTCAGAGAACTGGCAAATACCACCTCTGGCTGACCCCAGAGTGGGGTGGGAATGGAGATTTTGAAGTATCCTTCCCCTGCCACACCCACCAAGCCACACCATGCCCACCAAGCCACGGCCACAGAATCAGTAGGAAAAAAAATTGGATTTCACCACTGGTCTGAGGCTTCTTGGGGCTATTCAGCTTGAACAAATCCAATAAATAAAGAAAAATTAAGCAACATTTGGAATGAATTCATACCACACACTGACCTTAAATCTGGATAAATGTATTGATGTTGGAAAGCTTGATTGAAAAGAAGGACTAGGGGTGAGATGATAGCAGTATTCCAGTATTTGAGGGGCTGCCACAAAGAAGAGGGGGTTACCTATTCTCCAAAGCACCAGAGAGGCAGGAGAAGAAACAATGGATGGGAACTAATCAAGGAGAGAAGCAACTTGGAATTAAGGAGAAACTTCCTAACAGTGAGGACAATTAACCAAAGGAACAGCTTGACTTCAGAAGTTGTGTTTGCTTCATCACTGGAGGTTTTTAAGAGGAAACTGGACAGCCACTTGTCTGAAATGATATAGTCCAACCCCCCGCCCAAGCAGGAGACCCTACACATTTCTGACAAATGGCAGTCCAATCTCCTCTTGACAGTTTCCTGTGATGAAGCTCCTATAACAGTGATGGCTAACCTTTTTGCCGTCGTGCGCCAAAAACGGGTTGGGGGCGAGTGCGGGGAGTTGCATGCACACGTGCCCATACCCATAATTCAATGTGTCCCGCCTCCCCACACATGCACGTGAGCCCCCCCACTCTCCCCCTGTAGGCCCGTTTTTCGCACTCCCCAGGCTCCAGGTGCTTTCTTGGAGCCTGGGGAGGGTGAAAACAGCCTTCTCCACCCCTCCGGAGGCCCTCTGGAGGCCGGAAATTTCCTGACTTCCGGTGGGCCTGGAAGGCCCAAAAATCAGCTGATTGGCGTGCGCATGCGCGCTGGAGCTGAGCTAGGGCAACACTCATGTGCCCACAGATATGGTCCCACGTGCCACCTGTGGCATGCATGCCATAGGTTCGTCATCATGGTTTTATAACTTCCGAAGGCAACTTCTGTTCCATTGGTTGATTGTTTTCACTGTCAGAAAATTTCTCCTTATTTCTAGGTTGAAACTCTCCTTGATCAGTTTCCATCCATTATTCCTTGTCTGGCCTTCAGATGCTTTGGAAAATAGCTTCACCCACTCCTTCGTCTGGCAGCCCCTCAAATATTGGAACACTACTATCATGTCTCCCCTGATCCTTCTCTTCACTAGACTAGCCATGCCCAGTACCTGCAACCGTTCATCATATGTTTTAGTCTCCAGTCTCCTAATCATCCTGGTTGCTCTTCTCTGCACTTTGTCTAGAGCCTCAACATCTTTTTTTATAGTGTGGTGACCAAAACTGGATGCAGTATTCCAAGTGTGGCCTTACTAAGGCTTTATAGAGAGGTATTAGTACCTCATTTGATCTTGATTGTATCCCTCTGTTAATGCAATTTAGAACTGCATTGGCTTTTTTGGCTGCCGCTGCACACTGCTGGCTCATATTTAGCTGATTGTCCACTAAGACTCCAAGATCCCTCTCAGAGTTACTGCTATTAAGCCTGGTTTCACCCAGTCTAAACGCATATTTTTGTTTTTTCTTGTCTAACTGTACGACTTTACACTCTGCGTGATATGGAACAAAACATCTCAGATTAACAAAGTTTGGTCCAGTTGCCACGATTCAACCTTTGGACACATTGCAAATCATTATTATGTGACTTCAGGTGCAGACCACGTGCCAAGAGTTCGGAAATGGGGAACCCACACATAACTTTTAATATATTTTCTGTTTCTTCGTCTCATAAAGGATTATTTTTATAACAACCTAGTACATTTTGCACTGGGATGCACAGAAATATGTGAAACACATAAAATACTTATGCAGCATTTCGACCGCACAGATCCACGGGGCATGAAATAATGAGGAGGAAGAACTGGGGTGTCTTGTAGGTTAGATAGTGGTAAAAATAGAGAAGTAAATGTATGGTGTAAGCAAAATAGGGAAAACCCACAACCTAGAAGGAACCATTAATGATACTTTACTTATTTTATTCCTACGAAAATTGTACATCACCGACTTGAAGGTGGTTTGAAATAGCTCATTCTTTTTTCACTATCCTTTTGGATAGGAAAACAAATACTGAGGCACACAATTTAGCATAGGGAGACTTCAAGAGTTGCCCTTTAAAAAGACTACGTTCTTCCCTTTAATACACTGTACCGCCAGAAAGATCTGATGTCAAGACCTTGACTTGACTCTACGTGATCGTTGAAAAGATGGTTGCGCGATGGCTGAGTTTGGATAAGAGATTGACTTTCAATCCTTTGGGATCCTTCATTGTGGTTGCAAATATTGTCTTCATATTGTCATGTGCTTCCATTTGAGCCGGCAAAGGTCTTTTTATTAAAAATAAGGACAAGAAAGTCTACACACTCACAGCATTGGTGGTTGTATTTTTGCCTCATACTTAAAGTGTATGTGTCTTGCTTTCTCATAAGACGTTGACGGGGTCTAGGAGAAGAGCCTTTTCTGCCTTGGCGCCTGCTCTTTTGAACATCCTGTCCCCCCCCCAGGTGAGATTCGCACCCATCCTCCTGAGCTTCCATAAGAGCCTGAAGACCTGACTCTGCCAGTTGGCCTGGTAACACCAACAGGGGTTCATCTCACTGGAGATGGCTGATGGATTGAGACAAGACCCTATCTTGCCCTCTTGCTCCCTTCCTCCCCATCTTTTAAATTGTAAATTATTTCTATGGTTCATGGCACACTCCGATTAGATTTGGCATTTTTATACCAAATTATTACCGACCAGTACGCTCCCACAGAGAGGGACTCCTCAGGGTGCCGTCAGCCAGACAATGTCGGCTGGCGACCCCCAGGGGGAGGGCCTTCTCTGTGGCAGCTCCTGCCCTCTGGAACAATTTGCCCCCGGAGATAAGAAGGATATCGGATCTCCGGGTCTTTCACTGCGCCCTAAAAACTTTTCTTTTCCATCAAGCAGGGCTGGTGTGAACACCCCCCCCCCCGTTTTTAGTCTTTTTTTAGTTTTTTAGCTTTTTAAATTGTCAATGGGTTTTAGTTTAAATTGTTTTAAAATTGGGCCAAAGTTATGAAATTCGTTTAATAATTTTTAAATTTTGTAATTGGTATGTGTTTTAGTTCTGGCTGTGCACCGCCCTGAGTCCACTTGGAGAAGGGCGGTATGCAAATTGAAACAAATAAATAAATAAAATAAATAAATTTATACACCTATCAAGTTCCTGGGTTAGGAAGATGTCGACGCTGTCAGGGTTCCAAGTAATACATCGGTAACAAATAGAGTTCCAAGGCAAGTAGGTTCCTCAAAGAATTGGTTTATTGGACATATCATATGGGCATAAACTGGTGAAAACTGAATCTGAATATTCCCGCAATTTTCATCTAATTAAAAGTAAATGTTTCTCCCTTTTCCCAGTCAGTCAGTCACATAGTCCAATCACGGTCCTGTCTGGTTGTCAGGTGACATCGCTCCTCCTTTCCCTGGCCACCTGTGGGAATATCCTTGGTTCCCAGGAGAAAGTATTTTGTTTTGACTACAACCCTCCTCTATCTCTATTCCCCCCTTCCCTATCCCTCAGCTGCTCTGTGGCAACACTGAAGCCTCAAATTGACCTTGGTCAGGTCAGCTTCAGGATTGACAGATGCTTTATGGCGTGAGAGGTATCAAGCTGGGTGTCAAACAAATCCAATCCAATCACTCACTCACTCAATCAATCAATCACAGATACGTATCTATTACCTACCTATTATTAATACCTACCTACCTATTATCTATCTGTATACAGCAAGATGCATAATAGACATATAGATAACATTTTGGCCTATACTTATACTCTTTTCTTGCTCTTAGAAGCTCCTGGTTTTTTTGCCACTCAAAGAAAAAATAAATAAAACAGAGCTGTAATGATTATAACTACAGGCATTTTAGATTTTTTTTTTTTCATTCTTAAATAGAGGAAAAATATGATCAAAGGAATGTCTACATCCCATTGTCACTTTTAATGTTTTTGGAGCATTTAAATATTGTTGAAATCATTTATGCAACTCCAGCTAAACCTGTCCCATTTCTTTCGTCCATCCCCGTCCTAGAAAATGCGAAGTGGTTTACAGAATTCCTTATATAGGGATACGGGTTTCGCAAAGTTAAATACAAAGGGAAGAAAAGAATTTCCTCCTGATCGACGATAAGAAATTGGAAGTCATGTTTACATATTTTTAACTGCATATCCTTTTATGTCGGGGAAGAAGCTTTATTTCTCTTTGAAAGATAAACAGTTAGAATTGTACAAATAATCATTCTGGATCAGAATGGAAGAGGGTTTTTTTTTTTTTTTTTTTTGGTCTCAGGGGTTAAAATCCCACTCAGTTCTCAGAGAATAGCTCTCCTACTGCTGACATCTCAATGTAGTTTCGGGCTTTATGCATTGGAATGATGAGATCATAACAATCCACAGCTTAACAGAAGAACAGAGTTGGAAGGGATTATGGAAGTCTTCTAGTCCAAGGCCCTGCTCAAGCAGGAAACCCTATGCCATTCTGGACAAATGGTTGTCCAATCTCTTCTTAAAAGCCTCCAGTGTTGGACCATCCACAACTTCTGGAGGCGAGTTGTTCCACTGATTAATTGTTCTCACTATCAGGCAGCTTTCTGTCCCCGTCTCACACACACACACAAACAGACAGCCGGGGGTTAAATAAACTGGCAGACAACCAATTCTTCCGATAAGACGCTTGGCAGCAACCCAGTAGCTGCTTGCCAAGAACTTTTACTCAATAAACAAAATACCCACAATCAAGAATTGTCCAGTTCGTAAAATAAATCCAAGGCTGATAATGTTGTTTCCAAAAATGCAATGTGACTCGATAGTACTTAGTTTTGTCCATCACAGAGTCTGAATGGCCACCTCAACTCCTTTTATACCTTGTGGGGTGTGGTCCAGTGACTCAGCCTAATCTCTGGCACGCCTTTTCTTCTGTTGCGCGTGCTTATCTCTGTGACGCTGCCGAGGATCCAGCCAAGACTCATTACCCTCATCACTGTCCACCTGTGGCTGCGTGGACGTGCTTGGCCCCAGCCCTATCTCTTGCCCTTCGGCAGACACTGAAGGCATTGCCAGAGAGGAGGGTCCTGAAGAGGGAGGTCTTGCCAACTCCTCTCCTTCACTCTCGGAGTCCTCTCCTGCCGATGACACAGGCTCAGGTAATGGAGCCACAACAGCAGCTTCAAGTGGGAGTTGGACTAGAAGACCTCCAGGGTGACTTCCATCTCTGCTTATTCTGTGAGATTCCCATCCCAGAATCAAGTGGAAGCCAGTCAAGGTGGGTCTTGCAGTCTCCTGACCATAGCAGCACCACGAAGTCCTGCTTTGATAAAAACTTGAAGTTGCTGTTGTTTGTGGTGAGTTTCTATACAGAGCCAGGGGTGGGTTCTAAATTTTTTTACTACTGGTTCTGTGGGTGTGGCTTATTTTGTGGGCATGGCTTGATGGTCATGTGACAATTATTTAGGATTTAGCAGAGGTACTGGTCTACCAGGCTTTTAACTGCTTGCAGAGCTGTACCGATCTACCCATTTATTTTTGCAGGCACTGATCTACTCATGTATTTTTGCAGGCACTGATCTACTCATGTATTTTTGCAGGCACTGGTCTACCCATTTATTTTTGCAGGCACTGATCTACTCATGTATTTTTGCAGGCACTGGTCTACTCATTTGTTTTCTTTTAACACTGATCAGTTGTAGGGCAGAGGAGTTTAAACAGTTTTTTTTCCCTCTAGCCATCAGCTGGGACTCAGGAGGCAGCAATAGATTGGGGGTGGGGCCAAATAAAAGGTAAGAATAACGCAGGGGGTGGGTGCGGGGCACGGGGGGGCAGAACCAGTTCGGTGACGTCATATCGTCACTGCTACCAGCTCTGGAGAACCAGGCCGTACCAGGAGGAACCCACCACTGCACAGAGCCTAGCATGAGCTACTGTAGAACTGGCTATCCTTGGTGCATCTCTGCTATCAGTATTAAGGCACTTCTGGCAGTTTGTTAAGAGATTTGGGCATCATCTTGATATGTAAGAATATAAGAGTAGAGTAGAGTAGAGTAGAGTAGAGTAGAGTAGAGTAGAGTAGAGTAGAGTAGAGTAGAGTAGAGTAGAGTAGAATATAGAATAACAGAGTTGGAGGTCTTCTAGTCCAACCTTCTGCTCAGGCAGGAAACCCTATACCATTTCAGACTAATGGTTATCCAAACTCTTCTTAAAAACTTCCAGTGTTGGAGCATTCACAACTTCTGGAGGCGAGTTGTTCCACTAATTTAATTGTTCTAACTGTCAGGGAATTTCTCCTTAGTTCTAGGTTGCTTCTCTCCTTGATTAGTTCCCATCCATTGCTTCTTGTCCTGCCTTCAGGTGCTTTGGAGAATAGCTTGACTCCCTCTTCTTTGTGGCAACCCCTGAGATATTGGAACATTGCTATCATGTCTCCCCTAGTTCTTCTTTTCATTAAACTAGACATACCCAATTCCTGCTAATTATATTTTGATTTTCCAAGGTTTGTAAGGGGGCTGGAAATCCTGAATGAAACTTGCAAAAATCCAATGTAACTGTCAAAAAAAAAATTGGGGAGAATAACTGTTATATGGAAGAGTATTTGCAGCACCTTCTTCCTTGAAAAAGTAATCCATGGTGCCAGCTAATGCTTTTGCACTGATTTTCTTTATTTTATTTTCTTTTTCTTTTTGAATTTGCTGGAGCTTCTCTTCCTTCAAATTAGGAAAAAGAAAAACAAAAAACAGACTTTTCTCTCAGCCACCTTGAATATGCTCCAATCAAACAAATCTTTCTGAAAATGGTTTAATACTAAATGGGGGGAAAAAAAGTTTAAAATTTTGCTAGATTGGACCGTTGACAAATATAGAGCAAAATCTATCCTAGTCAGCTAATCTGGGATAATGCATTTGAGCCTATTTTATTATTGCACTTGTTCCTCTTGCCTTTTTTTTTACACCTTTCTATCACTTTACAACTTCTCCAACTGCTCTACTTTTATTCTAGGGGAAAGCATCAAGTCACGTGGTTTGCCCTGGAGATTTAATGTAAGTGGATGAAGTCAGAGAAGCTGGAATAAAAAAAATTATACAGTGAAAGGCAAGGTGTTCATCCGACTTAGCTATCTTCTACGATAATCACAGCTTGCCCAACAAGGGTCCGCATTAGATCAGAGACAAGCACCGGCAATCCTTGAGTTACAACCTAAGAACTAAGGAGAAATTCCCTGACAGTTAGAACAATTAATCAGTGGAACAACTTGCCTCCAGAAATTGTAGCTGCTCCAACACTGGAAGTTTTTAAGAAGATGTTGGATAACCATTTGTCTGAAGTGGTATTGGGTTTCCTGCCTAAGCAGGGGTTGGACTAGAAGACCTCCAAGGTACCTTCATTCTATTCTATTCTATTCTATTCTATTCTATTCTATTCTATTCTATTCTATTCTATTCTATTCTATTCTATTCTATTCTACTCTACTCTACTCTACTCTACTCTACTCTACTCTACTCTACTCTACTCTATTCTGATGACCAACAGCAAGGAAGATGAACTTAGTTACATTATAGAAAGAGCTCAAAGATGAAGTTTGGGAAAGTTCATTACCATGGAGAAAATCTGTGAGGTCACTTAGAGTGGAAAACAACTTAATGATGCACAATATAAAACAAAAACAAAGTTGTTCAGAGGCAAAGAATGAGAAAACCCACGGACACTCTTAACAGAATAAATGGAGCACTTTATCCACCACTAGAGAGGGAAAAAAACAAAACAGCAAATGGAACACAGGTCAAGGAAAGGAAAACAAGCCACTGTCACAATTAAAATCCGAATCCAATTTTTGTTTTTTTTTACGCTTAAGAAAATACTTCAAAACATCCTCAGTCCAATTGCTTACATTAATTGCTCCTGAAGAACGGTTAACTCTGGTAATCAATTAGAAACAGCAAATATGAGGAGGGGGAGGGGAGAGGTGCGTTCTGCCAACCCAGAACATATGGATGTAGAGCTGGTATTCCATTAACACACGTTCCTTGCTGAACCGTTATTGGATTTCCCTGGCAGACGTCCCAAGGCCTGATGCATTTGGCAGTGGAACCAGATTGGCCCAATGTTCTCCCTGATAGGGCTGGCATCAAATTGCAGCATCAGCTCTTGATCTCCATCCCCGTAACTTGGTTTCAAGGGATAGACACTTGTCTAAATTAAACAATTTAGCAGATGGCGTTTCTTTCCAGCCCCGGGCTGATGGGAGCCTGGAGATGGGTTGAAACAGGGGGAGGTTGACCTGAGCTTTGACATCGGAGAAGAGGAAGGTAACGCAAGGAGGAGCAACATGAGAATACAACAGAAGGCATGGCAGGTTAGGCGCCTGGGGTATACTCAGATGGAGAAAATTCATGCCCAAGGTCAGAGGCTTAATCCAGTCTGGGAAGGAGGCTATGGATCATTGTTAAGAGATAATCTGTTGCCCTGATGGTTGACATTTTGTGCTACTGGTTTAGTTTTAGGGGTGAGATTGGAATACTGCATTTTGGGGTGATGGATAATTCACTGATCAATTTATCTTTACTCAGTCCATGCTTTCTGGAAGTCACTGAGAGCAAGTCAGTGGTGGGTTTCAGCAAGTTCTGACCAGTTCTGGAGAACCGGTAGTGGAAATTTTGAGTAGTTTGGAGAACCGGTAGTAAAAATTCTGACTGGCTCCGCCCCCATCTCTTCTCTGCCTCCCAGGTCCCAGCTGATCAGGAGGAAATGGGGATTTTGCAATAATCTTCCCCTGGATTGGGGAGGGAATGGAGATTTTACAGTATCCTTCCCCGTGGTGGGATTCAAGTAATCTAACAACCGGTTCTCTGCCCTAATTTTTTTTTTTTTAATTTGATTTATATGCCGCCCTTCTCCGAAGACTCAGGGCGGCTTACAATGTGCTCAGCAATAATGTGCCCCAATGAGTCCTAATGATTTCTTCCAACAACCAGTTTGCCAAATTGCTCAGAAAGTTAACAACCGGTTCTCCCGAAGTGGTGCGAATTGGCTGAATCCCACCACTGATCCTTCCCCTGCCATGCCCTCTAAGCCATGCCATGGCCACCAAGCCACACACACAGAACCTGTAGTAAAAAATTTTGAAACCCACCACTGGAGCAAGTGGGTATTCATATAATTTCAACTAACTAACTAACTGACTAATTAACTGACTAACCGACTGACTGACTGACTGACTCAAGCCAAACACCATCTGCTAAATTATTTAAACAAACAAACAAACATCCATGGAAGAGACTTAAAACAAGATGGATCAACGCAAGTATTGCCAGCCCAATTAGCAAAAGAAAGTTCAGGACCATATTGGTTGGACACGTGTGGAAGAGACCTTCATCTTGCAGTGGATAGAGAATGGCTAAAATAATGATGATGATGGATGATGATGATGGATGATGATGATGATGATGATGAAGAAGAAGTAAATAAATAAATGTCAGTAGCTCTCAGGTCCGGTTTTGTTCCATCCTATCTACATGATTGACCACGGTTGACCTGTCCACACAGAGCTTCACTTTACATTCTCTGCTAGCACTTGACTATGTTATAAATCCCACCCTGTTCAGGTCTTGCTGATCCTATCATCTCTCTAAAAAAAGATCAGAGCAGATTTTGAACATCTCAACAGCCCTATGAAAGTAGACTTGGCTGAGAAAGATCGTCTAGTCCAAAGTTCACCTTGCTGAAGTTTAATAGCTCAAGGACAAGAATGGCTTGTTGTGCTCCACCTTGAAGGTGAACACTTGGGACCTGACATCCAAACATCTCACTGTTGTTGACTTTTGGATTGTTTTGTAATGTACCTGGAGACCTGGGTTGGAGTGTTGTGGTCCACCACCAGCCTGCGGAGCTGACAGCAGAGTCAGACAGCGATGAGGCTGAGGAAGAACAGGGGCCAGTCCTGGAGGCTGGGGAAGGCCCGGATGAGGGTCCTGCGTCAGAGGCAGAGATGGGGCCAGGGCCATCGGGGAGTGAGGCACGGACTCTAGAGCCTCCAGAGAGTGATAGTAGTGAAGCAGATGAACAGGAGGAGCCTGTTCCTAATGGACGCATGAGAAGAGCTGCCAGAAGGCAAGAGCAGCTCAAGCAAAGAGGACAACTCGGGAGTTGGGCCAAGAGATGATTGGCCCCTCCCATAAGGTTTAAAACAGATCAGCAACAGCATTTGGGCTTTGCCAGAAAACAACGTTGGTAGCTTCGTTTTCTTCATCTACATCTTGCATTTATTTTTGTATCTGTGACTTCTGAATGTTTGCCAAGAAAGGCCTTTGGCAGTTTGCCTAATTGGATCAAGGTTTGCGATAGGACTGAGGAATTTGTGTTGGGAGGAATTTGCTTTAATTTAGTTGAACGACCCTGGGAATGAAGTAATTCTCAGCTGTTAGAATAAAGTTTGTTTGTTTTTTCACGGACTGATTTTCCTACTACTTACTTGGACCTGGGTCACAACATGGAGAAGCAACAGGTGATAATGCATCAGTTGTGGGTGAAAGAGGAAGGAGATGTGCTTTTCAATACATTTTCTCCTGTTTTTAACCAAGAAACCTGAAAGACATCATGGTTGAGCATTTTAGTTTGGGGAGAAGTCTTGGACAACTGGGGGAAAAAGGGAACATTTGTTGCAGATTTCACACTGCAAGCATAGTGGGAATTGCAAAATGAGTGCAGGAGAAAGTAGGTAGGCTACGGGTTGCTCGTGCTTGAAATAAGGAATTTTGCAATAGAAAACTGGCCTTTGGAAGCTCATAAGGGAGGGCACATGACTGCCTTCAAAACACCATCTCTTCCACCTGCATTCTCTGCATTCAAGCATCTGGTGTGGAGGCTCTTAGTGGATAACAACATGCTATGTCAATGTCAAGAGACACCAACCCCATCTCATCTGGTGGTGTATTGACAACTACCAGAAACATGTACTGATGTTGGCTTATTTTTGGCCAACAAGAAAGCCAAGAAGATGGCTTCATTCTGGCATTTTAAAGTTTGACCCTGTGGTGAAATCCAATTTTTTTTTACTATCGGTTCTGTGGGCTTGGTGAGCATGGTGTGGCTTGGTGAGCGTAGCTTGGTGGGCGTGGCAGGGGAAGGATACTGCAAAATCCCCATTCCCTCCCCACTCCTGGGGGAAGGATATTGCAAAATCCCCATTCCCACCCCACTCTGGGGCTAGCCAGAGGTGGTATTTGCCGGTTCTCCAAACTACTCAAAATTTCCGCTACTGGTTCTCCAGAACCTGTCAGAACCTACTGGATTTCACCCCTGGTTTGACCTAGACACAGAAGAAGAAAAAGAATATCTAATGAACATAAAGGTGGATGAAAACTTTGTCTAAATTTTGATGAGTCTACTGAATTTTCACCTACCAAACCTGCATGTGAACTGAAATTTAGCCACACTGAAGTTGACAGATTTACGTTTCTTGTGGAATTTGGGAGGGCAGGAGGAGAGGGGAAATAATCCCTGAATGTAGAAACATTGGCAGAAGCTTTGACATTGTGGGACTTTGACATTGTGGAAAAAAAGGGGAAAGAAGAAAAGGAAAGGAATGGAAAGATTTGCCCAAGAGATATAATCTCTCTCTCTCCTTCACTCTCTCTCTCTCTCTCCTTCGCTCTCTCTCTCTCTCTCTCTCTTCTCTCAATTGGAACATTAAACAAATGAGCCTACTGTGTTTCTATACTTCCACCAGATTATTCTTTTCCATAAAACTACTAAGATGCATGGGTATATATTCCTGTTGATCCTGTGACTTAAAACCAACATTCTGTACCACTGTGACTTTTTATAAAGAGGTGGAGTACATCGTAATAAAATGTCCTACAGAAGTTACAACAAATGGGCTATCAGTCCACTAATAAAATTCTGATAACTCTATGAAGATGCTTTCTCTTTGATCCAGTGGTCATATGAGACATTGCGGTCATTTTTCAAACCCAGAATCTTTATGTTTTGACCTCTTATGCTCATGAGTTCAGCTAAAAAATATTTGGCCGGAAGCCTGAGATCCTTGGTTGGTAAGGGAAAATTATCATCTGGTTAGTCACAGAGGAATCGGATGTTTGCTGACCAAGATTAGCTAATAATTGCTCAGCGGGACATCAAAGTATGGGGCAGAACTAAATAGAAGTTTTTGTAGAAGTGACATCTTAGTTGTAGCCTTGGACTTTTGAGTTCATCAATTCAGGCCTTGGAATGACGTATGATGATGTACTCTAGGAGAAATGGAACATAAAGTCAATATCGGCATGATTAATTTTTACTGTGATATTAAAGCTGGACATGCTGAAGGCAATCAAGAATAAGCTGACCATAATAATAATAATACATTCTATTTCAGAGCTGGGTATATTTTTTTTACCAGGGTCTAGAAACTTTTCTTAGAACCTTGAAATCCACAACCTGGAGATACACATGAAATAGTAGGACTCTGCAAAAATCTTATGCAAGGGATGTCTGTAGCTAAATATCCACAGCAGTCCAATTTCTATATGGGGCTATACTTGAAGAGCATTGTTGTGGCCTGTCGGCCACCAGCCCCTTCAGCAACCGAATCAGATGAGGAGGAGGCATGGGAGTTAGAGCTAGCATCAAGGCAACCTGAGAGCTCTGAGGGGGAAGAGGGAATGGAGCTGTCAGAGATAGAGACAGAGGTGGAGCCTGGGCTGTCCATCAGCCCTCAGATGGAGAGTCAACAGCCCTCAGGTCTGGAGGTGGCTGATGAGGAAGAGAAGGAATAGCTGCGTCCAGTGCCTGATGCACAGATGCATAGATGCGCAGAAGGCAGAGGAGAGGAGAGCAGTGGAAATCTATGGGCCGGTCCTTGGGATGGAAGAGCCACCGCTGGTAGTGAAGCCCCACCTAGCTCTGGGGATAAAAGGCAGGGGGCGGAGATGAATAGGTGTGGCAGACAACTATTCATCTCTCTGCCAGAGAGACTTGTTAGCCTGGAGAGAGGGGGGGAGGCTTTTTGCGGGGGCTGCTAGTGCGCCTAATAAAGAAATCATTGATTTAAGGGTACAGAGGGTTTGTCGTGTTTGGGAGCCGGGTCAGAACAAGCATTCAGAAGCTGCAACTGACACAAAATGCAACAGTGTGAACAGTCTTGGGGGCCTCTAAAGTGGCCCATGTTACACCACTGCTGTGCAATCTTCACTAGTTGCCGGTTCGCTTCCAGCTACAATTCAAGGTGGAATCCTTGATACTCTCTGAGCTTGATTATTTTCTTGCAGACATTTGCACTGATGATATTACCTAGTTTGGCAATGAAAGGTCTACAAAAAAGCAACCAAGCTTTTAAAGAACACCAAGGATCCCACAGTGCAACCCCGAGCTACAAATATTGCCTTCCATCAGTACGATTCAAGGTGTCAGTGATCACCTTTAGAGCCCCTTAGGACATGGGTCTAGATTGCTTGAGAAACTGTCTCACCCCAAAGGGATTGGCCAACCTTCCTTACTCCATCAGAAGGAGCATGCTCTGGATGCTCTTGGCCAAGGAATTGCAGATGGTGGGTCCAGGAGGAGAACCTTTTCTGCTGTGGCTTCCACCCTTTGGAACATCACACCACTCAAGGTGAGATCTCCACCTTTCTGGCCTTCTGAAAGGGCCTTAAAATCTAGCTTTGTTAGTTGGCCTGGGGTCCCATGAGGACATTCCATTTGGAGAGGGCTAATAAGCTAGTATAAGATTTCACCTTCGCTCCTTCGATGCATTGATTTTTTAAAAAATCCTTTGGTATTAATTTTAAGGTTTTAGCATTTGTTTGTATTATTTATTTATATATCAAATTAATTAACCAGCCACCTTCCTCACAGATGGGCTGATGCCTGATGCTTTTATGGTTTTTAACACCACAATTGTTTTATTCTGTTTATTTATGGTTTTGTAAAGCTGCCCAAAGTTGCTTGGTAGAGAGATGGGTGGCATACAAATATAATAAACAAATTAACCAGGGGTGAAATGCTCCCGGTTCGGACCGGCTCGGGCGAGTAGGTAGCGATGATGGCCGGTGGCTCGGAGAACCGGTAGCAATGGCAGCTGGAGGCTCTGCCCACCCGCCTCATTCCCCGGAGTCACTGAATGCACCATTCCCCGACTCCGGCCTTGCCGCGGAGCCACTGCCTGCTCGCCCTTCACCACGCGGTGTATTCTACTGCTCACCTTTCTCCCGCGGCTGGCTGTTAGGGAAGGCAAGCGCCCAAAAGTTACTGGAGTCGCTCACTCTCCTTCTTGAATGAGCCGCTCTGGTCCACACGCCGACTGCGCAAGCACACACCATTTATTTAATTCAGCGACAGGTTGGATGTGCACTTGCGCAGCCAGCACATGGACCAGAGCGGCTCATTCAAGAAGGAAAGTGAGCGACTCCGGTATCTTTCGGGCGCTTGCCTTCCCTGACAGCCAGCTGCAGGAGAAAGGTAAGCAGTAGGAGTCGGGGAATGGTGCATTCCCTGACTCCGGGGAATGGGGCGGGTGGGCGGAGCTGCGGGAGAAAGGTAAGGACACGCCGAATAGAATAGGCAGAATAGAAATTTATTTTTTTCCCCTACTAGGTTCTGTGGGCGTGGCATGGTGGGAGGGGGTCTTGTGACTGAGTGGGCGTGGCTGTGAGTGACATTGAGTTGGCCACGCCCACTCGGTCACAGGACCCACCACCACCAAGCCACACCCACCAGTAGGGAAAAATTTTAGATTTCACCCCTGAAATAAACAAATAGTAAACAGACAAATTTGAGGTAGCACCTGTGTCGAAGCATTGAAGAAATAGCTAGATGACCTAGCTAGTTTTGCTCTTTTTGTCTTGGCAAATTGCCTCTTCAAAAATCTGTACGGCCCTCTCAACCAAGGAGGAGAAAATCATAATAAATTAAGGAGTTGTGAAGCACCATTCAGCAAAGAGCCATGATAACCAAGTTTAGAGGTTGCATTATATAAACCATCCTTGTTTTCCCCAACATTTTTAAGCAGACTAGTTTAGGGGCAGGGGAAACTTCTGTCTGTTTCAGTTATATTGAATTTGCCATGAAAGGCCTGAATCATACTGTTCCATTGCTTGGGACAAATCTCCTCTAATTCAATTTCATTCTTCCTTTGTACCTCATAAATAGTGCTCCTGATAGGTCAATAATCCATTCATTTAGCATGAATGGTAGAAGAATAAAGTACTCTAAGTCAGAAATAGGTAAAAAAAAGAATTCTGTAAACATTATTATTATTATTATGACAGTATACACAGCAAACGAGATGATCATGCTGGATTTCGTATCCCAAATCACTAGTCAAACACTTCCCAAGCGTTTAGGACTGCGTGATGTATCGAAGGATTAAACAAGCAGATCCCAGTAAAGTGGCCTTCTGCAGCTGACCAATGGTGATCTTGTCAGCGCCAATTGTTCTTAAGTGCTTGCCTAGGTCTTTAGGCACAGCACCCAGTGTGCCGAGTACCACTGGAACCACCTGCACTGGTTTATGCCAGAGTCTCTGCAGTTCGATTCTCAAGTCCTGATAACTGGTGACTTTTTCAAGATGTTTCTCGTCGATTCTGCTGTCACCAGGTATGGCAATGTCGACGATCCCCACTTTTTTTTTCTCCACAATCATGATATCCAGGGTATTGTGTTCCAAAACTTTGTCAGTCTGTATTCGGAAGTCCCACAGTAGTTTTGCATGTTCATTTTCGACCACTTTTTCAGGCTTATGATCCCACCAGTTCTTTGCTACAGGCAGATATTCGTTGTGACACAAGTTCCAGTGTGACCATCTGAGCGACTGTGTTGTGATGTTGTTTGTAGTCAGTCTGAGCTATTGTCTTGCAACCGCTCAGTATATGATCAATGGTTTCATCTGCATTATTATTATTATTATTATTATTATTATTATTATTATTATTATATACCACCAGCCGGTTCGCTCCCACAGAGAGGGCCTCCTCAGGGTGCCGTCGGCCAGACAATGCCAGCTGACGACCCCCAGGAGGGGAGCCTTCTCTGTGGTGGCACCTACCCTATGGAACAATCTACCCCCAGAGATACGAGTGATCTCCGACCTCCGGATTTTTCGTCGGGCCCTAAAAACTTATTTTTTTCAGTTAGCCGGTCTGTCTTGATTTTAGGGTTAGTTTTAAAATTTTAATATTTATTTTAATTGACAAGTTTTAAATTATGGGCCAAATTTATAAATTATTTTAACTTTATTTTTTAACTGTGATGTTTGTATAGATGTTTTTTATCTGGCTGTTCACCGCCCTGAGTCCGAAAGGAGAAGGGCGGTATAGAAATTCAAATAAATAAATAAATAAATAAATAAATAAATAAATAAATAAATAAATAAATATTCATTAAACATGAAACTCAGTCAACTGAACATTCAAAAAGGCATCACAAATAGCATTGACTGGTACTAATGGTTGATACGGGTTGCTGCCAGCGTCCTAGTTATCAACCAAGTACCTTCTTAAGATGTTCCGAGTAGTGCAGTTTTTTGCAGTTCCACTGATGTTATTGCAGGAAGCTGCAATTCGTTGATGTATGTTATAAAATTCTTGGACATGGTACCAAGTGCCCCGATGACAATGGGTATCACTGTTACATGTTTCATCCATAGCGGTGTAGTTTCGATGGCCAGGTCGCGATATTTCGTGATTTTTTTTTTCCAGTTCTTTTTTCCCCGACTCTGGCATCTCCTGGTACCGCGATGTCAATAAATTGTATGTTTCGGTTTTCAACAACTGTGATATCTGGCATGTTGTGTTCCAAGTGACGATCCGTCTGTATTCGAAAGTCCCACAAGATCTTCACCTATTCATTTTCTATAACTTTTTCCACTTTATGTTCCCATGACTTTTTGGATACAGGTAAATCATATTTTTTACATAATGATCAGTGGATTTATTTAGCAACTTGGTCGTTTCTAGCTTTGTAATCAGTTTGTGCAATTTTGCTGCATTCACATATTAAATGTGAAACAGTTTCGACTTTGTTGTTGCAAAGTCGGCAGTTTGGATTTGGTGGATTTTTGTATCTTTGCTTTCATGGCATTAGTTTGTAGTGCTTGTTCTTGAGCAGTGAGTATTAAACCTTCCGTTTCTTTCTTGATGGTTCCTATCTTAAGCCATGCCTATTATTATTATTATTATTATTATTATTATTATTATTATTATTATTATTATAAAATAATCTGCCTCCAAACAATTGAAATTCTGCAATGAATTTTGTCTAGTTTGGGTTAAACATGTACTGCATTTTTAGCATGATTTGGAAAACCCTCAGCATTCAAAGAAGAAGAATAAATATGATATGGATCTTACACATCAGTGTTTGTCAACCTTGGCAGCCTTAAGATGTGTGGACTACAATTCCAAGAATTCCACAGCCACAGTCTTAAAGTGGCCAAGGTTGAAAAACACTGATATAGATCAAGTCTAATGATGACAGACCCAATTAGAGAAATATGTGTAGTATAATCTAAACTATAATCCACACATGGTTAGAAAAAATGATAAAAAAACACATAGACTTTAAGCCAGAGATTTTTTTAATTAGGAATTGTGCCAGAAATATACCATAGAGAATTGAGATATTTGATTGTCAATGTTTTAACAGCGGCTAGAATTGTGTTTGCGAAAAACTGGAAAAATGAGAAAATATCCACGCAAGATGAAGTTATTAAGAAAATTATGGAATGTGCTAAAATGAGTAAATTGACATTTGAAATTAGAGAACAAGAAGATAAACAATGTTATAAGATATGGGATTTATTTTACCAATGGCTAGATAAGAAAATATGGAAATGAAAGATGAAATACGAAACAAATGTTATAAATATAATACTGGAAAATAGTTTCTATGAAGCGGTAAAGCCATTGTTAAATAAATGATAAATGAGGATGTTTATTTGTTTGAAAATATGAGAAACTAAATAACTAGTAAATTTTGAATATGGAGATGAAGTACAAAAGATTTGTAACCGACCGACACACTATTTGAAATTGTAATGGAAGATGGATTGATGTTTTATGTTTTGTTTAAAAATTAAAAAAAAATAAAAAAGAGAGAAAGAAATATGTGTAGTAGGCTTATGCAGAGATTATTTTTGTTTTGCATTACATCTTCGATTGGCCCTTCAATAATCCAATGTCCTTTTTTTTTTCACATGCTCAGATGCCTCTTCCAGCTGTTGCAAGGAAGTGCTGGATGAGACAAAGCAAAACAAGATACAGGTAGTTCTCAACTTACAATAATTCATTTAGTGACTGTTCAGAGTTGCAACAGCAACTGAAAAAGTTCCTTATGACCATTTTTCACACTTACAACCATTATAGCATCCCCATAGTCATCTGATTTACGTTCGGATGCTTGACAACTGAGTCACAAAGTCAACGGGAAAATCACTTAACAACCATGTTGCTGATTTAACAACTGCAGTGATTCACTTAACAAATATGGCGTAAAATGGGGCAAAGTCCAAAACTTAACAAATTTCTCACTTAGCAACATAAATTTTGGGATCAAACTGTGGTCGTAAGTTGAGGACTACCTGTAGAGGTTCTTTAAGAATAAAAGGGCTGCTTCATCCAGCAGTTTTGAGTAGATGGTCCTCTTGAACCTTCAACCAAGCAAAGTTCCCACTTGAAGAGTTACACAATCCTAAAATCTAATCTGGAGAAAAGAAAAATAAATCGTGTTCTTGAGTTTAATAATCCATTTATCTAGCATGAGAAGGCAGTAGAACAAAGTATTCCAGGTCAAAAATAAACCCTGTAAACCCTATTATTATTATTTTCTAAAAATAACCTGCCTTCAAACAACTGAAATTCTGCAATGCATTTTGACTGGCTTGTGAGAGAGAGAAAAAAGGATATTTTTAGCATGATTTGGAGAACCCACAGGATCCAAAGAAGACGAATAAATATGAGATGGATTCTATCTTACAGTGTATTGTTTTACAGGACGGAATTGGAACCAGTGGCTTGCAGAGAAACAGGTTTCAGTTAAATTTTGGAAGATTGTAGTGGAACAGCCTCTCTTCTGCACTGTTGAAGTTTTCTTGGGTAAAAAATGTTTAAGAAAATGCTGAGCAACCACCTTCTAGAGATACTCAACATTCAGGTTTTCTGGAGTGAACAGGACGCTTGAGCGCTCCCTTCCAATTCTAATATTGGATTAGTATATGAAAAGTTGGGTTTGTGATCTCAATGTTTGAAATTGCCACTTGGAATAGAGGGCAATATCTGTAGCCAGGCGTAATTGTTTCCACATTTCTCTCAAACATATGAATACCCTATTCCAATTCCATTTACAGTCAGGAAACGGGCATGTGATTATAACCACACTGTACTGAAGTAACTATGATCTTTGCTCCTATTTTTGTCAAGTCTATTATTAACTCAAGTTGGTGTGCTCGGCATTCGGAGTTTTTCGCTGGCTGAAAGTCGTCTTTAATGCCCTTCACAGAAGCTGTTCAAAACGGCTTCCTCCATCTTTATTTTATTTACAGATTCTTCTCCGAGTGCCAGGATTTTTTTTTTCCCCCAGCATAGTAAAAACAAATATTTCATTCATGACCAAGTAGCTTAGTCATCAGATTCTCGGTCCTGATCTGATCTTTAGGAACAATGAATGGTTTCCATTCCACTGGTAACCAGGAACCTGCCTTTTCTTTAGAGTTGTTTTCCTAACCCTCCTCCATTTTTTTTAATATCCTTGACTTTATCACAGAAATTGATTTATTAAATGCACACCTGGTAAATTTCCTCTAAGGAAAAAAAAAGAGATAGGGAGGAAGGGAGGGAGGAAGATAGGATGTTAATGTAACAGGTGAGGGGAGACTCAAAACAGAAAGGATCTTTAGAATTCAGAGCCTACGTTATGGATTAATGTGCAAAATTCTTCCATTGAGAAACTGACATTTTGCTTAAAAGAACAAACGGTTGAAAGGAAAAGATGGTACCTGACCCTCCTCGATAGGACCCTCCTGATCCTATTGAGAATTGCAACCATCAATATTCCTCTATAGGTCCACAGTCATCTGAGGGTCATCTTGGGTCATTCCTAATTGCTCCCATTGAAATCTGAGGAGCGTGCTGCCTAATCAGCTGAACAGAACAGCAGAATCAGCTGTTGGTCAGTAGGAAAAAATAAACACCCAGCTGCTCAGTGCGCCATTTTTGGAGGACCGACATTTTCAAAGTACCTACAGATGATAGTCACCCCAAGGAATTATTATCTTGTTTATTCATTAAACATGAAACTGGCCACAATGGCTAAGAAATAGTGCCCTTTTCCGGTTGTCCGACAACCCCAGAAGATCATTTGCTTCCATGAAGCACTTGAATCAGGTCATGTAAGTGTCCTGATTTTTTTTTCGCTGGATCGAAGGGCGTAGGCAGGTGGAACGGAGACATCATTGCCGCTCTTTTTCTGTTTGAATTTGGCACGCAAAATGGCCGCTGTTTCATGATGTCCGCCTGGCTGGATGTTCGTTGTCAGCTCTTTTTGCTTCAGTTCTCCTCTCCGAATCCCACCTTCATCGCCAGTGTTAAGTTGGGAGAATGAGGAGACTGGAGGCAGGCTTCAGACAACAGCTCTTTATTCCGTAACTATGTACAATTCAGCAGCCAGCCTCTCCGACAGCTCGCCCTTATATAGGCAGCTGCCAGACGGCTCAGCCAATCATGTTCAAGTATTCTTCCCGCTCAAACAACAGACCAGATAGAAAACTATGCAACTGTCAATATCTAACACTAGTGTACAATGGATGCTACATTAAGCAAGAACAATCTTTCTTATTTGGTGAACTACAGTTCCCAAGGATGCTTTGCTGAGAACTGTGTAAGAACTGTGGTGATGGATCCAAAGACCAAAGTGGCCACTATTGTCTGTCTAGCCCATTATTTCCCCCCATTTTTGTCATCAATATGAAACAAGGTTTACAATGAGAGTAGATTTATTCAACCAAGATTAAGGTTCCTGTATAACTTAATGTTGATATTTTAACATTCCATTCATCAAAAGTTCCAGCATACCCCCACGACTTAGCACACTAAAGCTTCACGCATAGCAGGAACTAAAACAAAGTGAACATTTTTAGGGATTTGTAGCTTCATGTTTGTAAATTTCCAATAAAAGCTGTTTACTGCAGAGCTGCCTCCAAATTTCTTGCTAATATGGATCATATATTCTACTAAAAGTAAGGTAAAGGAGTTCCTGCGGATTTTATTCCACTAGTCATTGCTGACTATAGGAAGTGGTGCTCATCTCCATTTCAAAGCCATTGAGCCAGAGCTGTCTAAAGACATTTCCGTGGGCATGTGACCAGCATGACATCAAGGAATGCTGTTACATTCCCACTGAAGTTGTACCTATTTATCTACTCGCATTTTCATGCTTTCAAACTGCTAAGGTTGGCAATAGCTGGGATGAGGACAGGAGCTCATCCCATCACATGGCGCTTGGGTCTCGAACCTGGGCTGCCGGCTTTCCAGCCAACAAGCCCAGCATCTTAACCCCTGAGTTATCATGCCACCCCCCCCCACCCACCCCATATAGTCTAATAGAAAATGCAAAATGCATTCCTTGCCAGAAGTAGCTCGATAATGATTCAGACATAACTATCCCTCCCACCCCACAGGAAAAAAGAAAAGCCAATGTTAAGACGGACTTTAGGCATCCTGGCTCAATGAATGATGAAGAGCCAAACAGATTGTAGAATTATCTAAGTCTGTCTGAGCTTTTGATTTCCCCTGCAATTGTGAGAATCTTCTGTGGCTTTCCTGAACTTTTGCCTATCCAGTTTTTAAAAAATGCATTGGGGGAAAAATAGTATCTGTATTTTAAACCAGCCCCCTCTCCCTCCATAACAACTCACAACATTCAGTGGACAAGATTTTAAGTGGGGCTGCATTTCTTTGCATTGTGAACTTCACAATGGAGCCACAATTTTTTATGCTGGCAGTTTGAGAGAAGTCATTAGTAAAAAAGCAAGCCTAATTTCCCACTTTTTAAACCCACATTCTTCTGTGATTGCACAGTTTTGCAAGGAAGGTGACTTAATAGTTTATTCCAGTATGTACTTTAAAGCAGTGGTGGGATTCAGCCAGTTTGCACCACTTCGGGAGAACCGGTTGTTAACTTTCTGAGCAATTTGGCAAACTGGTTGTTGGAAGAAATCATTAGGGCAGAGAACCGGTTGTTAAATTACTTGAATCCCATCACTGCTTTAAAGCGTAGGCAACCACTCCCTGCAAAAAGACTATTGTTTATTACAGACAAGCCTTCTTTTTTAATGTGTGCAGTCATAAAGGTGCTTTTCAAAAGGCAACTGGACTTTGTTTTTCCTTGAAGACGTTTCGCTTCTCATCCAAGAAGCTTCTCAGTTCTGTCTAAAGGTCAATCAGAACTGAAGAAGGTTCTTGGATGAGAAGCGAAACATCTTCAAGGGAAAACAAAGTTCAGTTGCTTTTTGGAAAAGCACCTTTGGGACAACCATGATGTTGTGATCCCAACTCCTGAGCCTGTCCTAACAGAGGAAGAGGACTCAGAAGGTGATGGGGAGGAACTGACAAGGCCTCCCTCTCCAGGACTCTCCTCTCTGGCAATGCCTCAGGTTCCATCCGAAGGCCAAGAGGAACAGCCTGGGATATGCCAGGAGGAAAGCATATCGGAACAACAACAGATAGGGAGCGAAGATGATGAATCCTGGCTTGATCCCGGTCAGCGTCGGAGGGAGAAGCGTGTGCAGCAACGAAAGAGGCGTGGGAGGGCCAGAGATTGAGCTGAGTCACTGAGCCACACCCCACAAGGAATAAAAGTGGGTGTGATTGCTCTTCAGGCTTTGTGACGGTCAAAGTTAAAAACCTGAGTCACATCGTGTTACCGGAAATCTGGCTTGTACATATTTGGATTGGACCTTGGCTAACTCTTGCTTCGTGGATTACTTTTTTGCTACTGGACCAGACTGAGGATAAACTCTCTCTCACTTACTGTGAGTGAAAACTGACTTGGCAGGCATTTCACAGTTTACTGCCAAAACTCTTATCTGCAAGGGATTCTAGTCTGATTGCATAATAAAATCTTGGCAGGCATGCCTGGTTGTGTGTTTGCCTGTGTAGGGAAGGGGGGACAGAACACATGACCTGGATGACTGAGAATCTCCAAGGATATGTAGAATCATGAATGGTTCACTTGCCTGTTGTTTTACATTAAAAAATAGCCATTTGTTTCTTGATGGGAGACATTTCGGAACTGTACTGTGACCCAAATCAGTTTGTTGGACAGATAACCCTGGTTTCTTTCTTGCTACATGTTTCCTGTTGACTAGCTCTGTTTGATGTGTCACATTTTGAGATAAACCCACTTCAAACCCTGCTGGTTAAAGAACAAGACTTGGCTTGACTCAAATTTTAAATGCCAAGGGGCACAACCCTTTTCAGATCAGGAAAATGCATTTCCCAAAGGCTTAAAGAAAGGATTCCACTTGCACATATGTCCTAGTCATTCCTGACTCTAGGGGGCGGTGCTCATCTCCGTTTCAAAGCCGAAGAGCCAGCGCTGTCCAAAGTTGTCTCCGTGGTCATGTGGCCAGCATGACTAAACACCAAAGGCACACGGAACGCTGTTCCTTCCCACCAAAGGTGGTCCCTATTTTTCTACTTGCATTTTTACATGCTTTCGAACTGCTAGGTTGGAAACTGGGACAAGTAATGGGAGCTCACCCCATTACACGGCACTAGGGATTCGAACTGCTGAACTGCCAACCTTTCAATTGACAAGCTCAGCATCTTAGCTACTGAGCCACCATGCCCCTTTTAGAAAAGACTTAGGACACTACTATTTTATTTATTAATATTTATTTGTTTATTCAAGTTATACAGGACCCTCACATCAATTAACTGATTTTATTGGCATTGAAATAAAACAAATTATTGTTAAGACTGTTAACATGCCAAATGTATTATTTAATGGTCATTTTCTACCACATCATAAATTAAAATACAGGAGGTGGAAATCTTTACCATGTTTTCCCCAAAATAAGACCCTGTCTTATATTTTTTTGAACCCTGAAATAAGCGCTTGGCCTTATTGCCATATGCTCAAAAGCCCAATTGGGCTTATTATCAGGGGATGTCTTATTTTGGGGGAAACAGTGTAGTACTTATATTTTGGAAGGTCATCATCACCTCTAGGCAGTGGTGGGATTCAAGTAATTTAACAACCGGTTCTCTGCCCTAATGATTTCTTCCAACAACCAGTTTGCCAAACTGCTCAGAAAATTAACAACTGGTTCTCCCGAAGTGGTGCAAACTGGCTGAATCCCACCACTGCCTCTAGGGCCTCAGGTCATGCTCCATCTGGCCTGGCTTCCAAGGAACCACAAACCTGGAGGATGGACAGAAGAGAATGGACAGCCATTTGTCCAGAATGGTATGGCTTCTCCTGCTTGAGCTTGATCAGAGGTTTGGACTAGAAGATCTCCAAGATCCCTTCCAGCTTCTTTATTCTGTATTCCGTAGATTTCTTATATGCATGGAAACACTCAATCCCCATTGTCAGTCTAACTCAGGGATGTCAAACTCAAGGCCCTGGGTGCTTAGATCTTGCCTGCAGGGCCACCCTGGAAACAGTGAAGGACTGGCCCACAGTGCCTCTGGCAGTGAAAACGGAGCTCATGAGGGCCACGGGCAGTCCTCTCAAGCTCTTTTTTTGCTGGCAGAGAGTTACAGGGGGCCATTGCAGCTGAAAACAGAGCCTGGGAGCCCATTTCGCTGGCAGAGCCCTCAGGTCACCAGAGGCATCCCCAACATGAGTGATGTTGAGCTGGCCACACTCACCCCCAGCTCCCCAAGGTCAAACACAACCCTAATGAGGCCCTCAATGAAATCGAGTTTGACACCCCTGGTCTAAATCTTGATGGAACTGGTCCTGTGCATGTTCCCCAACCAGTGTCTAGGAGACTAATTATATCCAAGTACTTCAGTGGAACACTATGATGTAAGTTGGAGGTTAACTACCTCCATCTTACGATCGCAGTCTGTGGAATTGTGGTCTTCTCTGCTAGGGAAAGGGAAACCACAGGATATTGTATCTTGAAAGATGCAAAGTTCTTTATGTAAGTGGTCAATGCCTATGGTTTAACTACACCCACACTCTTTGTTTACACAGCTGTTAGTATTAAAACCCTCACACTTTCAGTAAGGAAGCGGTAGCTTTCCCAACTATGTTCACCAACAGACTGTTTGCTTGATACAGTTCTTTTAATTTGGGAAGCATGTGGTTATTATTCTAAACATGGTGTGCAGTGTTGTTAAATTAAACTACAAACATGGTTAATCAGTAGCAGGGTGTTGTCCAGGGTGCTAGCATATGTATCTAGTGTCGGAGCACAATTCTGAAACATATGACACCAAGAAGGGAAAAAAAGATGTGAGTTGATGCCGAATGCCTTGCTTTCATTACAAAAAGGTCTTCATTGTGCTTTATTAAAATGCATGCAGTTCCCGGATCAAATTTTCTATAAAAATGCAGTGGATTCAACAAATTTTGTGCAGAAATGCACATTAAACGAGATGCTGTTGTGTACTCTACGTGGGAAAACCCCACCCGCAAAATCTTTAAAGACTCTTTATAGATTATACTAAATAATTTGGATGCTAAACCACAATGAACCCAAGTTAAAGCTAACCAAATTTATCATGTTGTGCAAATGTAGCCACTCGTCTTTTATTGATCCGGTTGAAACGTCTTGTACAACGCAAGCAACGGACCTCTCTACTTACATTTGCTTCGTCTCTTTGCTTCAGAAAATACCGTAGTTTACATCAAAGGGAAAAGGGGCTATCCACAGAATGAAAATGCCTATTATATTGTCACATAAAAAAATCAAACCTTAAAATAAAGCTAGGTAGATTCCAAGAGACTGAATGGACATGTGCAGTTTTCTTTGGAAACACCACGGAAGTGGTTGACCAATGACTTTTTTGGAGATCCTTTTCCAGCTTCTAGGGCAGTGATGGCAAACCTTTTTGGCACCAAGTGCCCAAACCGGAATGTGCATGTGTGAACACACGCATGAGCATGCATGCCGGAGTCCCAGAAACTTGAAGATCAGCTGGCCAGTGTGCATGTGTATGTTGACCACCTGGTCTTCTGGTTTCTGGTGTGCACATGCAGAAGAGCAGCTGGTGACAGTGCACGTGCCCACAGAGAGGGCTCAGCATGCCACCTCTGGCACGCGTACCATAGGTTCGCCATCACGACTCTAGTGTATAGCTTGAGGTTTCTCTGGTGGTCATTCATCCAAGTATGACCAGATCTGAACTTCTTTAGTTTTTCAACGTTGGCTAGATAACAATAGCACTTAGACTTATATAACGCTTTACAGTGCTTTACAGCCCTCTCTAAGTGGTTTTACAGAGTCAGCATATGGCCCCCTACAATTTGGGTCCTCATTTTACCCACCTCGGAAGGATGGAAGGCTGAGCTAACTTTGAGCCTGGTGAGATTCGAACTGCCAAATTGCAGGCAGCCGGCAGTCAGCAGAAGTAGCCTGCAGTACTGCACTCTAACCACTGCACCACCGTGGCGTAACAAACTTTTGGCTTGGTCTTTCCTACCCAAAAAAAAATACTTTAATCAAGGAATTATTCATACCTCAGAGAAGGAATGAGCAAGGAGAAGTCACACCTCCATCAATAATGACAGAACAAATAATGTTCATAAACAGGGAGGAAACCCCACACTCGCTCGCACTGATGACGTTACCCAGTTGGCTAATAAAATGTCTGCAAGTGAACAACCAAACTCAGGGGGCACCAAGGACTCCACGGTTCAATCATGAGCTTCTCTTCTATCTCTCCTACCCTTCCTTTACAGACAAAGACCATGGAAAGCCGAAGTATTCTGACCTAGGCTTCCTGAGAAAGCATAAATCACAATCTTAGTCCCAAAAAACCTCTTTTATTGAGATGGCTGTGAATTATGGTCATTCACAGCCCATAATGATTCTCAAAGAGTCTGTGCAGATTCCGACAGATGTCTGCTCGAGTTGACACAGTCATTCAGGGTAATATTGATAAGCACCCATCTTTATCTCCCTTGAAACGCTGCCAGAGACCTAATTGCCAATTAGTTTTGCAAGGCCAAACGGAGCACAGAGTCAAACAGGACTTCTCAGAGCTTGAACCAACTATATGAACTAATTGCTTCCTGCAAAGGCTCTTTTATGTCTTATGGGAGGAGCCATCAACTCCAAGCCTTACTCCCGAGTCACCCTTTTTTTCCTTAATTGTTCTGGCAGCTCTGCGTATGGGCACATTAGGAACAGGCTCACACAGCTCTTCTGCCTCGTTGATGTCAGATTCCAGAGGCTCCAGAGTCTGCATATAACTCCCAGATGGCCCTGGCTCCCTCTCTGCTTCTGACGCAGACTCCTCGTCCGAGTCTTCCCCAGACTCCAGGACTGGCCCATGTTCCTCCCCAACCTCCTCACTATCTGACTCTGCTACCAGCTCCGCAGGCCGCTGGCAGACCATAACACAAAGCTTTTTAGAAGCTACAGATTTATAGTGACTGAATTATCACTTTTCCTGGGCTGTGGCTCATGTTGCTGTCCTCTATTTCTCATGAAATGGGCTGTCTGGTTCATGGAACTCATATCACAGTTTATATGTCAGGCTTTGATGATCCCAGAAAAACGAAGACCTGTTTTTCCCTCACACCCTCCTCCCCATATGCAAGGCAAGGTGTTTCTTCTACTCCAAATTCAGCTATTGTTCCATAAATTTAATTTCATAAGAAAGTCATTTGTTTTACTAAAGGGCTATAGCAGATAATCGGGGGCTGGGGGGGGGCTGGTAACATTAATGACGCCCTTGGTAATTGTGCCATAAATTTTTAACCTGTGTCTCTCTACCGCCACCCCGGAACCATTGATCTCAATGGAGTAATAGCCCAGCTTGTGTCTTTCTAATCTCGACGATAGGAGAAGTGAAAATTGCAACCTTCATTTTGCCGGCTTATGACTGACATATTTCATCACATAATCAGATTGCTCCTTCTAAATTAATGTTGGCTCCATGTTGCCTCTTTCAATTTGCAGGCATTAATGAATAAATTTAAAACTACAGATGGTCGGGTTTTAAATTAGCTAAAGGAATAAACAGATCTACGTTCATAAATATATATCAACAGAAGAGCTTTATATTCTCCCTTTCCAGGGGCAAGCAACACTGTTCCCATTATCATTAATGGGAGCTAATGAGCGGGTGCTGAGAACCAACCAGATTCCTTGCCAGGAGCTTAAGAAAACTTTCCATTTTTCACGCTGTCACTGAAATGAAAATTGGGGATTTATAAAGCCTTCACTTGGATTCCAGATCATCCCTAACTTTCAGATGAGTAAGAACCGAAGGAAGCTTTAACGGAAAAGTCAGTCCCCATAGGACAATCGCCATAACTTTTATTATTTTTTTCCGCTATCGTTGCAAAGAAAATGTTAGTATATAATATTCCAAGGTCATACAACAAACAGGTAAGGAAGAGTTTCGGAGGAAACAGCAACCAATTCAAACAGTTAATGAAATTCATATGATAGATTATTTTCAGGGACTGTCTTTGGGGTCTGACACTATATCAGTGACAACATAGAAGGACAGAGTTGGAAGGGATCTTGAAGGTCTTCTAGTCCACCCTTTTGCTCAAGTAGGACACCCTATACCAGCGATGGCTAATCGAGTGCCCAAATATGCATGTGGGCGCCTGAACCGCCAAAATGAAATGCGCATATGGCCTCTGCACATGCACCCCCTGCACGTCCCCCACCACTCCCATGCATGCACATGCATCCCACGCCCCACATGCAGCCCCTCCACAAGTGACTCTCCCCACGCGTGCGCAGCAGAGACCCAAAGACCAGCTGGCCAGCGGGAGGTGTGTGTGCCATCAGAGAGGGCGCTGCGTGCCACCTCTGGCATGCATGCCATAGGTTCGCTATCACAACCCTATACCATTTCAGATAAATGACTGTCCAATCTCTTCTTCAAAGCCTCCCGCGATGAAGCACCCACAACTTCTGAAGGCAAGCTATTCCATTGGTTAATTGTTCTTACTGTTAGGAATCTTCTCCTTCGTTCTAGGTTGCTTTTCTCCTTGATTAGTTTCTATCCATTGTTTCTTGTCCTGCCTTCTGGTGCTTTGAAAAATAGGTTGACCCTCCCCCTCAACTTTATGGCAGACCTTCAAATATTGGAACACTGCTATCATGTCTCCCTTCGTCCTTCTTTTCTTTAGACTAGACATACCCAATTCCTGCAACTATTCTTTGTATGTTTTAGTCTCCAGCCCCCTAATTATCCTTGTTGCTCTTCTCTGCACTCTTTCTAGAGTCTCAACCTCTTTACATCTTTTACACCAGGGGTCTCTATTCTAATCTTTTTGGCTCCACAGACCAGCAGCAGAGGTAATGTTGGCAGTGGGGGTGGGGGTCGGGCAGGGGTGAAATCCAGCAGGTTCTGACAGGTTCTGGAGAACTGGTAGCAGAAATTTTGAGTAGTTCGGAGAACCGGTAAACACCACCTCTGGCTGGCCCCAGAGTGGGGTGGGAATGGGGATTTGGCAATATCCTTCCCCTGCCACATTCACCAAGCCATGCCCACAGAACCGGTAGTAAAAAAAGTTGGATTTAACCACTGGGGTGGGGTGTTCCTGCACGTAACCAGGGTGAAATGCCCCCCACCCCATGCCCAGCTGAGCCGCACAATCATCAGAGGCTTTTTTTTTTATTTTTAAAAGCATTTTTTCTACAACCTCTTCAGCCAAATTGCGACTTCCCAAAAGATACTTAAATCTTGAAATTCCAAATTCCAACAGTTGGGCATCTTCCCATTCTCACATGATGGTATTATAGTTGCTTGGCACCCAGGCTGCATTTATGGTCATTGCAGTGCCCCATGGTCATGTGCACACTCAAAGCAATGATCAGAGATTATGGAAGCTGTTGTCCAAATAATTTGAAGGACATCAGATTATCTACACCTGATATAAAGAGTATCAGGCTAGCTGAAACAATGATATGATTTGGGCTAAGGCAGTTTCCTACAACCCCAAATCGTTAGTATTGGCATTACTATTGACTTGAAATGTCAGCCTTTGTCAAAAATTATAAATTATGCAGGCCTGCATAATTTAGGAGGTAAAGTAAAAACATATTAGTGTTGAAAATAGGGATGCATGGATTCAGTAAGCTAGTAAGTAAGAACTAAGTAGGATCTAAAATGTTGAGTGCAATCTGATAATTCCTCCAGGACCTCAACTGAATTGGAAAATGTATCATCAATAATTTCTCTTATTCTCTGTGGATTTTCGCCTCTTTCAACTTTGAGATATCAACAGATAATCAACAGATAGCTGTGATATTTAATTCATTTGTAGTACAAGGCAAAGAAGGGAGAAGGATCCAGACTAAGATTTACCAACCTGGAAGCTCCAGAACTGTTGGATTATCAGAATTATAGAACAACAGAATAGGAAGGGACCTTGGGGGGGGGGGGTGTCTTTTAATCCAACCTCATGCACAAGCAGTAGACCTTTTACCATTTCAGACCAATGTCTGTCTAATCAGTTCTTAAAAACCTCAAGTGTTGGAGCATCCACAACTTCTAAAGGCAGGCAGTTCCACTGGTTGATTGTTCTAAATGTCAGAAAATTTCTCCTCAGTTCTAGGCTGGATCTCTCCTTGATTAGTTTCTACCTATTGCTTTTTGTCTTTCAGGTGCTTCTTTGTGGCAGCCCCTTAGATAGTGGCACACTATTGTCATCTCACCCCTAATGTAAAGGTTCCCCCGCACATGTGTGCTAGTCATTTCCGGCTCTAGGGGTGGTGCTCATCTCCATTTCTAAGCCGAAGAGCCAGCGCTGTCCGAAGACATCTCCGTGGTCACGTGGCCAGCATGAGTCAATGCCAAAGGCTCACAGAATGTTGTTACCTTCCCACCAAAGGTGGTCCCTATTTTTCTACTTGCATTTTTTACGTGCTTTCGAACTGCTAGATTGGCAGAAGTTGGGACAAGTAATGGGAGCTTACTCCATTACGCGGCACTAGGGATTCAAACCACTGAACTGCCGACCTTCTGATCGACAAGCCTAGTGTCTTACCCACTGAGCCACCGCATCCCATGTCACCCCTAGTTCATCCCTTTTGTTAGACTAGACATATCCTGATCCTGCAACCATTCTTCATATGTTTTAACCTCCAGTCCCCTAATTCCTGATATCTACCACAAACAATCCAAATTTTATAATTTTAAGTTTAATATAGATCTTTAACCCATAATTACCATCATTACGAATGAAGGCAAATATACGTGTCCCAGGATAATGCCACAGGATCTAATCTGGGTTGGTCACCGGGACCAGAGGTTTTGTCTTCCAAGCTTTCGGACTCGTTCTGGAGCCCAATCTTCAGATTGGATCCTGCAACTACCATCTGTTGTGGTCCGCCAGCAACCTGCAGAGCTGGAAGGGGAGTTGGACAGTGAGGAGGCTGGGGAGGAACATGGGCCAGTCCTGGAGTCTGAGGAAGGCCCGGACCAGGGTTCTGCATCAGAGGTGGAGATGGGGCCAGGGTGTCAAACTCAAGGCCTGTGGGTTGGATCCGGCCTGCGGGGTGCTTAGATCTGGCCCATGGGGCCGACCTGGAAATAGCAAAGGACTGGCCCGTGGTGCCTCTGCTAGCAAAAATGGGGTGTAGGTAGTGGTGGGATTCAAGTAATTTAACAACCAGTTCTCTGCCCTAATGATTTCTTCCAACAAGCAGTTTGCCAAACTGCTCAGGAAGTTAACAACCGGTTCTCCCGAAGTGGTGCAAACTGGGTGAATCCCACCACTGGGTGTAGGGCAGTGGTGGGTTCCTCCCGGTTCTGTCCGGTTCTTTAGAACTGGTAGTAAAAGCAGTGGGAGGCTCTGCCCACCCACTGTTCTGTCCCTGTCTCACACACGCACACAAACAGATAGCCAGGGGTTAAATAAACTGGCAACAACCAATTCTTCCGATAAGAGGCTTGGCAGCAACCCAGTAGCTGCTTGCCAAGAACTTTACTCATAAACAAGATACACACAGTTCAAGAATTGTCCAGTCCGTAATTAAATCCAAGGCAGATAATGCTGTTTCCAAAGATGCAATGTGACTCGATAGTAGTTAGTTTTGTCCGTCACAGAGCCTGAATGGCCACCTCACCCCCTTTTATACCCTGTTAGGTGTGGTCCAGTGACTCAGCTTAATCTCTGGCACACCTCTTCTTCTGTTGCGCGTGCTTATCTCTGCGACACTGCCGAGGATCCAGCCAAGACTCATCTCCCTCATTACTGTCCACCTGTGGCTGCGTGGACGTGCTTGGCCCTGGCCCTATCTCTTGACCTTTGGCGGACATCAAAGGCATTGCCAGAGAGGAGGGTCCTGGAGAGGGAGGCCTTGCCAAGTCCTCTCCTTCACTCTCGGAGTCCTCTCCTGCCGATGACACAGGCTCAGGTAACGGAGCCACAACACCCACCTAGACATCATAGTTGACTATCTGTGCATGCACAGAAGCACGCACGCAATGGCAAATTGAGAGCGCGCACACTCCTGTTGTGAACCAATAGTAAAGGTAAGTAGAACCCACCCCTGGTGTGGGGGGGGGCATGTGCAGCCCCCCGTGCCCCATATTCCGCCTGGACAGCCTCTTGCAGCACCCTGCTGGCCAAAATGCACCCCATTTTGGCCAGCAGGGTGCTGCAGGAGGCATCTGTCCTGTCTGTCATCCATCCTGTCTACCTCCCCGCCTCCCAAGCCAGCCCATGGAGAAGAACTACAATGCTGATCTGACCCTCGAAGAAATCCCGTTTGACACCCCTAACAGCTTGTTGGAAGCTGGCTGGGAAGGTCACTAACATGACCCAGAGACACTACAACCGTCATAAATACATGCCAGTTGCCAAGACTCTGAATTGTGATCACATGATCATGTGAACAAGAGGATGCTGCAACGGTTATAAGTATGAAAACCAAATGAACAGCTGCTTGGCCTTGCTAGAGTTAATTTATGTTTCATGTTCTTATTTTCTTTTAAAAAAAATACTGTTATAAATATCCTTGAGTGTTGGAAGAAACATGAAGGCAGGATGAAAATCAATAATAAACGTGCAACAGGCACTATTATAAAAACATCTCAAGTCCAACTGTCTTCATTGAAAGAAAATTTTGCAAATTCCCATGGAATCTACAGAGTTCTGCATACCTAGGAACTAAACAGAAAGTCTTCATTACTTTGATTTTTTTTCTAAAGAAACTGAGCAGACAGCTGTTCTGTTTGGGGTTTAAATGTCAAATGGATCAAACACCTATCAATCCAAATGTTATTTATTTATTTACCTTTGGAATAACAAAGTTGAGCTTTTAGAGTCTTATTCCAGCTTCTCACATCCAACAACATTTGGAGAGAATGTTAACAGAGTAATATATATATATTGATCAGAAATGAGAAAAATACATTATCCTCCACCCAAAAAAAATCATTATTGAAAATATGGATATAAATTTTTAACTTCAGTTATATCTACTTAGATAAATCCCTACCACGCTAATATTTTCCCCTAATAAAAACACAATTATTTATTGACTGAAAGAAGTCTTACAAATTTATAAAAAGAATCCCTTTGCTAATTCCACATTTTCCTGTTGGAAAAGCAACATTCTTTAATAATCTATTATTGCTTAAATCATAAGTGGTAAGTCTGAGAGTAAATGAATTAAAGACCGAAAGAAGAATTAACATTATTAAATATGCTACATCATCTTATTTAAATAATTGTGAAGGAGATGTATTATTAAGTCTTTGTTCCTGCTATCTGGAACCAGTGAAAATAGGTTTCAATTTAAAACATGGATACAGTTTTTTCTGCCTTCAGAAATTATTCAATATCCCTGTGTAGCTATTCAGTTTACCTCGCAGCTTATTTTTTCCCCAAAGTTCCTATCACAATTTTCAATTTGTTTCTCTTAAAGCAGGTGGCAGTGGGATTTCTCTTCTGTAAACAGAATACTAGATTCTGGTATGAAAAATATAATTAAAACTTCAGTTACTCCAAACAAGGGAGGGATCCGAAAATACATCCCAAAGAGTTGAAGTTTAAAAAGAAACTGCATCTTGGGCATAATTTAGGCTAAATGAATTTCCACAGGCCAAAGTTGAATCAGAAGCTTTCAAATAAAGATCCACTAGTTCACACAAGCATTTTTTAAAATTTTTTTAATATGTTTGTTTTTGTTTGTTATTGTTTTTAATCATGGGGCCAAATTTATATATATCTTTTTAATTGTATTTTAATGTTTGTAGTTTATGCTTTTACTTGGCTGTTCACCGTCCTGAGTCCTCAAGGAGAAGGGCGGTATACAAATTTAAAAATAAATAAATAAATAAATAAATATATGGGTGCACAAACAACAGATAAATCTGCTCTTTAAAAAATTTCACAGGCTCTGATCTTTTATGAAAAAGAATACTCTGTTAATAGCTATATTACTTTCATGTCCATCCAGTGGTGGGATTCAAATAATTTAACAACCAGTTCTCTGCCCTAATGACCGGCTGGGTGGGCGTGGGCGTAGTGGGCACGGCCAGGGGGTGTGACAGGCAGCACTCGGCCTCCTGCACCACCCTGGGAGCAAAAACGGGCCACGGGGGGACGCAGCGGCCCCCTGTGCCCTGTTTTGGGCCTAGAGGGTCTCCCTGAAGCGTCCTGGGAGCAAAAAAGGGCTGTGGGGGGGTGTGCCCCACCCCTCACACTTCATTTTGGCCCTAGGAGGCATCCCTGCATTTACCTGGGAGCCAAAATGGGTCATGTGGGGACTTCTGGAAGGGGCAGGGCTGGAAGGGGTGGGGCCAGCCAGCAATTTAAATACCAGTTTGCCCGAACTGGCCTGAACCAGCTGAATCCCACCACTGTGTCAATCTAATCATAAAAATGTCTTGGGGAAAATGCAGCTGCATTCAGATGAAAAGAACAAAAAGTTGAAATTTACTATAGAAGAGAATGCATCTCTCTGTGTTAAATACACAGCACCTGAATTTTGTCCATGGGGATACTCCAATGGTTTTAAATGTGAGGACTGGACATAAGTCATTTTTTTCTGGATCCTTATAACTCCAAACGGTAGCTAAATGATTAGTTGAAAATAATGTAAGAAAAAAAAGATAAATTTAAAAGCACATGGAAATTTTTATTTATTTATTTATTTATTTATTTATTTATTTAATTTGTATACCGCCCTTCTCCAGGATTGACTCAGGGCGGTGAACAGCCAAAATTAGTGGTAGTGTGAATGATTTTAGACATCATTGGTCCTTCTCTGATGACTGGACCAGCTATACTTATTTTATATGACAAGGTTTATCTCTGGAGATTCTCAGTCATCCAAGTCATGGTTGTTTCAAAGGTGCTTTTTCGAAAGGCAACTGGATTGGTTTTTCCTTGAAGATCTTTCGCTTCTCATGGAAGGATTTCAGAGGTGGGTTTCAGCAGGTTCTGGCCAGTTCTGGAGAACCGGTAGTAAAAATTCTGACTGGCCCCACCCCCATCTATTCTCTGCCTCCCAAGTCCCAGCTGATCAGGAGGAAATGGGGATTTTGCAGTTTCCTTCCCCTGGAGTGGGGTGGGAATGGAGATTTTACAGTATCCTTCCCCTGCCACGCCCACCAAGCCACGCCCACCAAGTCATGCCATGCCCACCAAACCACACCCACAGAACCGGTAATAAAAATTTTTGAAACCACCACTGAAGGATTTGTATCCCTTGTAGTCATCTGATCATTAGTATTCATTCGGGAAGATCCCTTGCAGGGTCGTGCTGAGGACTTTGTGCAATTCCTGCACGATAAAGTCGCTCGGATTCGGGATGGCTTGGACTCCGATTGGATGAGTCCACGGGAGGAGACCGGGGCAGGTCTTGAGAATGTTATCTGGGAGGAGTTTGATCCTGTGGCTCCCGAGGATGTGGACAGGGTTCTGGGTAAGATTAGTGCCGCCACGTGTTTATTGGACCCGTGTCCCTCCTGGTTGGTACTGGCCTCCCGGGAGGTTACACGAGGCTGGCTCCAGGGGATTATAGGTGCTTCTTTGAGTGAGGGTGCCTTTCCTGCCGCCTTGAAAGAGGCGGTAGTGAGGCCCCTCCTCAAGAAGCCTTCCCTGGACCCGGCTGAATTAGCCAACTATCGTCCAGTCTCCAACCTTCGTTTTGTGGCGAAGGTTGTTGAGAGCGTGGTGGCACGACAACTTCCCCGGCACCTGGATGAAGCTATCTATCTAGACCCGTACCAGTCGGGCTTCAGGCAGGGGTACAGCACAGAAACGGCATTGGTCGCGTTGGTGGATGATCTCTGGAGGGCTCGGGACAGGGGTTGTTCCTCTGTCCTAGTCCTATTAGACCTCTCAGCGGCTTTTGATACCATCGACCATGGTATCATGCTGCAGCGGTTGAGGGGGTTAGGAATAGGGGGCACCGTTCTGCGGTGGTTCTCTTCCTTCCTCTCCGACCGCTCGCAGTTTGTGTTGGCAGGGGGGCAGAGGTCGACCTCGAGGCATCTCGCATGGGGAGTGCCGCAAGGGTCGGTCCTCTCGCCTCTCCTGTTCAACATTTATGTGAAGCCGCTGGGTGAGATCATCCGTGGTTTTGGGGTGAAGTGCCATCTGTACGCTGATGATACTCAGCTGTACATCTCCACCCCAGACCACCCCAACGATGCCCTTGATGTGATGTCCCGCTGCCTGGAGGCCGTGCGGGCCTGGATGGGGAGGAACAGGCTCAGACTCAACCCCTCCAAGACCGAGTGGCTGTGGCTTCCGGCGCCCCGATATAGTCAGCAGGTGCCATCGCTGACTATTGGGGGTGAATCCTTGCCCCCCACAGAGAGGGCTCGCAATCTGGGTGTCCTCCTGGACACACGGCTGTCTTTAGAAGAGCACATGACGGCCGTGGCCAGGGGGGCCTTTTATCAGGTCCGCCTGATTCGCCAGTTGCAGCCCTTTCTGGATCGGGACGCCTTGCGCACGGTCACTCACACCCTTGTCACCTCCCGGTTGGACTATTGCAATGCTCTCTACATGGGGCTCCCCTTGAAGAGCACTCGGAGGCTCCAACTGGTCCAGAATGCGGCCGCGCGGGTGGTTATGGGCACGTCCCGCTGTGCCCATGTGACACCCCTCCTGCGCGAGCTGCACTGGCTCCCAGTGGTCTTCCGGGTGCGATTCAAGGTGTTGGTTACCACCTTTAAAGCGCTCCATGGCATAGGACCCGGGTACCTCCGAGACCGTCTTCTGCCACCAACAGCCTCCCACCGACCAGTCCGTTCCCACAGAGAGGGTCTCCTCAGGGTGCCATCAGCCAAGTTATGTCGGCTGGCGACACCCAGGGGGAGGGCCTTCTCTGTGGGAGCCCCAGCCCTATGGAATGAACTGCCCCTGGAAATTCGTAAGATCTCCGACCTCCGGGCGTTTCGCTGCGCATTGAAGACCCTGTTGTTCCGCCAAGCCGGACTATCAACACAATAGTTTTAAATTGGGTATTTAAATTTATTGGGGTTTTAAATTTGAGCCACCTATTTAATTATTTTAAATTTTATACTGTTGTTTTGTCTGTGTTTTTAAATAGGCTGTACACCGCCCTGAGTCCTTTGGGAGAAGGGCGGTATAGAAATAAAATTATTATTATTATTATTATTATTATTATTATTATTATTATTATTATTATTATTATTATTATTATTATTCTACGAGTTGTTGAGGCAGATTTATCACTGAGGCTTCAATGACTCTCAGAGAGAGTGCTAATGATCAGATGACTGCAAGGAATCAAAATCCTTCCATCCTACACCATTCAGTCAGAACCGAAGAAGCTTCTTGGATGACAAGCGAAATGTCTTAAAGGAAAAAAACAAAGTCTAGTTGCCTTTCGAAAAAGCACCTTTGGGACATGACAAGGTGTGGTTCCTAACCATTGGGCATCCTTCCATCCCCTCCAAATTGACTTGACAAAATATGACTCTCCAACTGTCCTCTGTGGTCTGTTATCAATCTCTTGAAGGCTTGCAGTGATCCATTGCTTTCAGAGTTCTTGAGAACTATGGTTCCTGGCTGAATATGCCAGTGTAAAAATATGACCATCGAGCAAAGAAACACATGTGGAATGATGAGTCCCCAGTGGTTTTGGAAAAGAGATAGTCATTGCAGCCTTCAACATACTTCCTCCAACTTATAGTAAAGGAAATGCATATTTAATTGTCCATGTATTAACTGCAGCTAGAATTGCATTTGCACAAAATTGGAAAAGTGATGAGGTCCCTACGGATGAGAACGTGATTAGGAAAATATTGGAACGTGCAGAAATGAACAGATTAACGCTTGCTATAAAGGAGAAAGAACAAACTGAATATTATATGACATTGGAGAGATTTTATGGATGGTTGGAGAATAAAAAAGAAGTGAGAAATAAATGGAGATCGGCGAAATAAAGAACATATGTTAAGATAGAGATGTAAACAATATCATGACGATTATCAATATGATTGTTGAGATTATTGTATCTAATATAATATTATATTTTCAGTAGAAGATATGTTAAGAGGGAGAAATGAATAGAGTTATAATGCTGGTTATCATTATTGTAAAATTAGAGAATTATTATCAATGTAAGGAATACCGTAAATTTTGATTGGAATAGCACAGAGACATTTGTTCCCAGATGACACACTGTTTAATGGAAGATGATATGTTCAAGTTAAAAAATAAAAAAAAAATCTACTAAAAAGAACAAACATACTTCTTCCAAGTTAGAAACCTTGCTTTCATTCTCCACCTCCTCCTCCTCCTCCTCCTCCTCCTCTTCAAACCACATACAAGAACCCTGTCTTTTGTTGGCATATAGCAAGTGACTTACACTCAGAATGCTAACACTAGAATTGATCCCTGTCGGGGTATATAACAGGGAGCAGAGGTATCAATTTTAGAAGCTGTTGTTGCACACAATTGATGGCCTGTTGAGCAAATTTCTCCTTCTTATTATTATTTTGCATAAATGAAAGATGAGTGGCGTTCAACTACTATTTGAATTGCCAAAAATTGCTTTGGCAGGGCAATATGACACCAAGTTCATTATTACATTGCTGCTAACAATTCTTTCCTCTTTATCTTTAGTGTAATTCTCAAACCAAGCTGAGTTTCTGCCTGCTGCGCCTGATTGTGAGAATGCCAGAAGTTTTGGCTGCCTTCAGAATGATGCAGAATCCTTGGGTGGAAATAACTTTAGATGCATTTTGTTTTTGTTATCTCTTAGAGCTGCTAATATTATACTGATCTATCTCAGCCCAGATTCACAAAATTATGAAATTGGAAGACACTATTTAAACCCTGCTTGGTATAAGAACACAAATTAAGACAGCCCAAGTCAAAAGTCGGTGGAGATTCTCAGTTATACAGGTTATAGTTATCTCAAACAGGGGTGAAATCTAACAGGTTCTGACAGGTTCTGGAGAACCAGCAGTGGAAATTTTGAGTAGTTTGGAGAACTAGCAAATACCAGCTTTGGCTGTCCCCAGAGTGGGGAGGGAATGAAGATTTTGAAGAATCCTTCCCCTGGAGTGGGGTGGGAATAGAGATTTTGCAGTATCCTCCCCTGCCACGCCCACCAAGCCACGCCCACCAAGCCACGCCCACAGAACCGGTAGTAAAAATATTTGGATTTCACTACTGATCTCAAAGGTGTTTTTTCAAAATGAGGAGGAGGAGGGGAGATGAGAAGGGGAAGGGGACATTTCATTTCTCATCCAAGAAGCTTCATTGGTTCTGGCAGGATGGTGAGGATGATGGAAGGATTAGTTCAGAACTGAAGAAGCTTCTTGGATGAGAAGTGAAACATCTTCAAGTAAAAACGAAAAAAGTCCAGTTGCTTTTTGAAAAAGTACCTTTGGGACAACCAAGACCTGGATGACTGAGAATCTCCACAGACAGTCCTCTGGTCATTAGTACTCTCCCTGAGAGCTCTTGAGGCCACTTGGAGGTTTACTTGTGCTCAGATAAACATCTTCTTCCTTAAGGGAAAAAAACCAGTCCTGTTGCCTTTTGAAAAAAGCACCTTTAAGGCCCAGGGAAAGAGCTGTTCAGCCTCTGTTTGAACATATTTAATGTAGCTTGTTCACACAGTGATTTTGTTTTCTCCTTCAAAACTACCTCTGTGAATGCGATTGTTTTCTTCTCAAATCCTTAGGCCCGTGATGGCGAACCTATGACACGCGTGCCACAGATGGCACACATAGCCATATCGGTGGGCATGCAAGCTCAGCTCTGGCGTGCATGCACACGCTGGCCAGCTGATTTTCGGGCCTTCTGGGCCCACCACAAGTAGGGAAATAGGCTATTTCCTGCCTCCAGAGGGCCTCGGGGGATGATGCGAAAGGCCCATTTATCTCTCTCTCTCCAAGCTCCAGAGCCTTTCTAGGAGTCTGGGGAGGGCGAAAACAGCCTTCCCCATCCCCCTGGAGGCCCTCCAGAGACTGAAAACAGCTCATTTGCTAACTTCTGATCCCAATATCTTTATTGGTCAGCTTTTTCCAATATCTTTACTTCCCCCCCACCCCCCTTATGTGCGCCTCTCTCTCCTGCCTGGAAAAGGGGGAAAAAACCCATATCTATCTAGAGCTACAGTATTAAATGTCATTCCTCTTTTTTTCCTTAAAAGCCTACATTTGACTGGAGTCCTGGCACTGGCTGAGGTTGCTCTGTTGCCGGTTCTGCTTCTTGCATTGAACACAAACTGCCTTACTACTTCTTCATCTACACAATTGATACGGAGCAAATATTTATAAATCATGGTAGGATATTGTCAGGAGCAGCAAAAATGAGGGCGGGAAGCAGCTGAAGAGAATGTCAGGATAGCTAAAACCACAACAGATGATGCAGCAAATATCTTATGCCAGTCCAGAATGCCCTGTTCCATCTGGATTTTGAGCTGGGCTACAGGCTTACATTCCCTGGGCAGTTGCCAGATAGTTCATTGATCAATCAAGGGCTTCTTACAATTCATCAACTTAAAATTCATTTTTAAAAAACGACCAATTCAGCAAATCAATGGCAATAAATTGGTATTCCTCCCTCCCCCCCACCAAATCTAATTTGGGAAAGTTTGAGCAATGATAAGACAGAACTTGGCTTTCCTTAAACTGGCACCTTACTTGGGGGGGGATTAAAAGAGTTGGAAGGGACCTTGTAGGTCATCTAGTCCAACTCCCCACCCAAGCAGGAGACCCTACACCATTTCTGACAGATGGCAGTCCAGTCTCTTCTTGAAAGCTTCCAGTGATGAAGCTCCCACAACTTCTGAAGGCAACTTCTGTTCCATTGATTATTTTAATCTACCCTGGGAGGTTGCCCTCTTGGTCTTGGGTGGCATTGCAAACTGTAAAGCAACCTTCCCAGCCCATTTCAAGACCGATGAACAACTTGGAGTTCCTTCTGGACTGTCAGCTCCGGAAGAGCAAGTGGAAGCAAAGGCTAGGAGGACTTTTGCAAGGATCCATGTTGGGTACCAGTTGTGCTCTTTCCGATCGCTTTCAGATGATCACTTGCATCCAGGTCACCTCACAATTGGACTACAGCTGGTTCTTGAGCATAGATAAAACTATCTTGTTTTGTTTTGTCTTGTCTTGTCTTATCACCTCCCTATCCTATCCTATCCTATCCTATCCTATCCTATCCTATCCTATCCTATCCTATCCTATGCTACCCTACTCTACTCTACCCTACCCTACTATCTTATCTTATCTTATCTTATCTTATCTTATCTTATCTTATCTTATCTTATCTTATCTTATCTTATCTCTTATCTCATCTCTTATCTCTTATCTCTTATCTCTTATCTTATCTCTTATCTTACTCTATTTCTGATTTCAATCATGGTGCAAAACATTGGCTTGTTGAACTCAAAGGACCTCTTTGTGTAATATGATTTTGAGATGATGGCCTGATCACTATTCCTGGGACCTATAGGATCCTATGGAGTAGGATTCAAGAGAGGCCAGTGCATACCAGACTTTTTCCACCAATAATAGACTACTAGGTGGAAAAATATCTCACTGGGAATCCATAAAGGATCTAACGTATAGTCTTCGTGTCAACTCTGATGCTTTAGAAAAAGCACCCAAAAACCCCGAGCAAATGAAATAGTCCTCTTCTGCTATCTCAAAGCTTCCCCATCCCTATAATTAAAAGGTTTCATCCATAAGCCTTACTCATGAGAAGAACCGAAACACTACGCATGATCAGGATCAGAACTTTTCTGATGTTCCACAAAGAAGTGGGGCTAGAAAAGCAGCCATGCTGGTGTTCAAGTGTTGCTGGCACCATGCCTTTCTGAGTTGGCGGTTGGACAGCTTCTTTGGCAACTCTGACTCTCATCTCAGAAGGAAAGAGAAGGAGAAGGTGACCAGCAATAAGAAGGATGGACCTTGTTAGACTTAGGGAATAACAGAGTTGGAAGGGACCTTGGAGGTCTTCTACTCCAACCACCTGCTCAGGCAGGAAACCCTATATTAGTGTTGGCGAACCTTTTTGGCACCGAGTGCTGAAACGGGAGTGTGTGCATGCGTGCATGCCAGAAACCGGAAGAGCATCCACCTAGTGTGCATGCCCGCACTAGGAAGATGATCTTCCAGTTTCTGGTGCTCGCATGTGCACCAGCCAGCTGGTCTTTGAGTGCGCATGCACACCAGAAACCGGAAGACCATGTGGCTGGTGCACATACATGTGCTGGAAACCAAAAGAGCAGCCTCCTGGCATGCACATGCGCACCGGGTGGGTGCTCTTCCGGGTTTCTGGCACTCACTCATGTGTGAAGACCAGCTGGCCGGTGCACTGGAACCCAGAAGAACAACGGGTGATGGCTTGCATGCCCGGAGAGATGGCTCTGCATGCCACTTCCAGCGTGCGTGCCATAGGTTTGCCACCACGGCCCTATACCATTTCAGACAAATGGTTATCCTATCTCTTCTTAAAAACTTCCAGTGTTGGAGCATTCACAAGTTCTGGATGCAAGTTGTTCCACTGATTAATTGTCCTATCAGGAATTTTCTCCTTATTTCTAGATTGCTTCTTATAGTTACAGTGATGATGGGCTGGACTAGAACAGGGGTCACCAACCTTTTGGATGTCAGGGACCACTAAATTCATATTTTTTTTTTTAATTTGATTTATATGCTGCCCTTCTCCGGAGACTCAGGGCGGCTTACAATGCACTAAGCAATAGCCTTCATCCTTTTGTATATTTATACAAAGTCAGCTTATTGCCCCCACAAACTGGGTCCTCAATTTACCTACCTTAGAAAGGATGGAAGGCTGAGTCAACCTTGAGCCTGGTGAGATTCGAACCTGCAGTAATTGGAAGACCTAAAGGAACAGTTTTGGGATACCCCATAATGAAGAAAGGCCGGATTTATGCAGTCACTAAGACTTGACACTGACTTGATGATTCATAAACAGTCAATTAATTAATCAATCAACCAAACTCAGTCTACTGGACATCTAATTAGGTTTCTTACCAATCAGTGATCCACAAGAAGCAAATAGCATGGATTCACTCTTTTGAATGTACAGTAGGAACTCTTATACATAAAAATGGCAATTTCTGAGGAAGAGGTGTACAGCTTCCTCAATTTTAATTCAAAGGCTTTATGAAGTTGTAGGAATCATGCTTGATTTCTCATACCAAAGAATAACACCGCTACAAAGGAACATCTACCTTGGAAGCTGTCACCAGAGACTACAGTTAATACAATTTTGTACATATAAAATCAATCCTGTAGAATTGAATATAACAAAATAGTGTTTATATTCTTTAATGTGGAATCAGTGGTGGGATTCAGCCCATTCTGTCCGGATCGCACGAACTGGTAGCGGCGACTGTGGGAGCACAGAAGGCCGTGCGCATGTGCAGAGGTGGCACACACGCTCACATTCGCGAACTGGTAGGGAAGTGAAGTGAATCCCACCTCCGTATGGAATGATTTTAAACATGGGGGAAACCATTAGGAGATCATTATATGACCATTTTCCCAGTGACGATGTGCTTCTCAAGAGTAATTCATTCAGTGAATTGGCATAAGATTTAGAGACACAAAAGAATTTAATATATGAGATTGTAATATTTGGAATATCTTTAATTGTAACTATGGAAAATGCAACAATTGGAACATTTTTAATTGTAATTTTGGAATTTAACTAAAAAAATGGATAGTATATGGTATTATGAATTAATTAGATTTACTGTTGAATTAGAAGTGATTAAGTTATTGTTTGAAATGGTACAAATATATATATTGTTTAATAAGAAGAGATTACATATGAATTTGAAAAAGCCATTGAAAGGAAATGAATGATTGTAGTGTTATATACAGTACAGTATTTAAGGGACTTTTAGGAAAATATTGGATTGTAATATTTGGAAAACTTGACAAAGAAAAATAGAATTACATTATGTTGTGAGATTTTGAATTTAAGGGTTTTAATTTGAAGAAAGGAAAGGGGAAAATTGAATTTGATTAAGATTAGAGACTAGGGCGAAGGGTAACATTGGTTAACAAAAACTTAAAGAGAAACAGTGAAATATATAAAATTGTGTTGGAGATGACTAAAAATTGTATAAATATGTGACTCGGCCAAAACTCTGTTCAAAAAAAAAATATTGTATGTTTGTTTGTGTGTCTGTGAGAGAAAAAAAAGAGTAATTCATTCAGGACAGAATCTTTGGGACAGATACAGCAGTGACTAAAGCATTGGGACCATTTCTTTGAATTTCATTTGAATTTCATTGAATCAATTCCATATTTTTTTTTCCAAGCAAAAGTCATTCATTATAAAAAAAAAAAAAAATCCCAACAATGACATTCCAAAAATAGTAAAAATCCCCTGCATTTGTTCCAGAAGATATTGGATACATTGACTAGACAGTTTTCTCAGTTAAGTTTTAAAAACCACAGGACATTTTTGTTCTAATTACACTGAGATAAAACTGGGGATTCACCATCCAATATGGTTAACAATGATCAGTGGGCATGCAATTCTAATTCTGCAATGGCAGTTTAAGCTCCTGAAATTTAAAGAGCTATTATGGCTAAGGATCACATCAATAAATTATATCGATGGGCTAATTTTGAAAAAAAATCAATCGTCAATGTGTATTTAAATATCAAAAGCGAGAGACGACATGATTGGAAAATTATTGAAAAGCTGTGCAGCATTTACAGCTTACTGTATTAGAAATAATGAATCCATATATTCTCTGAGTTTCTGCAAGCCCATCAAGCTGAGCCTCATTGTCACAACAGCAGGAGGACATGTTCCATTCTTTCATAGATACAAAGAGTGTTCAAACAGACTTAGATGTGATAGAATCTTATACTACTGGTCCCTCTGAACTCTTATTGAAATGCTTTCTTCGAATGACTATATGAACAGAGCAAATCTATGGCTCATTCACTTGGATAGGAAGTAGTATCTCCTGCTCAATAAAGTAAACAGGAAGAAGATATAGTGGAATGGATCAGGGGTGGGCTTCAAAAATTTTAGCAAGAGGTTCGCTGCCCGGTTGCTGGCTGGGCATGGCCTAGTGGGCCTCATGCACCATGGCAGAGTGGGGGTATGTTTGCCCTCCCCAGGCTTCAGAGGCTTTCCTCGAGCCTCTGGGAGGGTGAAAACAGCCTCCCCAGGCTCCAGTGGCCCTTCGGAGACCGGAAACCTCTGGTAGTGCTAGGGCTGCACTAGAATTTACAATCTCCTAGTGATTGACCCAAACTAACCCAACCAGCTTTCATTCCTAAAAAAGGATTAGAATTTACAATCTCCTAGTGATTGACCCAAAGTAACCCAACCAGCTTTCATTCCTAAGAAAGGACTAGAACTTACAGTTTCCTAGTGATTGACCCAAAGTCGCTCAACCCACTTCACTTTACTTTACTTTACTTTTATTTAATTTGTATACCGCCCTTCTCCCGAAGGACTCAGGGCAGTGAACAGCCAACAATAAAATACATACATACAAAATTTAAAAAACAGAACTAAAATCGAATTAAATAATTTGGCCCAGACAGATTAAAACCCCAATCAATTTAAAACAGAGTTAAACTTTGAAAATTAAAAGATATTAAAAATATTAAAATATTAAAATTGTTTAAAATTGTTTAAAAAGAGGGAGAAAGTTAGGCCAGGCCAGCCTGGTGAAATAAAAAGGTCTTTAGAGCGCAGCGGAAGGTGTGCAGATCCGGGATCCTCCGTACCTCCAGGGGGAGCTTGTTCCAGATAGTAGGTACTCCCACAGAGAAGGCTCTCCCCCTGGGGGCCGCCAGTCGACATTGTTTAGCCGACTTTCATTCCTAGGGCACAACTAGTATTTACAATCTCCTGGTTATTGACCCAAAGTCACCCAGCTAACTTTCATGTCTAGGGCGGGACTAGAACTCGCAGTCTCCTGGGGATTGGCCCATGGTCTCCCAGCCAGCTTTCATGGTTAGGGTGAAACGAGAACTCACAGATTCCTGCTTTCTAGCCTAATGCCTTAACTCATTGACCAAACTGGTTCATTTATGATCCGCTACCGTAAATTGGCTGTTATCTATTATGATGCCATTCGTCAAATTATATAATTACTGTGTCTGAAAAAAAGGGATGTTAAAAGAAGACCTCAGAGCTTTATTCTGATCACCTTCCAGAGGCCCAAAAACACAGGTGTCAAATTCGCAGCACCACGGTGCCATCCCACAACATTTTGCGACCTTTTTCCCATTCACAGAGCTAGGATGGGCGTGGCCTGCACATGACACATCCGGCCCACGGGTCACCAGTTTGACACCCCTGCCCTAAAACATATTTTAAAACATATTTTAGGGACATGGTGGCTCAGTGGCTAAGACGCTGAGCTTGTTGATCGAAAGGTCGGCAGTTCAGTGGTTTGAATCCCTAGTGCCACGTAACGGGGTGAGTGCCCGTTACGTGTCCCAGCTTCTGCCAGCCTAGCAGTTCGAAAGCATGTAAAAACTGTGGCATTTAGTCATGCCGGCCACATGACCACGGAGACGTCTTCGGAGCGCTGGCTCTCCGGCTTTGAAACGGAGATGAGCACCGCCACCTAGAGTCAGGAACAACTAGCACATATGTTCGAGGGGAAACTTTACCTTTACTTAAGTGAGGTATCTCAGATAGGATGCTCATTTATGGAACCCATAAGGTTTTCTGTCCCATCTAATTTCCACCCTAAATATTAATTAATAATAAATATTAGTTAGATTATCTCAATAAATAGGGAGTCAGCATGTTATAAAAGCTGCCAGGATGCTGTGCTGTCTTCATTTCCAAAAATGTCTCTAGCCACTACATGCACCCCACACGTAGCTGTGGAAAATAAAAGTAGTAAACCTTATCTCTAGGTTCTGTAGGTAGATTTTTCATCAAAAAACACCTCTATATTTTTTCTCTTTATATTCTTAACAACCCACACACTTATGTGGCTGAATAGGGGTCTCTGCATAGGGGTATGCATCAGTGTGAGAGAGAGAGAGAAGAAAAACTTCCCTGGTTATAAATAGACTTTACGTTCAAGACAATATCTTTTCTTTCTTTACTAAAACCACTACTTCCTGCGTTTTTCTGCTACAGGTTGTCAGCACGCGGGCTACAGGTAGTCCTCGATTTATGACCACCACTGAGTTCAAAATTTCTGCTACTGAGCGAGACAGTTGTTAAGTGATTCCCCCCCCTTTTTATGACCTTTCTTCCCACAGTTGTTAAGTGAATCACAGCAGTAGTTAAGTTAGCAACACGGTTGTTAATTGAATCTGGCTTCCCCATTGACTTTGCTTGTCAGAAGGTCGCAAAAGGGAGTTTCCATGACTCCGGGACACTGCAATGGTCATAAATATGAGCCAGTTGCCAAGTGTCTGAATGTTGATCCGGTGGCCATGGGGATGGTGCCGTGAAAAATGGTCGTAAATCACTGTTTTGAGTGCCACTGTAATTTTGAATGGTCACCAAAGAAATGGTTGTAAGTTGAGGACCACCTGTTCGTGTGTCTGGTTCAATCTTCAACACTTAGATTTCATTCTTAATCAGCTTTTATATCATCAATGATGATGATATGATGTCCTGGGGAGGACAGAGATTGAACCTGGGATAACTTCCTTATTATTATTTACTTTCCAATTAGTAACTTTGGGATCAACATTATTTAAGGGGAGTCTTTGTCTTTATTGCCTCTATCTATCTATCTATCTATCTATCTATCTATCTATCTATCTATCTATCTCTATCATTATTTATCTATCTCTATCTATCTATCATTATCTCTATCTATCTATCTCTCTATTTATCTATCAATCAATCAATCAAACATTATCTATCATTATCTCTATCTATCTATTTCTATTTATCTATCAATCAATCAATCATTATCTATCTATCATTATCTATCTATCTATCATTATCTCTATCTATCATTATCTCTATCTATCTATCTATCTCTATCTATCTATCAATCAATCAATCATTATCTATCATTATCTATATCTATCTATCTATCTATCTATCTATCTATCGGTCTTTGGTTATTCGGGTTTTTTCCCGCGTAAAATTGGAAGTGTCTTGACGACGTTTCGATGAAGTCTCTTTCGTCATCTTCAGGTTGGTGTTTTTGGCTTCGTGCTTCTAGGAGCAATGTTTGATCGCAGCTGTTTCTTCCTATCTATCTATCTATCTATCTATCTATCTATCTATCTATCTATCATTATCTATCTATATCTATCTATCTTTATCTGTCTATCATTATCTATATCTATCTATCTATCTATCTATCATTATCTCTATCTATCTATCTATCTATATTTATCTATCTATCAATCAATCATTATCTATCTGTCATTATCTCTATCTATCTATCTATCTATCTATCTCTATCAATCAATCATTAACTATCTATAATTATCTATCATTATCTATATCTATCTATCCATCCATCCATCCATCCATCCATCCATCATATATCTATCATTATCTACCTCTATGTATCTCTATCTATCTATTTATCTATTAAATAGATAAATACTATATTTATCATCTATCATTATCTATCCATCCATCCATCCATCCATCTATCATCTATCTATTATTATCTACCTCTATCTAACTCTATCTATCTATTTATCTATTAAATAGATAAATACTATTTATCTACTAAATAGATAAATACTATATTTATCATTATCTATCATTATCTGTCTGTCTGTCTGTCTGTCTGTCTGTCTGTCTGTCTATCTATCTATCTATCTATCTATCTGCATGCACATTTATGGGTTTTTTTTAAAATCTATTCCTACTTCCATGAACACGTGAACACAGAACATAGAATAATAGGGTTGGAAGGGGCCTTGCAGGTCTTCTAGTCCAACCTCCTGCTCAGGCAGGAAACCTTATACCATTCCAGACAGAGTGTTGTCCAACCTTTTCTTAATCTTAATCTTTTCTTAAAGCCCTCCAGTGACAGAGCACCCACAACTTCTGGAGGCAAGCTGTTCCACTGATTAACTTGTTCTCACTGTTCTCCTTAGTTTGAGTTTGGCTCTCTCGTTAATGATATCTCGTTAATAAGGAGTTTTGAATGGTTGCAGATTGAATGGACATAAGCCAAGGGCTGCCTGTATATGTCTTGTGTGCTTTTTCTTTCAGCTTTCTCCTTTTATAAATTGTGTATGAAATATCTCACAAATGAGAAAAGGCTTAGCAACTTGATTCTAAAAATACATCCAACATCATGGCTTTTATCTCTGAATTGGCATGCTTGGGATTACAACATTAGTTTCTTATTTGCATAACTTTTTTTTCAAGGCAAGGAGATGCCGAAGCCCCTGTCTCACAAAAACATCTTCTTCTTCTTCTTCTGCCATATCCATTATTGGATGTTGGCAATCATGTTGGCAATCCTATTTTTATCAACAGCCACACGAAAAAGTGCTGCTGAATTTTGTCCAAACCAGTCCCTTAGATTTTGAAGCCATGATGTTCTTCTTTTGCCTGGACCTTGTTTGCCTTCCCTCTTTCCTTGGAGGATTCAGTGAAGTATGCCGTGTTTTTTCTGATGTTGCATCACATATCCAAAATATTTTAACTTTCGCTTTTTAATGTTTTATTTATTTATTTTATTTTATTTACATATATTTATATGCCGCCCTTCTCCCGAAGGACTCAGGTTGGCGAACAGAAGATTGAAAAACAAACAACAACAGAATAAAATCCTAATTAAAACCAATTAGAAATCTAAAATAATTAAATAGTAAAAACCCCGGAATCAGAATCAGCCCATTTGATGGAATAGTCAAGTCTTTAGGCCACGGCGGAAAGAGTGGAGATCGGGCGCCGTCCAGAGCTCGGTAGGTAGCCCATTCCAGAGTGTAGGTGCACCCACAGAGATCGCCCTACCCCTGGGCGCCGCCAGCCGACATTGTCTGGTCGACGGCACTCTGAGGAGGGCAGCTCTATGTGAGCGGACAGGATGGTGGGAGGCAGGCTGGAGGTGGTCCTGCAAGTACCTCGGACCTAAGCCATGTAGGGCTTTATAGGTAAGTACCAGCACCTTGAAGTGGATCCGGAGGACCACCGGTAACCAGTGAAGCTCGCGCAGGAGGGATGTAACACGGGAGTAATGGGGAGCTCCTGTAACAACCCACGCGGCCGCATTCTGGACCAGCTGGAGCCTCCGGGTGCAACTCAAGGGCAGCCCCATGTAGAGGGAGTTGCAATAATCCAACCGAGAAGTAACCAGGGCATGAGTGACCGTGCGAAGGGCATCTCGATCTAGGAAAGAGTGATGATTTCCCTTGACTTTCCTAGGAAGCTTATCACCTCCTTATTTTTGATTTTGTCAATCCAATTTATACATAACAGCTGCCTGTAAATCCACATTTCAAATGCTTCTAATCTCTTCAAGTGGTTTTCTGTCAGAGACCAACTCTCCACTCCGTAGAGCAGGATAGAAAACATACATATACATATGTACATACACATACACATACACATACACATACAGGGGTGGGCTGCTGGGGGTTCCCAAGAATTTGGGAGACCCTCTAGCTAATATTCTATGCAGTTCGGAGAACCCCCAAATCCCACTCCTGGCTGGCCCTGCCCACCCAGCCCTGCCCCTCCCAGGAGTCCCCACGTGGCCCATTTTGGATGCAGGTAAGTGCAGGGTGCACACAGAGGCTCAGGGAGGGCGAAAGACGGGCCTACTGAAAGTTTGGGAAGGCCAGAAACAAGCCTGTTTCCAGAGGGCCTCTGGAGCCTGGGGAGGCCATTTTCACCTTCCTGGAGGCTCGAGAAAAGCCTCCGGAGCCTGGGGTGGGCAAAAACGCCACTCTTACCATGGTGCCAGAGGCCAATTAGGCCACACCCACCATGGCCATACCCACCCAGCAACTGGGCAGAAAACCCCTTGCTAAAATTTTTGAAGCTCATCCCTGTACATATACATATACATATACCTATACCTATACCTATACCTATACCTATACCTATACCTATACCTATACCTATACCTATACCTATACCTATACGTATACGTATACGTATACATACACATACACATACACACTGCCTTTGGCATGAAGGCAGGCTAGTCATCTTCTCTCAACTCACAACATCCAGCTTGAGCAACAAGCTGGTCTGTCAATTCTTGTCACAACCACTTGATCAACATTTTTTTTAAAAAAAGGCGGTCCCTGCACGTCTTAACGTTTTAATTAATTAAAATGCTCTCTTGGATAGTATCTGATCTGTTCTCAAGGATTTTAAACTTGGTTTTACCGAATCAAATCAAAATTGGCATGACAAAGAGCTTCAAACTGTCTTTCAAGTATTTTCACAGTAGACTGATTGGAAGCCATTCAACAGAGCGCTATCTTACGTGTTATTGAGATAGTAGCACCCTTAAAAACCATTCGTGTCTGTTCTTGATAAAATTCCTGGTCGTTTAATATTCAAGATACCATCCTGACTAATAGCAACAATAAGAGTTTAATTAATGTTGTAATCTTTATAAATCAGATGTTTCCCTTCTACATATCAGTCACAGTGCTACACTAAATAACAGTAGTGATAATAAAATAAAGATGCTGTGACACAATTAAACACTGGGTATTCATTCATTCTTTTATTAAAAATCCTTTGATTGATATCTGCCTATGAGATCAGTATCGTGCAAGCAACACTTTCCCCTGTTCTAAGGAAGCAAAATTGAACACTGAAGTAGCAGGCTAGAAAAATGTATTGATTTTTTTCCCCCCAACTTTAGTGCTGGAAGGAATATCATGGACAGCCAAGAAAAGAAATCAATGGCTCATGGAACTAATCAATCCAGAGTTGTCATTTAAGGCACAATGGCCAGGCTCAAATTGTCCTACTTTGGACACATATAGTGAGGACCCAGTTCTCTGGGAAGGCTCTGATGGTGGGAAAGATGGAAGGGAAGGGAAGGGAAGGGAAGGGAAGGGAAGGGAAGGGAAGGGAAGGGAAGGGAAGGGAAGGGAAGGGAAGGGAAGGGAAGGGAAGGGAAGGAGAGGACAATCAGCAGAAAGAACTTGGTTGCAATTGTGATGGATTTACTGTTGGAAGATCTGAAGAACCAAATTAACAGAATAATAAAGTTGAAAAGGACCTTGGAGGTCCTCTAATCCAGCCCCCCGCTCAAGCAGGAGACTCTATACCATTTCAGACAAATGGTTCTCTAATCTCTTCTTTAAAAACTCCAGTGATGGCGCACCCATAAACTTCTGAAGGCAAGTTGAATTGTTCTGTCAGGAAATTTCTCCTTAGTTCTAGATTAGTTCTCTCCTTGATTAGTTTCCATCCTCTGCTTGTTGTCTTGCCTTCTGATGCTTTGGAGAATAGGTTAACCCCCTCTTCTTTGTGGCAGCCCCTCATATATTGGAACACTGCTATCCTGTCACCCCAGTGCTTCTTTTCATTAGATTAGACATACCCAATTCCTGCAATCGTTCTTCATATGTTTTAGCCTTCAGCTCCCTAATCTTCTTTGCTGCTTTTCTCTGCACTTTTTCCAGAGTCTCAACATCTATTTTATACTGTGGTGACCAGAACTGGATGTAGTATTCTAAGTGTGGTCTTACCAAGGCCTTATAATTAAGGCCTTGGTAAGTTGCGGTTAGATCAGAGGTCTCCAATCTTGGCAACTTTAAGACTTGTGGTCTTCAACCCAGAATTCCTCAGCCAGCAAAGTTCTGGGAGTTGAAGTCCACAAGTCTTAAAGTTGCCAAGATTGGAGAGCCCTGGGTTAGATCACTTTGGAGAAAAGCTATCCATATGGTCACCAAGAATCAGTATCAATTGAATGGCATGTGATTAATCAACCTTTCTCTTTGCATTCATTTACTCATCCTTCAAATGAAATCAGGTTGCTGGTAGCTTGGCTTCCTTCTACTTCCATGCTGAGGGAAATCTGACATTGTGCTTTAATATATTTACTGACCCTAAGGAATTCAATGAGAGTCCTAACTACACTTTCTTCTGACAAGTCATTCAAATATATTCCGTGTTGGTTGCCTCTGCTCTTTTCCAGTTTTGTGGGAACTATGGCAGACAAAGACATGTAAGAAAATATTCTACATAGAGCCAGGTTGTTTAAGTCCAAATTTGTGGACTTCAACTCTCAAAATCCCCCAGCCATCCTTGCGGCACAGTGGTTAGAATGCAGTATTGCAGGCTAACTCTGCCCACAGTCTGGAGTTCGATCTTGATGGGCTCAAGGATGACTCAGTCTTTCATCCTTCCAAGGTCAGTAAAATGAGGACTCACAATTGTTGGGGGCAATATGCTGACATTGTAAACCACCCAGAGAGTGCTGTATATAAGTAAGTGCTATTGCTGTTCTGGGAGTTGAATTCCACAAGTCTTAAAGTTGCCAAGGTTAGACATCCCTGACATAGAGGAACAAGGAGTCTCAGCGCTATTGTGACTCAAAATGGGATCGCAGTCAAGCAATAACCTAACCAGCAATTTCTGATCATAGAATTTCTTCCCTGCTTTTGAATCTCTAAACATCTTTGAGACCCTCTAAAAGCCAAACAAAAGAGCTATGAAGAAGGAATGAATAAACAGCCATTGAACCCAGTCTTTCCATGATGATGATGATGATGATGACGACAGTGATGATTCAGTAAGTAAATAAGCATATAAATAGCTCCCCCTTGAATCAATCATTCTAAAACGTAATAGAAATCTTGGAATTTTCTTTTAAAAAAAAAAAAATCCATATATGAAGCACCTTATCCTAGACTATCATAAGTTTCAGCAGCTTTCTCCCCCTCCGAGGCAATTCTCTGCAGGCCACAAATTTTCTCATGGTCCTAATGAGAACTCAAGAACTGAGCCGGTGGTCGTTGCGCAGGAGTTCAGACGTTATTAATGGTTTTGACTTGTTCATGCTCATCTAATTCCAAATAAAGCCATCCATTCTGAAGCGTCCTCAGGGTACGGCATCTGCTAGTGACGTGGAGACACAGCAAAAAAAGTGAGTTGTAGCTGATAGGCAGGGAGACTTTATTGTGTAGGAGGACCCAAATAGCCTTCTGCAAGAGTGATCCTTCTCATAAATCTGTGGCTTATCTGGCAGATATGAAGCCAGTCTCTGCTAAATACGTGCAGCAGCTCGTGTGCGATTTTGTGTATATAGTACATATCGCCGATCAGTTATTCAGACCGAGGTAGAAGGGAAAAATCTATTAGTGAGAATCTCACTTTTATTTTATATTGCTTCTGGTGGCTTTTTTTTTTTTTTTTGGTCTTTGGCCAGGCGGTTATCGTGATGCTGACATGCTTACTTTATCAATCCCTGCCGTTTTGACTGTGTGATATACAGATGGTGATTTTTAAATTCAGGCCTGTTAGCAATACTGGGCAATGGATTTCATCTATAAATGAACAGAATAACAGAGTTGGAAGCAGTGGTGGGTTTCAAATTTTTTTACTACCGGTTCTGTGGGTGTGGCTTGACAGGCGTGGCATGGCTTGGTGGGCGTGGCTTGGTGGGCGTGGCAGGGGAAGGATACTGTAAAATCTCCATTCCCTCCCCAATCTAGGGGAAGGTTATTGCAAAATCCCCATTTCCTCCTGATCCGCTGGGACAGAAGGCAGAGAATAGATGGGGGCGGGGCCAATCAGAATTTTTACTACCACTTCTCTGAACTACTCAAAATTTCCACTACCGGTTCTCCAGAAGTGGTCAGAACCTGCTGAATAGCACCTCTGGTTGGAATGGACCTCGGAGGTCTTCTAGTCTGTCAGGGACTCGTGCAGCAGGTGTGCAAATGAAGTCAGAGCCACCGTCACAAACTAGTAGTTTTGTATAAATAAATATACTGAACATTTATATTTATAGCAGACAAGATAGTCAGGAACACAGGAACATCGGGATATAAATCAGGCAGTATATAGAGCAGGGGTGTTGAATTCGATCCTGTCACGAGCTGCGTCAGGATTTTGTTGGCCCTTTGGGGACCAGGGTGGGCGTGGCCTGGTCAACATGGCTGACTGGTGGGCGTGGCCTGGCCTGGCGAGGCAGGGGCCAGTCCAGGGGGGAAATGTACTTATCTTTCCTACCGGTTTGCTGATGTGCATGTGCCACGCGCCATCATCTGCACATGCGCAAAGCCTTCTGCGCATGCACAGATGGTTAAAACTGGGATGTGAACTACCCACTGCCGGTGCTGCCGGTTCTCTGAACTACCCGCCGCCAGCGCTACTGGTTCCCGCGAGCCTGATAGAGCCGGCAGCATTTCACCCCTGGGCCAGTCCCTCATCAATTCCAGGACGGCATACAAGCCAACTCCATGGCCTATCGAGGTCCGGATTTGGCCCACGGGCCGCGTGTTTGTCACCCCTGATATAGAGCACCCAGAAGAAAAAGGTGGGGGAGGGAAGGAAAAGAAACTCCCCCTTTATATCCACAACAACCAATCAGAGCGTAGATTGCCTCATGTATGAGTCAGCACTCCCCAACCAATCAACTACAACTATGTCTTCTGGCCCATTCCAGCTACTAAATTTAATATCCTAACATAGTCCAACCCCCTAATCAGGCAGGAAGCATTTCTGACAAATAGCATGGAGTTTGCCTTCCAGTTCTCCTGCTGACCATTGGAGAAACTATGTTTGCTGGGGGGGTTTTAATGCTTTGTCCAGCAATTTCAATTCTAATTCTGGAATTTTCAGGTAGATCCAACTCTTAAGAAAGCCAGTTTGGTGTAGTGGTCAAGACACCAAGCTAGAAAATGAGAGACCATGAGTTCTAGATTCGCCCTAGGCATGAAGCCAGCTGTATGACTTTGGACCAGTCATTCTCTCTTAGCCCTAGGAAGCAGGTAGTAGCAAAATAGAAGAGAAGGAACTGGAGAAAATCAGTAAATGCAAAGACCTGCAAATAAAAATAGGACTACTGTGGCAAAAGAAAGCAAAGATAGCATCCATAGTAATAGGTACCTTGGGTGCAATCCCAAAACATCTGGAGCACCACTTGAATACCATCGGCATTGACAAACTCACTATCAGTCAATTGCACCTCTGCACCTCTATAACTGCCTGGTTTGGTTCTGCAACCCAACAAGATAGACACAGACTTCAGAAGATAATTAGAACTGCAGAAAAAACAATGGCTGCCAACCTGCCTTCCATTGAGGACCTCTATACTGCATGGGTCAAACAGAGGGCTGTGAAAATATTTACAGACCCCTCGCATCCTGGACATAAATTGTTTTAATTCCTACCCTCAAAACAACGCTATAGAGCACTGCACACCAGAACAACTAGACACAAGAACAGTTTTTCCCCAAATGCCATCACTCTGCTAAACAAAATAATTCCTTCAACACTGTCAAACTAGTTACTAAGTCTGCACTACTATTAATCTTCTCATCGTTCCTATCACCCATCCCCTTCCATTTATGACTGTATGAGTCATAAATAAATAACCTTGTTGCTGGTATCCTTAAGGTTTATATTGACTGTTTCCCTATGACTATCATTAAGTGTTATACCTTATGATTCTTGACGAACGTATCTTGTCTTTTATGTACACCAAGAGCGTATGCACCAAGACAAATTTCTTGTGTGTCCGATCACACTTGGCCAATAAAGAATTCTATTCTATTCTATTCTATTCTATTCTATTCTATTCTATTCTATTCTATTCAAAAGGCAACTTCACTTGGAACTGCTTACATCCTGCAAATTGTTCCTGTAACACCATGAAACAACAACATCTCCATATCCCAGGTCTTGGGAAGGACTCAAAAGGTGGATAAAAATGCCAGATCCAGACTAAACATCTGGCTGACCAGCTATAATACACCTAGTGGGACCTATATGTTTGCTCCTGACCCAGTTTCTGTAAGAACCTGGTCTGTTTCTCTGCGTTAATAAAATGCCTGCAAGATTTAATTCACTGCTGAACATTTTTTGCATATAAAGCAGTACCAGATGGAAAGGCATCCTGCCTTTTTCTTATTGGTTTTCATTCAGTTTCATGAAAGAGAATTTGTTTTCAAAATTTCTTTCAAAAGGGAAGAGAATTTTAGGCTCAATCAAGTAATAACAGTCTCCATTGGCTGCATCAGTTAACACTAGCAAATAAGATTCAAAAGAAAATCTTCAGAGCTCCGAGAAAAGGCTACAGAAACAGAGGTAATTGTTCTAAGAAAGGAAAGACAGATTTCAGTATATTGGGTAAATGGCAGTGAAGGGTTTCATCTCTTTATTTCCCTATTGTAGTCAAGAAAGTACACTGTGAACTGCTGTGGCATATCGGCAGAAAATGATACTCTTTTTTTTTTAAGCATAACTTTAATCAAAAGAACATGCTCTGTTGCATTTAAGTGGATGGTATAAAATAAATCAATGTATCGTGCATAAACAGCAGCATTTTTAGCAGTTTATTGGCGGGAGCGGACTTTGGCATGAGAAGGTGGCATTATCTGCATGTTCTTATTTTCTGTTGTTGTGATAGGGTGGCAATCAGGAGCGGATTCTACTTACCTTTACTACCGGTTCGCAACGGGAGTATGTGTACGCACAGAAGCTCCTGCGCATATACAGATCATACCTTATGACATCCGGGCAACTGGGTGGAGCCTCCCACCACTTCTACTACCGTTTTTTACTACACTTTTACTACGGTTCTCAAGAACCAGACAGAACCAGGAGCAACCCATCACTGGTGGCAATGTTGAAGAGAAGACACTTCAGGAGAACTTCCTTCACTTTGTACTTCAACTTTCCTTCTTCTCCTTCCCTAGAACAGCTGTGCCACATGAGATTTAGTCACCAATGGATTCACAAGTAACTGCATATGGTCATTTACACCCTAGGCATCTCTTGGTTGGATTACTGCAATGCACTCTATATGGAGTTACCCATGGAGATTATTTTGAAACTACAGCTGGTGCAAAATGTAGCAACATGGACAGTTCTGGGGACAGTCCTTGGTGATGCATATAACACCACTGTTTCACAAGTTGCATTAGTTGCCAAGTTTATTTCCGGGTCCAACTCAAGTTGTTGGTTATTTCCTTTAAAGCTGTGCATAAAGAATGGGTTAAAAAGAACAACATTTATTATATGGCAATCGATTTCCAAAGCTGAGACTGAGATGGAGGAACAGCTTCCTCAACACTTCCATCCCTCCTAACCAGTGGTGGGATTCAGCCAGTTTGGGAGAACTGGTAGTTAAATATATGGCTTGCCCCACCCCTTCCTGCCTCACCCCTTCCAGGAGACCCCACGTGCCCCATTTTGGCTCCCAGGTAAGTGCAGGGAGGCTTCCTAGGCCCAAAATAGGGTGTGGGGGGTTGCACCCTCCTATGGCCCGTTTTCACTCCCAGGAGGCTTCAGGGAGGCCTCCTAGGCCCAAAATGTTTTTGCTCTCAGGGGGATGCAGGAGGCCAAATGCTGCCTGTCACACCCGCTAGCCATGCCCACCAAGCCACGCCCACAGAATCAGTAGTAAAAAAAATTGAATCCCACCACTGCTCCTAACAACCAGCCATCTCAGACTGCCCTGGAATTATGGAAGATGAGTACGGGGCTACCAAGCAATTGGGCACAACCACATGACCATCTGTCACCTAGTCAAGAACAACCTTGGCCTGTATGGAAACCGATAAACAAACTGCACGCTGGGATAGGAAGATCAAAGGACCATCTAAGGAAATGAGGCTTCCCTATAGATGCTGTGTGTGGATGTGAGGAAGAACAATCCATCTCACATATGCTACAGTGGATATGATGTCCTTCAACACATACGGGGGAAGACCTCATGCTGGAGAAAGAAAATGCTATTGACATGGCCTGATACTGGGGGAATGTCATTTAGTTCTAATACTATTTATTTACATACTTTTTTTTTTACATGTGCTATATTTCTATGACCTATTTTATACCTATTTTATTTGAATTTATAAGTGCTTCTGACATTAATAAAAAAAAAAGGACTTTAAAACCCTAGATGCAGTGGTGGGATTCAAATAATTTAACCACCCACCTGGGTTTGCCCAGGGTCAGGTTAGCTGTTGTGGGAGGTGTGGCCCATCCCCATCCTCCAGCTCCGCCACACATGCGGGACAAGCTTCCCGCGATGGCCAACCTGACCCTGGGCGAACCAGTTGTTAAATTACTCCCTCCCGCTAGCCGATCCTGGGCACTGCACTGCAATGGAGAAACGGAGCGACCCACATGAAAGAATGAGGTGGAGCGGGAAGAGCAGTACAGCGCAGCAGCCAGGATCCACTTTGATAGTGGGGAGGAAGGCAGTAATTTAACAACCGGTTTGCTTGAACCAGTGTGAACCGGCTGAATCTCACCACTGCCTGGCATGGGTTCAGATATCTAAGGAGCCGTCTTGCCCCAATGTGACTAGCCCACACTACTTGTGCCAGCAGAAGAGGGCCTACTGCGGGCCCTGTTGGTTAAGGAATTCTGGATGATGGGGTCAAGAAGAAGGGCCTTTTCTTCTGTGGCCCCATCCTTTGGAAATTTCTACTATTAGGGGTGACATCTGATCCCACCCTTTTGCCTTCTAGAAAGGCATCAAAACCTTTTGCAGGTTGGCTTGGAGCTTTGAGAGAGACATTGTTCACTGGAGGTGGATGACAGGATAGGAAGAAGATCTCATCTCTCACACTTCTACTATTGCATCCAGTTTTGGTCGACACAATATAAAAAAGATGTTGAGACTCTAGAAAAAGCATAGAGAAGGGGAACAAAGATGATTAGGGGACTAGAGGTTAAAATATATGAAAAATGGTTACATGAACTGGGCATGACTAGTCTAGCGAAGAGAAGGACCAGGGGAGACAGGATAGCAGTGTTCCAATATTTGAGGGGCTGCCACAGAGAGGAGTGGGTCAAGCTGTTTTCCAAAGCACCTGAAGGCCAGACAAGGAATAATGGATGGAAGCTGACCAAGGAGATATTCAACCTAGAAATGAGAAGGAGCTTTCTGACAGTGAGAACAATCAACCCATGGAACAGAAGTTGCCTTCAGAAATTGTGGAAGCTTCATCACTTGAGACTTTCAAGAAAAGATTGGATTGCCATTTGTCAGAAATGGTATAGGGTCTCCTGCTTGAGCGGGGGGGTTGGACTAGATGACCTATAAGGTCCCTTCCAACTCTGTTAATCTGTTAATAGGAATTGGGTACGTCTAGTCTAGTGAAAATAGCAACAGCAATAGCACAATTAAAGATTCTGCTACTTTAGATTCTCTGTAGGGAAGACTTTTCAGGGAAGACTACATTTATGGGGAACAATTTATCTGCAGCAAGAGACGTCTCCTTGATGGATTCACCTGGAAATAAATCAGAAAGAAAAAAAAGGGAGAGAATTATAAGGCGGCTTTGGCTTGAAAGGATTCGAAAACTCAAACCTGCATAGGCTGCTTTCATAAAGAATATTATTTTTCCATTTTAATGCTTCTTAGAAGCTACAAGGTTGCATCACAATTTTGTTAAGAGAACTAGATAATTCAATCAATTTTTCTTAGGACTTTGTTCAGGATCCCCGGTGTAGTATTGAGGCTTGAGGCTAACATGTCAAGTATTAAAGTTCAAGCCTGAACTACCGTTATAACCTCAAGTTTTAGAATCATGTTTTGCCCTACAGGCCTGATGCCTCTGTTGCTGATAGACAATTACCAATCTCATTGGCACCATATCTGTATAGCAGAGCTTTGCAGTCGTGGTCTGTCTCCTGAATATTTAGGCCAATTGTTCCTGGACAAGGCCGAATCAATAGTAAAAGACAGAATTGGGGATACTGATTGTCAAAATTATAACTCCGGTGCACTGGAATTCTATTCGGCCAAATATTAGACAGTTGCAAGTCCTCTACTATATCTATCTATCTATCTATCTATCTATCTATCTATCTATCTATCTATCTATCTATCTATCTATCTATCTACATTCTAATGTTTTTTTATACCCAACTCAAGGCTGCAAGCATATCTAATGCTCCTTCCTCCTATTTTCTCCACAAAAGCAACTCTGGGAGGTGAGTTGGGTTGAGAGAGAGAGTGACTGGCCCAAAGTTACCCAGCCAGCTTTTATGCCTAAATTGGCAGTAGAACTCACAGTTTCCTGGTGATCGGCCTAAAGTCACCCAGGCAGCTTTCATCCCTATGGTAGGACTAGAACTCACAGTATCCCAGTTAGTAGTCTGGTGCCTTCACCACTAGACGAAACTAGTTTTACTAACACCAACACCAGACAAATATAGATAGGCCTTTTTCCAGAACCTGCTTTAATGCCCTGCCATCAGCATTACTGGCAGAAAGATTTCAAGGGACTCCGTATTTGCAGAGACTTTGAGTTTGTGGATCCTGTGTGTGTGTGTGTGTGTGTGTGTGTGTGTGTGTGTGTTTGTATGTGTGTGTTTATGTGTCTAAACTCTCATTCATGTTCTCTTATGGTACCCTTTCTATGATGCCCTCAAACCTGCTCTGATCACTCCACTCATTTCCAAATAGGGGGGCCCACACAGATAAATTCTATGTTTATTATTTTTTGAGGGATGCTGATCCCACACTCACACATCAAATGAACAAATATCCTCCCCAAGTTATACAACTGTGCAAACCTTTTAATTAGATATGTTGTTTTATAGTCCTATTACTTTTTCCCTTTCTCCGATAACAAATTGTTGTATTAAACTATTTCTCTTTTTTACCGTACTCTTTTAATTCAGAGGCTGGTGAAAGACTGTAATATAGGTATTTGATATGATTTGATTTTGGGAAGAGCTAGGTTACCTGAGCCAGTTTAAGTAGACAGTGGTACCGCCGTACTCGACTTCTTTTAAGCTCTTCAAATTTGGTACTCGGTGCATTTTGTCCCAGTACTCGTCATTTGTTTGGTTCTCAACGTGCAAGCCAGAACTTGTCAGGATTGGCTGCTTCATAACTTGCTATTCTTTCCAGCTGAAACAAAGGGTCAGATGTTACTCATGTGTTTGTTTAGTAATCATCATTTTTAGTACTCATCACATCTCCTATAACCAATGAATTGGATTCACACACAGAGAGAGAGAGAGAGTGAGAAAGAGAGACAGAGAGAGACCAAGACACAGAGAGAGATGTGATCCCATCTCTACCTTCCCATAAAATATACCGTACACCAGGAGTGGATTCTACTTACCTTTACTACCGGTTCACATCGTGCCCGTTTGCATGCGCAGAAGCTTCTGCGCATGCACAGATCACCTATGATGATATCCGGGTCAGTGGGCGGAGCCTCCCACTGGTTTTACTACCGGTTCTTGCAAATCGGTCCGAACAGGGGGCAAACCACCACTGCCATACACACAAATGAGTGTCCCAAACTGACTTTCATCAGCATCTGAATCAGTGCCATTTCATTTTCATAAAAGGTTCTACACATTACCTCTTCTAGGATAGAGGTGGACAACTCATGACCGATATATTCAAACCACCTTTGGTATCCCATTTATGGTCCTCAGAGCACTCCAAGGGTCTGTGACAAAATGGCTATATTTGAGTGACACATTTTTCTACTAAAATTTTTTCCAACAGATGGGAAAGACAGTTGCAGACTCAGCAAGATGGACTCTGTCTCCTCTTCCCTTCCAAAAGAGATTTTTGACCCCACTTGCATTGGTGATATTACATAATCTGACAAGCCTCCAGTGTCAACCATGATGGTAGGAAAATTGGAGAGTGGGCCCTCAATGAAAATGTATTGCTTACCTGTGCTTTAGCGATAGGTAGACCTTGAGCAGTATGGTGGCCTAGTGGTGAAGACTCTCATTCAAAAAGTTGAGAGTTCAATCCTAGGTAGCAACAGATGTTTCTCTATCAGGGCACAAAGAAAAGATATCTGCTGTGAACTCCACATAGGTGTCAGGAAGGGCATCTGGCCAGTGAATGCTCAACTCCATCCTGTCGCCCTGACTCTACCCCAAATTAAGGGATTATAAAGTGGTAAAAAGGGAGGTTTTTTTAGAGCTGGGTAGACTTTGGAAAATTTAAAGGACAGTTTATGAATCCAGTTCCCCAAAAATGTCCAGGTAGCATGCAGGAAATGCAACAGTTACTAGACCAGAGGTTAACCTTAAACACTCAAAGAGCCATTTGGACCCGTTTCCCACAGAAAAGAAAACACCAGGAGCCACAAAAGCTTTTTGACATCTAAAATGAAGATAACACTGCATATATCATTTTTTACCTTTATGCTATGTATAAAAAAATTAGAGTGTGTTTCATTTATGAAATCAATGACCCGCTACAGAGAAAACACATTTTTATTTCTGCATGCAACAAAAACATTTTGAACGCCGAAAAAAAAAAAGATGGGACAAAAAGCTTAATAAATCAGGTGTCGCACATTGGCGGTTGTGACACATATTTTGAGTGACAGGGAGCCACAGCAGAGGGGTGAAAGAGCCACATGCAGCTCCAGAGCCGCGGGTTGCAGACCCCTGGACTAGACATTTGGGGCGTAAACTGGATTTTTTGTTGTTCAGGAAAGATTGCAGTGTTGAACCATTAAAGTGGTGGAAAGATACTTACAGCCAGCAAGGTTACTTGGACTCAGATGAAAAAAAATCTAGATCACTCCAAGGTCTTCATCGGATTCCTCATGGATGGATAATCCAATTCACAATGACTAAAGTCAGACTTCCCCAAATAGGAAAGAGCATAGGTACAATTTATTTATTTATTCAATTTCTAGAGTCGCTCAACTCAACCAATTGAGTCTCGGCAGCTTACGGTTCAAAAATTCTAAAACAATAAAAAGCGTTAAAGGAAAAAGAAATGGAGGTGAACCAGGTGGCCTGTTACATCGGGTGGAAAAGCAAAATGAAAGCAAATGAACTGACACACGTTCTCGAATCACAGCACTTGTAGTTCTTTGATTAGCACTTCCTACTTCCGTCAACAAATACTACATATTTATTGTTAGATTTCTTTTTTTTTTATGAGCTTGCCAAACTGGTCCGTTCTTGCCAGTGGATGAAGCCTAATATGGAAACAAAGTTGTTTGCTTTTTCTTCCAAGACATTTTTTTTCAGCTTTCCAATTTAGTTTAAATTTTGGCTATTTTTATTTGTTTGTTTGTTTGCAATCTTTCTTCCAAGTATGAAACATTTCCAACCCTCCTTAGCTTCAAAGCTAAGATAAAGAACAGAAGCACAGTAGCTCCCTTGCCATTTCTAGCAACACAAGGCAAAGCTGCAGCAATGCTGCAAATTCCATTCCTCCAACTACATGGTCCATAAATTAACAGCACTGAAAGAAAATCCTAAGTGCAACTTGTGTGCAAAACCTTCATTTGACCACTGAGAAGGTCAGAGGTGGCACTAGAGAAATATCTAGACAAACAGAGCCCCTTCCATAGGATAGAGCAGTGATGCTAACTTTTCTGGACCAAGTGCCTAAAGCGCGCGCACCTGAATCCCCAAAATGCAATGCGCGTGCAGCCCCTGTGAATGCACCCTACCCCGTGCATGCATGAGTGCCCCCCACCCCCCACCCCCCACACCTCATCCCCCCATGCATGCACGCCCCCACACATCCTGCCCCCCACGCATGCGTGCCCCCGCCCTGTGCCCCAGTGGTGAAATCCAATTTTTTTTTTTTACTACTGGTTCTGTGGGCGTGGCTTTGTGGGCATGGTGTGGCTTTGTGGACATGGCTTGGCAGGTGTGGCAGGGGAAGGATACTGCAAAATCGCCGTTCCCATCACACTCTGGGGCCAGCCAGAGTTGGTAGTTGCTGGTTCACTGAACTATTCAAAATTTCTACTACTGGTTATCCAGAACCTGTCAGAATCTGCTGGATTTCACCCCTGATGTGCCCCCTGCACATGCCCTGCCACCCCCCACCCCCCCTGTGCATGAGTGGCAGAGAGCCAACGACCAGTGGCTGGTGGGAGGTGCGTGCACATGCATGGCAGAGCTGAAGTGGGGCAACAGGTCGCGTGCCCACAGAGAGGGCACTGCGTGCCACCTGGGGCATACCCGCCATAGGTTCATCATCACAGGGGTAGAGTATCTCAACATGACCCATTCACCCAGTTTAGAAGCACTGCAGAGCTTGCAAAAATATATCCCCCTGATGGTTTCAAAATGAAAGCAGTTGGAGCATCCTTGATCGACTTATTGGTGATGGGCCATCAAGCTCCTGTCGATGCTTAGCTAGCACATAGATCAATTTCCTCCATGTGTTGTGGATATTTATAAAGCCAGAAGATTAGTTCTTAAGAATCTAGGTCAGAGATCCACCCCTATGCTCTAGCTTCACGAGATCCAAACGTTGAAGCTATCTTCTGAAATGTTCAAGCCCCTTTTCAAGGTGAAAAAGAACATAAGGGAAGAGAGCAGTAATCCCAAAGTTGTCCTTTTGTGTTAGTGACAGGGAGCAGATGGACAAGGCAATGAAAGGCTCTGTCGTGCTGTGTGTTGCATTGTTACTGCAATTGCAGTGATTGTTTCTTGAGATGTATAAAACAACACCAGGCAAATAGCATGCGATTATCCTTCCTTCCTTCCTTCCTTCCTTCCTTCCTTCCTTCCTTCCTTCCTTCCTTCCTTCCCTCCCTCCCTCCCTCCCTCCCTCCCTCATTCTTCCTTCTTTCCTCTCTCCTCTTTCTTCCTCCTTCCCTTATCCCTCCCTCTCTCCTTTCCTTCGTCCCTCACCCTCTCCCTCCCTCCCTCCCTTCCTCTTTCTTTTTCTTTCTTTCTTTTTCTTCCTTCCTTCCTTCCTCCCTCTTTTCCTTCCTCCCTACCTTATTCTTCCTTCTTTCCTCTCCCCACCTCCTCCCTCTCTTCCTCATCCCTTCCTCCTTTCCTTCCTCCCTCCCCCTCTCCTTCTTTCCCTTATCCTTCCTTCATTCCTTTCTTCCTTCCTTCCTCTTCTTTCTTTTTCCTTTCTTTCCTTTCTCATTCCCTCCTTCTGCTCGCCCAGCACACAATCCTCCCTCTGTTGCAGCCACCCACCAACTCATAGAGCAGCTTAACAAAAGGTTACAAATCACAGAAGGGAAGTGTGGGGGGGGTGATGGCAGGGAGGAAGGGAGAACGAGAGGAGGGAGAGAAGTGGGTGGGGGAAGCGAACAGAACAGAGAAGCCCCTTTTCTTCTCCCCCTCCGTCTTTCCAGAGAAGGAAATTCTATAATTACACCGAGTGACATCAGCAGGAAGGAGACCATTTGCTCATTCTCTGGAACATGACAAAAGTGAAGAGTTAAATCCAGCTCCTGCCACTTGTCAGATCTGGCACACTCCCGCCAACAGCTGGTGGAGACAAACTAATGAGGCCTCTGCTTCTCTCGGAGAGCAGCTTTCATTGGCAAAGAAAGGCCCTCTGCCTTCCCTTCTTCGCCTCTTTCTATTAAAGGAGGCCTGCGCCATTCGATTACCTTGGCCAGGATCCAAGGCCAGCATGTCCCTTGCCTGCCTGGTTTTCTCCATGGCAACAGTGGATGCTCGCTTTGCCAAAACAGCAGCTGGTCAATGGTTGGCCAATTACCTGCCAAACAGATTTACTCCCTGCGAAAAAGCAAGGCCTGGTGGCTTTAGGACGGGTTAAATAAAGACTAGAAAAGGAGAGGGTGGGGGGAACGAAACGAAACGAAAGAAGAAGGAAGACGACTCTGGAACAAAAAGATGCTTATCCCTTTGAAAGCGACTCCCCCTCGTCTCCCCTCCCCTCTTTAAAGTGTTCCAGACATCCAGCTGCCGACTTGTGGGCAACCCACATCCCTATATTCTTCTGAATCTGAAAGGCATTAAATAAATTAAGCTTTATCTTGCATTCAAGGCCCTCCCGGGGGGCTCCCAATCAATTGACGTGTGTGTGTGTGTGTGTGTATGTGCCTGCATGGATGAATGTACATGTGTTTACATACATGAACCTTCCCTCCCCCCCCCCCCCGCCACTCTAAAACATACAATTTGTTTATTTCCAGGTTGGGCGGATGGCATCTGTTATTTATTTTTTTTATTTTTTTTACAGCCGAACACGTTGTTGTACCGATCGGATTATTGGCTTTGGTTGGTAGAATTTCATTTCCAGGTTTGGAGAATTCCCTCCCATCCCATTAGAGAAGAGAGAGGTGGGAATTATCGTATTAATTATTTAGACCGGCAAATGAGGAGACAAGCCCATCCTATCAAGCAAGGGGAGGAGGGTGGAGGGGGGGGGTCTGTTGTTGTGAACATGGAAAGGATGTCAGGAGAATACAGATGGCTGGATGAGAGCGCAAAAGGGAGGAATGCATAATGCTTATTGATGTAAATGTTAAAAGACCAAAATTACAACAAGCTGGTTTAGGATTAATAGGCAGACCCTGCTGATTTTGATTATAATAGCCAGCATTTTGGAAGCGGGATCTTTAATATTTTCAGGATACAAATCATTGACACAAACACACGGGGGGAAGGGATGTGAGTGAATGTGTGTCGTTTTGGGAACAAGAAATTAAAAAAAAATATTCACGCATGAAGCTTATTTTCTTACAAAAGGTTTATAATAATAGCTTTCTATCTGGGATTTCTTCTTTTTTTGGGGGTGGGGGGGCGAGGTTGGTTTGCTTGTGTTTATGGCTGTAGTATTTACAGAATGTATTTTTAAAAATAATAATAATAATAAAGCAAGAATCTTCCGGCTTTATAACTCAAAAGATTAGTCCCCTTCACATGTTATCCAAAAGAATAGATGTTCCCTTGATGAAAGGTGAACCTGGAATTGGTATCTGTGTCTACGGTGATGGCAACATTTGAAGCAGAAGAAGCTCACACCACGTTGTACATTTGCAAAGCCATTTTTGTGGCTGATTAAACATGGGGGAACTGATGTATATCCACAGTGTTTGGTGTATGAAAGCATCTTGTTAGATTAGACACACCAAACACTGGCATCCAAAAGAGGGAGGGGCTTTCAAAAAAAGGCAAGATGCTGATCATGGGAGGGCAATCAAACCTCCATCCATAGCCATGGGTGAAGATATCATTCGAGTATCTCTGAATGACTGAAACTCCACCTCCGTTCACGTGGGTTGCTTCAGTTGGGCTGCCATTTTGATTCTGCTGGACCTGCTGTAGATGATTCTGGATCTTTTTGTTTGGATGTCCTTAAATATGAACAGGTGGGGCTTCAGTCACTTTGCTGAGACCGCCATCTTTGCCTCTCTTTTTTTGAACTCCTGTTCCCCCCCACCCTTTTCCCTGTAGAAATGAGGGCTCCCCAATCTTCTTGGGGATATCTCAAGGTACATCACTCTGAAGTCCTGCAATACCTGGAATACTGCAAACAATTTTGGACACCATACTTCAAAAAAGACATTGAGACTTTGGAAAAAGTTCAGAGAAGAGCAACTGAGATGAACAAAGGCCTGGAGACTAAACCATATGAAGAATGACTGCCGGTTTTGGGATTGGCTAGTCTAAAGAAAAGAAGAATTAGGGGTGACATGATAGTAGTATTTCAGTATTTATGGGGCTGCTACAAAGAAGAGGGGATCAAATTATTCTCCAAAGCACCAGAAGCCAGGACAAGAAATAATGGATGGAAACTAATCAAGGAGAGAAGCAACCTGGAATTCAGGAGAAGCTTCCTAACAATGAGAACAATTAACCAGTGGAACAGCTTGCCTTCAGAAGTTGGAGGTTTTTAAGAGGAAACTGGACATCCACTTGTCTGGAATGGTATAGGTTTTCTTGCTTGAGCAGTGGGGTGGACTTCCAGCTTCTATTCTATTCTATTCTATTCTATTCTATTCTATTCTATTCTATTCTATTCTATTCTATTCTATTCTATTCCTCGCTGCTCACCCAATAGGACTTAGCTGAAATGTGAGAAGCCAGAGAGGATACAGACATGTATTGTAGAAGTGATTGTAGGATAGAGTGTTCTCATGTACTCCAGAAACACCTTGTAAGTAAATAAGATCAGGAATTCCATACTCCATTTCTTCTTTTAAAATCCTTTCAAATTTCTAAACAAGGTTCTAATAGAAGAGAATATCTGGGGCTCAGATATTAAATGACAAAATGATTTTAAAAAAAACCCAATATACTGTAAATTTAAAAAAGAAGGTGCATAAAATAAAAAAAGAAAACAGACAAGAAAACACAAGAAGAACAAGAAAAGAAATATATGAAGAAATGACTTCTTTCTTTATTTACAAACAAGTACCAGCAATTTTAGTAATTTATTATCTTCTCTTAAAAAATAACAAATGAGCTTTCTTCCCATAGCCCATCCCTTATCTATAAACAAATCCTTAAAAATCGCTTCTTTTCAGTCCTGATCAGCAAAAGTCCATTAAGGGTTACCCATGATAACAACATACGGTATCTATTTTAATCTTGATTAAATAAACAAGCTTTATATTCTTTTTATAACAATCTTATTTTTTAAAAAAATCAAATAATCTCTAGAACTTGATTTCATTTCATTTTTTTTTTCTTTGTCCCTTCTCACACGATTCTTCAAAGCCTCTTTTGTAAATCCAATATAAGAAGATTATCCAGGTCATTCTCTTGTTCTGTTATTTAAATATCCCTGTTAATTATGAAGACATCAGCCAGATTGCGGAAAGCAATCAACCAATGGAACAGAAGTTGCCTTCAGAAGTTGTGGGAGCTTCATCACTGGAAGCTTTTAAGAAGAGACTGGGACTGCCATCTGTCAGAAATGGTGTAGGTTGGGTCTCTTGTTTGGGTAGGGGGTTGGACTAGATGACCTACAAGGTCCCTCCCAACTCTGTTATTCTGTTAATCTGTTAGTTTCTTTTGTATGCCCAGTGTAGCATCTTTTTCCACATCATTCTTGTAGCTTGTCATTTTTAAATCCAGTTTAAGATCAGTCTCAGCTTTTTCAAGTAAGATTTTGCTCCTCTTCCATAACATCTTTTAAACACAGTTTATTTATAGAGGCAGACACTCTTAAAATTAACTTCTGGGTCCATCGTTAAAAAAAATTGTGTTGAATGTTAAAATATTTTACTCCATTTTGTACAGACTTACTGCACAGGTAAGTAGGACAGTTCTTCATAATATTTCTCCAGACAAAGAAGAGGATCTGAAATTGAGATAGCCTTTTTTAACTATCGGGAATCTTTGGATCAAGAAGTTGTATAGCAACTTCAATCCTTCAATCCTTAGTAAAAAGTAATTTTAAATACAAGTTTAGGACTTGACTTTTTTGTGTGTGTGGGATAAACAGCCAAAAATGTGATGAAAACTTTGATTTTAGAAAGTTGCAAAGGGACTAAGGGTCCAGATAAATCTGAAATAAGATTTTGGAATTAATCATAAACACGCAGCTCTTCCTGTGGGAAAATACTTGATTATAAGAATCCTTCCTGTGGGAAAATACTTTTGTTTTGAATTCTTTAGAAGAAACAGGATGGGATGAGACTTTGAAAATTAGACACTAGAGGGAACTAGTTGGAACAGGAGGAGGAGGAGGAGGAGGAGGAGGAGAAGGAGAAAGAGAAGAAGAAGAAGAAGAAGAAGAAGAAGAAGAAGAAGAAGAAGAAGAAGAAGAAGAAGAAGAAGAAGAAGAAGAAGAAGAAGAAGAAGAGGAGGAGGAGGAGGAGGAGGAGGAGGAGGAGGAGGAGGAGGAGGAGGAGGAGGAGGAGAAGGAGAAAGAAGAAGAAGAAGAAGAAGAGGAGGAGGAGGAGGAGGAGGAGGAGGAGGAGGAGAAAGAAGAAGAAGAAGAAGAAGAAGAAGAAGAAGAAGAAGAAGAAGAAGAAGAAGAAGAAGAAGAAGAAGAAGAAGAAGAAGAAGAAGAAGAGGAGGAGGAGGAGGAGGAGGAGGAGAAGGAGAAAGAAGAAGAAGAAGAAGAGGAGGAGGAGGAGGAGGAGGAGGAGGAGGAGGAGAGGAGAAGGAGAAGGAGAAGGAGAAGGAGGAGGAGAAGAAGAAGAAGAAGAAGAAGAAGAAGAAGAAGAAGAAGAAGAAGAAGAAGAAGAAGAAGAAGAAGAAGAAGAAGAAGAAGAAGAAGAAGAAGAAGAAGAAGAAGAAGACTTAAATTTGTCTCATTAGCAACTTCTCCACCCATTCCCTTATACGGAAAGGCACAGGGGTGGCCTTCAAAAATTTTAGCAAGGGGTTCTCTGCCTGGTTGCTGGGTGGGCGTGGCCTAGTCGGCCTCCTGTACCATGGTGGGGAGCATTTTTGCCCTCCCCAGGCTCCTGAGGCTTTTCTTGAGCCTCTGGGAGGGCGAAAACAGCTTCCACAGGCTCTGGAGGCCCTCTGGAGGCCAGAAACCGGCCCAGGTAGGCCCGTTTTTTACCCTCCCCGAGCCTCCGCACATGCCCTGCACTTACCTGCATCCAAAACGGGCCACGTGAGGACTCCTGTGGGGGAGCGGGGCCAGCCAGGAGTGGAATTTGGGGGTTCTCTGAACCGCACAGAATCTTAGTTGGAGGTTCTCCAGAACCCCAGCAAACCCCCAGCAGCCCACCCCTGGAAACGCATAACTTGTCCTCTATCTCCTAAACTATATTTTTGGCAACAGAGGGCACCATTTTGTAGCCCGTGTTGAACTAAGATTCAACTTCCTGTCTGCTTCATACTGGAATAGAGAGAGCACCTTCTTGGTTATCTCAGGCAGCAAGTGTAGCTGAGCTGTGACTAAATCCTTATAATTATCCAGCAGGATAAGGAAGCATGATTACGTTGTATACCAAAAATAGCAGTGGGAGAGCTAGTGCTGGCCAGCTGTCCTTTCCATTAACAACTACAGAGCCTGATTGTCATGGTGCAAAGTGTGTAAGCTTAACAAAATGGTTCGTAATGTTTGCATCTTCTAAAAAAAATGTCGTTTTCTCAATCAGGTCATAAAATTGGGCACAACTCACTTAATGACCGCCTCACAGATCAGACATTTTGGTCCTAACTGAGATTGTAAATTGAGGATTACCTCTCTTTGTCTGCTTATTTTGCTTGTTCAGCCTCGTTTATTCTTTGCTGGTAGATTACAGGTAGTCCTCGATTTACAACAGTTCAATTAGTGACCGCTCAAAGTTACAGCAGCGCTGAGAAAAGTGACTTTTGACGGTTTTGCACAGTTACAACCTTTGAAGCATCCCCATGATCATATGGGGATTCAATTTATGAATTCTGGGAGTTGAAATCCACAAGTCTTAAAGTTGCCAAGGTTGGAGACCCCTGTTGTAGTCCAACCCCCTGCCCAAGCAGGAGCCCCTATACCAATGATGGCTAACCTTTTTGCCATCGCGTGCCAGGAGCGGGGAGAGCGCGGGAGGGTTGCGCGTGTGTGTTCCCACACCCGTAATTCTATGTGCCCCAACCCACACATGGGCTCATGACACCACCCCCACCCCCACGCTCCTGGCATGTGATGGCCCGGTAGGCCTGTTTTTCTCTCTCCCCAGGCTCCAGAGCCTTTCTAGGAGTCTGGGGGAGGGCAAAAACAGCCTTCCTCACCAACCCGGAGGCCAGAAATGGCCCGTTTGCTAACTTCCGGTGGGACCGGAAGGCCCGAAAATCAGTTGGCTGGCGCATGCATGCGCGCCAGAGCTGAGCTTGCGTGCCCACCGATATGGCTACGCGTGCCATCTGTGGCATGCGTGCCATAGGTTCGCCATCACAGCCCTAAACCATTTCAGACAAATGGCTGCCCATTTTCTTCTTAAAAACCTCTATTGTTGGATCACCCACAACTTCTGGAAGCAAGCTGTTCCACTGACTGATTGTTCTGTCAGGAAATCCCTCCTTAGTTCTAGGTTGCTTCTCTCCTTGTTTAGTCTCCATCCGTTGCTTCTTGTCCTGCCTTCAGGAGTTTTGGAGAACAGGCTGACCCCGCTCTTCTTTGTGGCAGCCCCCTCAAGACACAGACAAGGTTGTCTACATTTGCAGGTTCAAAAGAGTCAAGATGGTAGCTGTGATGGTGACATTGAAGCTGCCCAATCACAGCTGCCATCTGGACCGTTTCAACCGTTCCTTGCACACTCTGTTGTGTAAATCTTTGTTTGGGTCCGAAAACAGCTCACAGATACAAAGCTGGCAGAAAGGGGATGCTAAGAACGAGAAAGAAGGGGAAAAAAAGCTTGTGCAACCAGCTCAGCTTTGAGCTACAACCCTTCCTTGTGATATGTGTTTATTTCTTGCTCTCAGCTGGGCAGTGGCAGATGGCAGGGACACCTGTTCTTCTCTGATCAGCTTTTGTGCCAACTTTCTTTGGTTCGTTCTTGGCCCAAGGAGAAAGAGAAAGAGGGGGGAGGGAGAGAAAAAAGCATTTGTTTCTTTACTTTGAATTCAGCTTCTCCTCTGAGATGGGAGATTGACATAATTCAAACACCAGGAGGGGCAGGGGGCAGAGGGCAGGGAGGGAACAAGTATCCTCCTGCATGTAAACAATTCTTGGCATCCCTGCCTCCGAAAACAGGACAAGTGTCTTCGCTTTATTTTCAATTTGCTTTGTGCCCTTCCGTCTACTTCAGATGGACCTCAACTGATGCGAAATTCTGCAAGGCTTAGTTGAGGAAATGAATCCCACTGTCTTAACGGTCAAAGTCCTCGGGGGCACAGGAGACCTGGACAAAAGAAGAATGGCTTTGCCTCCCCCCCACCCACTTCCCTTGGGCAAGGAAGTTTAAGAAGTCTAAGAGAAGAAGGATTCCTTTGAGGGGGGGGGGTTCTTATTATCTGCAGGAGCTTTGCTGGAGTTGCTGCAGTGGCCAAGGTCATGTCTTAATTACTTTTTGTGTAGGGTGAGAGGAAGGAGGGAGGGGTGGGCTTCAAAAACTTTAGCAAGGGGTTCTCTGCCTGGTTGCTGGGTGGGCATGGCCATGGTGGGCATGGCCTAGTCGGCCTCCTACACCACAGCCGGAGGGGGGGAGCGTTTTTGCCATCCCCTGGCTCCGGAGGCTTTCCTTGAGCCTCTGGGAGGGCAAAAACAGCCTCCCCAGACTCTGGAAGTCCTCTGGAAGCCAGAAATGTTTCTGGCCTTCCCGAACTTCCAGCAGGCCCATTTTTTCGCCCTCCCCAAGCCTCCGCGCATGCCAGGGGTGGGTTCTACTTACCTTTACTACTGGTAAAGAAGCTTCTGCACATGTGTAGATCACCTATGATGACGTCCGTGTCAGTGGGTAGAGCCTCCCGCCAGTTTTACTACCGGTTCTTGCGAACCGGTCCAAACCGGTGGCAACCCACCAGTGGTGCACGCCTTGCACTTACCTGCATCCAAAACGGGCCACGTGGAGACTCCTGGGAGGGGTGGGGTGGGCAGGGCCAGCTAGGAGTGGGATTTGGAGGTTCTCCAAACTGCACAGAATCCTAGCTAGAGGTTCTCCCGAACCCCTGCGAACCCCCAGCAGCCCACCCCTGGAAGGAGGGGGGGGGTGTCATCCTTCCAGTGTCAGACTGTTCTCCCAAATAATAGAACATATCCAAGCTAAGGGATGTGTAACTGGGCAGTCACTTGTTGAAAATGGGATAGGAGCAGGGGGTTGGACTAGAAGACCTCTAATGTCCCTTCCAACTCTGTTATTCTGTATTCTATTCTGCATTCATGAGTATAGCAGTGGGTGCTTTTAGCTCTCTTTGAAGAGACTACAGGTCGTTCTCAACTTGCAGCCTTTCGTTTAGTTTGAAGTTATAACAGCACTGAAAAAAAGTGACTTATAACTGTTTTTTCACACTGTTTTACAATCTTTGCAGCATCCCCATGGTCAGGTGATCAAAATTTGGACACTTGGCAACTGGCTCATATGTATGATTGTTGCTGTGTCCTGGGGGTCATGCGATCCCCTTTTGCGACTTTCTGACAAGCCAAGTCAATGGGGAAACCAGGTTCACTTAACAACCGTGCTACTCATTTAAGAACTGCAGTGATTCACTCAATGAATGTGTGAGAAAACTGTTAAAATGGGCCAAAACTCACTTAAGAAATGTCTCACTTAGCAACATAAATTTTGGGCTCAATTATGGTCGTAAATGGAGGACTACATGTACAACATATGTCAGTTATGGCTAACTTTTTTGCCATCGTGTGCCAAAAGCCGGGGAGTGCAGAGGGGTCGCATGTGCGTGTGCCCACACCCATAATTCAATGCTCCCCACTCACCTGCACATGCACATGTGATCCCCCCAGGCCCTACTCCCCCATGCATGCGCGTGTGACACCCCCCCCACGCATACACACATGACCCACCCATCCCGTGCCCTGTTTTGGGCCTAGCAGACCTCCCTGAAGCCTCTGTAGGCCAGAAGAGGCTTTCTTGGAGCCTGGGGAGGGTGAAAACGGCCTCCACCACCCCTGGAGGCCCTCTGGAGGCCAAAAATGCCCTCCCAGAGCCCTGAATTTACCTGGAGGCCAAAACGGGCTGCGTGAAGACTCCTGGGAGGGGAGGGATGGCATGGGAGGGGCCAGCCGAAAATCAGCTGGGGAGCTGAGCTAGGGCAAAGGTTCGCGTGCCTGCAGATATGGCTCTGCATGCCACCATAGGTTCACCATCACGGACATATGTTATGTTACAATGCAAGATACTGTAATGTTACATGATATAAAGGTATTTGCCTACAATCAAACTTTAAAAAGTTAATATCCATTTCTATGATTGGTCCAATAGCAGCTCACATTCTCTGATGTTATAAAGTTGATCGCGTATTTTTCATAAAAATATTGCAACAAGCAACCATATTATTAACTTAACAAGTGCAGTGATTCACTTAACAGCCACGGCAAGACAGGTCGTAAAATGGGGCAAACTCACAAACTGTCTCACTTAGCAAGGAAGGTTTTAGGCTCAATGGTGGTAATAAGTCGAGGACTATCTGTATAGCTGAGTTTCTAGGTCCAGGAACTTTTGAGATGCCTGAATTGGTGGAAATGATACATCAATCAAATGTAAATTTCTTGGCAGCCTAAAAAGCTGATGTTGCCGTCATTCAAAGCTTATTTCTAACACCCGCTCATTTTTTGTACTGGCTAGAGAAATTTGCTCCTTCTCCTTTATGTCAAATTTCTTGGAAAGTTTCTTTTCCCAAAATTAATTCATCCTGTTCCATCAGGACCATGACGGAAAATGAAATGGTTGAACCTTGCCTCTGGAACTGAAGTCCCAATGAAAATTTGGATGGGGAAAGACAACTATGTCTAAAAATAAAATAAAATAAAATAAAATAAAATAAAATAACATTGACAGAGTTGCTAAACATAAGTTGATTAATTGATTAGTTATGTGCCTCCAAGTCAGTGTTGACTCTTACTGACCACATAGGAAAAATGTGGTCTAGCTCCATCTCCATGATGGTCTGTTCCCAACTTGGTTCTTCTGGTCTTCCAATGGTACACCCATCACTGGGCAATTACCATATTTTTCAGACTATAAGACGCACCTACCTTTTTTGGTGAGGAAAACTAGAAGAAGAAATCTGTCTCTGCCTCCCAGCAATTTTGCCTCATTGCAGCAAACAGCAAATAGACTGCTTTACTTTCATTTTCGTTTTCAGCATAGCTTGATTAGCACAAGAAAAAAAAATCTGCTCCCAGCAATTTACCTCCTTGCAGCAAGCAGCAGAGGCCAGCAGCAATAGGCAATGGCAATCTCTGCAGCCTGAAATAGCTGAGAGACAAGGGGGGGAGGGCAATCCAAGGGACAATCAAGTTGTGCTAATTAGGCTGTGCTGAAGCTGAAATGGGCTGTTTATTCTTGCTGCTTGCTGCAAGGAGGTAAATTGCTGGGAGGCAGAGGCCAAAGGGTGGAGACCAGTGGGTGGGCGGGGCTACATTCGGTGTATAAGATACACTCAAATTTTCATCCCCTTTTGGGGGGGGAAGGTGTGTCTTATACTCCGAAAAATACGGTAAATCCATCCACTTCACTGTTGGTCATCCTCTTTCCTTATGAAAAAAGAGTTAAAGTGATATGTAGATTACCCAAAGTTTCAGAATGGTTTGCTAGCTAAAGGTAGGACAGGAACTGGGCTATCAAAAAATCTATGTTTGTATGCTATTTGGAAAAGATTTGATCAGGTAGCTGAGTTGGATTGAATTAGATTTCCATAAATTAAGTGCTGTTTTCAAAGGTGGGAGGAAATTTACATTGCTCTTGCTAAAGTGATTTAAATTAAGGCGGGAACAGAAAGTATAAATCAGTAGCACTTCCTGCTGTTCTTCAACTAATGTAGTATCACCTGTGAAATGGCCTTTGCTTATAGCTTTGAGTTCTGCAGCAATTCCCTGAAAACATTTTCAGGCGAACCTTACTGAAACTTTTCTTTTCATCATTTTCTTTGCGTTGGATGTTCTCTTGTTGTTGTTGTTAGTTGCAAAGTCATGACCGACCCATCGCAACCCCATGGACAACGTTCCTCCAGGCCTTCCTGTCCTCTACCATCCCCTGGAGTCCATTTAAGCTTACGCCTACTGCTTCAGTGACTCCATCCAGCCACCTCGTTCTCTATCGTCCCCTTCTTCTTTTGCCCTCAATCCTTCCCAGCATTAAGCTCTTCTCCAGGGAGTCCTTCCTTCTCATTAGGTGGCCAAAGTATTTGAGTTTCCTCTTCAGGATCTGGCCTTCTAAAGAGCAGTCAGGGTTGATCTCCTCTAAGACTGACTGGTTTGATTGCCTTTGGATGTTCTCTAGATGCCAGCAAATTCAGCTCTCCATAACATTAGTTGAAGGCAAGATGTTTCAGATTGTAGAAAGTTAGCCCCCACCCCCCTCCTAGAAGAATGACATATTTGTGAGGAATATTTTATGTTTATACTTTTACTTGTTATCTTATATATGCTTGACAAATAAACTTATGATTATGATTAATATTGATGAAACTTAAATTAAAGTAATTGAACAACACTAAATAAAGAGATGTAAATATAAATGAATATAAATGTGTAGATAAGAACAATGAATATAATAATATATATATATATATATATATATATATATATATATATATATATATATATATATATGTGTGTATGTATATATATATATATATATATATATATATATATATATATATATATATATGTTGGAGTAATACGATTATCCTACTATTGAGTAGTAAATAGAAATGATAAGAATAGGGAACTACAAAAGCAAAATACGTAAATTGATATGAAATGCTATAAAATGACCATTAATGTTATGTAATGTTCAATATGTTATGTCTTGATGTGTTTTGTTTTTATGTGTGTGATTGTTTTTAAAAACAAACTGTTTAATAAAAATTATTTTTTTAAAAAGAGAGAGAGAGAGAGAGAGAGAAAAGAAAATAATTTCTCTGTCTCCTGATAGCCGCTTTCAGAGTGCATAAAGATATATATATATACCCGATAACAATAACACGAATCCCAATGATGTGTTGCTGAAGTCTTAAAAGGTACTTTAAAAATTATAGGAAGTACAGTTCCCAGCGTGTTAGGCATCTGTTGAAATCTACTGTTTAATTACATGAGAGGCAGCTAATCAGGTCAAAGAGCCCTATTAATAATTGATAACTGCTGAGCCAATATGATTAAAATTAATTACGGTGAGCAAAGAGCTACAATTTTTGCTAGGTTTGAGAAGGCAAAGGAGTTTGTGGAAGTCATTAAGAGTGCGGTGAACTCGCACTTATATTGCCAAGCACCGGGAAAGAACTTTTGTCTTATAGATGTGACAGTTGTAGTGCTCGCTACGGGTAATCTGTAATCTGTAAGCACCAGAATATGGATTCTTTCATTTAAGCAGCTGCTGCCTTGTGATCTATAGACTATATTTAAATCTCGTCTGCACAACCTCTAGTTCAAACACGCCTGACCCACCAAACAGTTGTCAAAATATTTTTTTAAAGCTGTCTTATACGTTAGGAAGGTGACAAATTGTTGGAAGAAATATCCCTCTGATTCAATTCTAAGCTGGGAGAAAGACACTGGAAATATGGAGGTTGATTGGAAAGAGGGTTTAATGCAGGGGTGAAATGCTCCGGTTCAGACCGAATCGGCTGATCCGGTAGCGATGGTGGCGGGTAGTTCAGAGAACCGGTAGCAAAAATCCTTGGCCTCCCTGCCCATGCCCACCCAATCGCCCGGTCCCCACTTGCCCACTTGACAGCTTCTTTCGGGCTCACTCGCTTTTCCTGCCTTGCTTTGGCTGCTGCAATCCATTGCATCATCTAGCAACTTAATCTGCCTGCCTGCCTGCCTGCCTTGTGCCTTCAATTTGGTAAGTAACTGGAGGTTTTTTGGGGGGGAGCTTTAAATAAAATAGTTAATTGGGGTATTTTTAGGAGGTTTATTTATTTATTTTTTTAGACATAGCAATTTAAAGTTAAGGAAGTTTTAAATTTAGCTGCTTTTATCTAAAAATATAAATAAAATAAAATAATAAAATAAAATATTTGTGCAGGTATCTGAGATTTGGTGTGTTTCTGTAGTGTTTCACTCTAACTACACAAACATACAAAATCTCACAAAGCTCTATGTGGCATTTTGTGTGGAAAAAGTGTGAAAGTTGGTTTTTGAGCTTTTTGTGGCTGTGTGAAGTTCCTGCTAGTTGCAGGGGCCATTTTAGGTCAATTGCAGCTGCTTTTACATTATGTGTGAGTCAGTTGTGTTGTGTTGTGTTGTGTTGTGTGCGTGTAAAGTGTAAAAGTTGGTTTTTGGTACCTCTTATTGTTTTGTGTACTTTGTTTATTATTTTTATTATTTATTGTTATTGGCCATGCCCACCCGGTCACCTGACCACCAAGCCATGCCCACCGAGTCACCTGACCACCAAGCTACGCCCACCAATTAAGCCACACTCACAGAACAGGTAGGAGAAATTTTTAGATTTCACCCCTGGTTTAATGGTGAAGCAAAACCACTAAGCACATGGTTCTAGGCAGCTGACCACATGGGGTTGCGAGAGAGAGAGAGAGGCATTTACACCCTCTCTTGGGCTTTGCACTTGAACTTCCTGTTCCTGTGGAAGATCACGTATTCTATTGGCTGTTGTAGGGGTCATAGCTAACTTTGTAGGTTGTCTGAGCCAAGCTTGGTTGAAGCTTGGTCTGCTGTTACAATGAAGGGGCTTGTTGAGCAATTCCTATTGTGGCTGAATGGCTTTGCCCTGAAGGATAATCCCATCATCCTGGAGTTGAAGGTCTTTTGTTTTGTAGATTAGCTGGCCTAGTCTTTCTTAATGGGCATCAAATATCTGCTGGGGGCAGGGAGCTGCTCTCTGTCTTTTAAAACATGTTTCTTCTTTTATCATCCAGGGAAATATAATATTCTGCCTTTTCAATATTTCCTTAAACATTTCAATCTTCTAGGAGAGGGGTAGATACTAACTTTCTACAATATCAAGAGATTTGTCTGTTCACTGATGAACCTATCAGTCATAACTGGTGAGCTGTACAGGTTGTTAAGGGAATCACTGCAGCCGTTAAGTGAATTTGACTTCCCTCAATCAATCAATCAATCAACCAATCAGAATAGAGCTGGAAAGGACCTTGGAGGTCTTCTAATCCAGCCTCCCGCTTGAGCAGGAGATCCTATATCAAAGTCAATCCCTCATTGGCAATCAAAGGACTCTGGGAAGATCTAACCATTATAAATACATACTAGTTGTCAAGTGCTGAATTTTGATCACATGACTGTGGGGATGTTGTGACGGTCGTAAGCACGAGGATTGGTCATCAGTCACTTTTTCAATACTGTTGTTACTTCAAAATGATTACTAAACAAATGGTTGTACAGTAAATTGACAACTATTTCTATTATGCTTTAATGGTGGCCATAGTGGTTCAGGGACCTTAGTCCCACACCAAGGTTGACTAATAAACAATCCAGAATGGATGGAAGACCAAAAAGCAATCAAGACCAGGGACTATCTAGAACACTGGAAGGAGGAACAAACCAGGAGACTCTGCATAACACAACAGAGGAAAACCCTAAGCTATAACAAAAGTTCTTGAGATGTTATTGCTCAGACCGATTTCTACTTGGGTCAAAAGTATTCTTACCTCTTCCCTAAGAAAATCCAGTTTCACAAAGAAGTTGCAGTGATGTAGCTTCCCGCAATCAGGCGGTAATTAATAGCTCCTGATGTCTAGGCATTTGCCAGAAGATAGAGAAAATCTTCAATAAAGGCCAACAAGAAAAGAGGTCCTAGAAATCAGGATCCATGGAAGAGAAATCGATGACCAGATATTGCTATTCATTTTCAGCATTTTAGCAGCTGCCAAAAAAGCCAACACAGTTCTAGGCTGCATTAAAAGAGGGATAGAATCAAGATCATGTGAAGTGTTAATGCCACTTTATAATGCCTTGGTAAGACCATACTTGGAATATTGCATCCAGTTTTGGTCGCCACGATGTAAAAAAGATGTTGAGACTCTAGAAAGAGTGCAGAGAAGAGCAACAAAGATGATTAGGGGACTGGAGGCTAAAACACATAAAGAACGATTGTTGGAATTGGGTATGTTTAGTTTAATGAAAAGATGGACTAGGGGAGACATGATAGCAATGTTCCAATATCTCAGGGGCTGCCACAAAGAAAAGGGAGTCAAACTATTCTCCAAAGCACCTGAGGGTAGAACAAGACGCAATGGGTGGAAACTAATCAAGGAGAGAAGCAACTTAGAACTAAGGATAAATTAATTAAATACAGAAATTAAGAATAATTAATCAGTGGAACAACTTGCCTCCAGAAGTTGTGAATGCTCCAACACTGGAAGTTTTTAAGAAGATAACCATTTGTCTGAAGTGGTGTAGGGTTTCCTGCCGAAGCAGGGGGTTGGACTAGAAGACCTCCAAGGTCCCTTCCAACTTTGTTATTCTATTCTATTCTAGTAAAACAAATAGACAGGACATTATAAATTAGTGTTTCTCCATCTTGGCAATTTCCAGGTGCATGGACTTCATCCAGACACAGGATGAGCATTCTGGGAGTTGAAGTCCACACACTTGGAAGTTGCCAAGGTAGGGAAACGTTGTTGTAAATGGTGTCTATTTACACAACTGTTGGAAATCAGATTTCAATTTGGAACTTCATTACTATATATGTCGACAGCAGCAAGACTATTGAATGCACAAAAATGGAAGGACACTTCAATTCCTACCATGGGCGAATAGTTGCAGAAGTTGATGGGAGCTGGCTGAAATGGCAATATGGACTATTTTGATTAAAGAAAAGAATATAAGTACTTTTATTTCCACATGGAGTCCGCTTCTGAACTTCGTGCTTGAAGAGTGAAACTTTGATTTTGGGTTTTACCAAGTAGATTGATAGATCTTTGTAGAAGTGGCTTGTTCATATTATTATGAAAAAAAAAACCCAAAAAGTTTTGATTTGATGTAAATAGCTTATTTTACTGCAACAGAGAGTCGGAAGTCACTTTCTTTTTCTTTTTTTTCTTATCCTCCCTCACTTTTCTTCCCCCCTCTCCCTGCCCACCGTTTTCCTATTTACTTTCATATTTTATCTTATAACCGGTAGCAAAAATCCCTGCGCCCCCCCCCCCCCCCCACATGCCCAGCTGAGCCGCAATATCATCAGAGGCTTTTTTTTTTTTTGTACTTTTAAAAGCATTTTTCTACAACCTCTTCCGATGAAAAAATGCTTTTACAAGGGAAAAAAAAAGCCTCTGATGATCGCACGGCTCAGCTGGGATCATCAGAGGCTTTTCAAAGCATTTTTTTTCCTGCAACCTCTTGGCTGAAGAGGTGGTAAAAAAAATGCTTTGAAAAGTCTCTAACGATCCCAGCTGAGTTCCCTGATCGGCAGAGAGGCATTTTTTAAAAAGCATCTCTGACGATCCCAGCTGAGTCCCTGATGGCAGAAATGTTTTTCAAAGCATTAGAAAAAATGCTTTGAAAAGTTTTTTTTTAAAAAAGTTGGCCACGCCCACCCAGTCACATTAGCCCCCCCACCAAGCCACGCCCACAGAACTAGTAGTAACAGATTTTACATTTCACCCCTGGTGGGAGGCATGTGCACATGGCTGCGGAGCTGAACTGGGGCGATGGCTCACGTGCCATCAGAGAGGTTTGCCATCATGGTTATAACCCAAAAAAAGTGTTAAATCCCAGAAATCAGATTCCACAGTAGTCTTTTCAGGAGTGAAGGAAAAGAAAAGGGGGGGAGAACAAAAGGGGTATGGGGATCCCACTTTTGATGATGGATGTAGATCTTTGATACCCACTTCAGATGTCAATTTGAGCTGGTTCCCTTCCCTTTGTAGAATAGCTGGCGACATCTTTTGCATGAAAGCTAGGTTTTGATGAATAACTAAGATTTCATTATCTTGCACAGGCAAGGGGGTTGCATAAATCATTAGAGGGAGGGGGGGAAAAAGATGGATTTTGCATGCCAATTTTATCTCCACTCCAGGCAGATCTCTCCATTTCTATCCAGATTTATGAAGAAATCAATGTAGGCAGCAGATCTGGGACATGAAACTCAAGCACAATTAACTAAGTGAAATGCCTGATTCTAGTGCTCGGTTTTATGTGTGGGCAACGCATTGTAAATTTCACGAGTCCCCTCCTGTATTTCATTCTTTGGCAAATTGCAATATGGAAGGAAAAGAAAGCTACCGTCTTTTTCTCTTCTTCCCTCTTAACAATTGCAAAAACGAAGGACAGGTAATCCTTGACTTATGACCACAACTGAGCCCAAAACTTCTGGTGCTAACTGAGACAGTGGTTAAGTGGGTTTTGTCCCATATTATGACCTTTCTTGCCACAGTTGTTAAGGGAATTGCTACAGTTGTTAAGTTAGTAACACCGTTGTTAAGTGAATCTGATTTTCCCATTGACTTTGTGTGTGGGAAGGTCACAAAAAGATGATCCCATGACCCCAGGACACTGCAAATGTCGTAAATGTGAGTCAGTTGCCAAGCTTCTGAATTTTAATGACATGGCCATGGGGATGTTGCAACCATTGTGAGTATGAAAAATAGCCATAAGCAGGGGTGAAATTCAGCAGGTTCTGACAGGTTCTGGAGAACCGGTAGCGGAAATTTTGAGCAGTTCAGAGAACTGGCAAATACCACCTCTGGCTGGCCCCAGAGTGGGGTGGGAATGAAGATTTTGCAATATCCTTCCCCTGGAGTGGGGTGGGAATGGGGATTTTGCGTATCCTTTCCCTGCCACACCCACCAAGCCATGCCCACCAAGCTGTACCACGCCCACCAAACAGTATCTTTACCCTGGAGTGGGGTGGGAATAGAGATTTTGCAATATCCTTGCCCTGGAGTGGGGAGGGAATGGGGATTTTGCAGTATCCTTCCCCTGCCACACCCACCAAGCCACGCCCACAGAACCAGTAGTAGAAAAATTTGGATTTCACCACTGCCCTGCTCTATATCATTCTGGACAAATATCCAGCCTCTTCTTAAAAACCTCCAGCGATCGACGTTTTTTTCAAAATGCAAATGCTCTTTTTTTTTTTTCCCAAAAGGAGCATCTCTAGCAGTAAGTTAAAATATATATATATACTTCACATAGAAATTTGATTCCATTGCTGAATTGTTGTTGCTTTTAATCCTAAATTAACTTGAGAGACTTGAGAGTATAGCCTTTAAACAAAAATGTTTTCCTTGGGCACTTGGGTCAGGATGAACAGGGTTTCTCTTTGGTGGGATACAGCAAATTTTTAGTTTCTGATCATTTTTATTGTGTTTTAATGTATTTGTGGTTTTGATTTAATCCTTTTCTTTTGTTTCAGTAGCCCGTGGCATTTTTCTTTTGCACTTAGTTTATCGATTCCCATAAGGCAACCAGAGTCACGTTGCTTGAATTGGGCAGTCATATAAATGTTCTAAATAAACAAAGTGTGATGACCAAAACAGTTACAGCTGTGGGATGTGGTATTTGAAGTGTGAAAGATACACCCTTTGGACTTCCTGGAGACAATATGTGATCATGTGGCATTTTGTAGTCAACTGGCCTCTATTTGTTTGTTTAGCTTATGTGTTTGTTGAAAATGCAGAGAGGAGGAGGAGGAGGAGGAGGAGGAGGAAGAAGAAGAAGAAGAAGAAGAAAAGGAGGAGGAGGAAGACGAAGACGAAGACAAAGAAGAAGAAGAAGAAGGAGAAGGAGAAGGAGAAGGAGAAGGAGAAGGAGAAGGAGAAGGAGAAGGAGAAGAAGAAGTTCCAACTACCTCAACTACTTATTTGTCTTCTCCTAAGAAAGGGTACATTTTAATTTAATTTCTCCCATTCATCCTTCTGTGGTTCTGTAGGCCATGAAATCTCTCCATTCACTCCCAGCAGAATTCATGATGGAATTCAGTTAACTTTCAATCACCACTGAATGTATTCCAAATCCTATGTTTATGAACTGCCTCGTTTAGTGACCATTTGCAATGACCTGGTTTTATCAAAAAGTAACATTATGACCAATTCTCATGACCCTCACAGGCCTGCAAAGCAAAGTAAAGCTGAAGTAAGATCATAACCACGATTGTGATTATGACAACTGCTTCATTTAACAACCAAATTCTGATCTCAATGATTGTGTGTAAGAAAATATGACTACAAAGCAGAATTATTCCATTTTAACTTCTTTGGTCTGTTCTGTAAGAGATGACTTTGAAAAAGGAGTTATGATAACTTTCAGGTCTCAAAAGTTGTATTGGAAGCGAAGTAAAACTTAGGACTTAATCCAGTTTTTTGAATTCTAACAAAAATCCCCAAAACTCTGCTCCAGGTTTTGATAAAAATTTACATTCTTTTCCAAGCAGGCCTGCCTTTTCCAGAATTTAATTGCCCAAGTAATCTGTTAGGATTTATTTGCAGTTTAAGAAATCTGTTGGTTTTGCATTTTTTTCCCCCTTGAAATTCTTAATTCTTTTTCCAGCCTTAATAGTGAATGTTGATATATTCTTATCAAAGCATAAGTTGTTTCTGACTGGTTCCTAGTTTTATTGGAATTTTTCAGCAGGACCTTGTGAGGTCTTCACAACTAACTGCTAAAATCAAGCTGACTTCAGCACTTTTGCAACAGTGTATTCCAAACTTTATACAGTTTATATGAAAGGCAAATTATTGTGTGATTTGCAATTTTACACCGAACTTTAGGATAATTCGTAAAGAACTGCAGGAATCAAGGACTCGGAAGAAGATTGTAAAATGTGACCACTTAGGATGATGTTGAATCCAGAACTGTTTTACTGCAGCTAAGTTAGTATTAGTTATTATCTTTGTTACCCAGTTATCATGGGCAGATAATGACTTTTTTGTTCTGTTAAGTGTAATTTTAAATCTGGTGTAAGTAATTCTTTGTGCAACAGATAATACGCCTACAAAACTCATCACTAGAGAATAAAGTTTACTGTCCCAATTTTGATCTGGATGAACACATAGAAATCCAGGTAAGTCCTTCACTTATGACCACATTTGAGCCCAAATTTTCTAAGCAAGACGGTTGTTAAGTGAGTTTTGCCCCATTTTATGACCCTTCTCGCCTTGGTGGTTAAGAGACCCACTGTAGTTGTTAACGCATTACATGGTTGTAAAGTGAATCTGGATTTTCCATTAATTTTGGTTATCAGAAGATCACAAAAGATGATCACATGACACCTTTTGGTGGAGGCAGATGGGCGGGGCCAACTGATCATCGGAGCTACCAGTTCACCTGAACCGGTCTGAACCAGCTGAATACCATCTCTGGTTATAAGTCAAGGACTACCTGTACATGAAGAATAGATTTATGAGCAAGGTCAACCACAAAAGCTGATTGCATCTTCTCCTCACAAGAAGAATTTATCTCTTGACAACTGTTTACAGGAACATATTACAATAGATGAACCATGATCTTCAGAACCTACTTATGAGCTTCCAGTATAGCCTTCTTTATTCTTGGCCCCTTCTATGATATTTTTATCGCCACAAACAACATGGTCAAACATGTTGGAGGATATAAACCAATATCATATAAAGCCACAATTCTTAACATGTCTGCCGACCCCTGAAAGTCTCTGAGAATTGTTCAGGAAGTCCACTAAGTCAAATAAATAAATATTTCAAATGTCTCTATTTTAATTTCTAATATAGTAAACATTGATAGATGCAACATACTTAAGCAATATTCCTTAGGGTCCCACAAACATTTTTAAGAATGTTAAGGGGTTCCAAGACCAAAATATTTGAGAACTGTTGATCTGGAGCAGGGATCTCCAAACTTGGCAACTTTAAGTCTTGTGGACTTCAACTCTCCGAATTTCCCAGCCAGCCATGCTGACTAGGGAATTCTGGGAGTTGAAGACCACAAATCTTGAAATTGTCAAGTTTAGAGACTCTTGATCTAAAGTAGGGGTGTCAAACTGGTGGCCCACAAGCCGTATGCGTCACGTGCAGGCCACGCCCACTCCAGCTCCACAAAGGGGTGGAAAAAACCACCTTGAAATGTCACGTGACAGCAACATGATGTGATGAGTTTGACACCCGTGATCTAGAGAGTTCCAACTGGGAGTAGACTAGATAAGATTCTTGTCTGACCCAGCACAGTTTATCTCATGCTGTCTGGAGATTGAACCGAAAAGGAAATTCTGTCATGTACTTTGAATCAGTGGTGGGTTGCCCCCGGTTCGCACCGGTTCTATAGAACTGGTAGTAAAACCGGCGGGAGGCTCTGCCCACCGACCCCAATGTCATCAAAATGCTTCTGTGCAGGCAGAAATGGTGTGCAGCCCCGTTGCAAACCAGTAGTAAAGGTAAGTAGAACCCACCCCTGCTTTGAGTCCATGGTCTTCTGGGAGGAATACAATCTTGGCCCCATCCATTGGCCAGAAGAGGCATTCCAATACAATTGTTTCCCATTTTCTTTGCTGGAAAAAACACTTATTTATGTATTGGTTCAATTTACATGCTGCTCTTTTCCGGAGACTCAGGGTGGCTTACAATGCGTTAAGCAATAGCCTTCATACTTTTGTATATACCTGCTTAGTAAGGCTTTCGCCCCCCCCCCCCAAAGCGGTGTTCTTTTTTATACAAAATCAGCTTATTGCCCCCACAATCCGGGTCCTCATTTTACCTACCTCGAAAGGATGGAAGGCTGAGTCAACCTTGAGCCTGGTGAGATTTGAACTTGCAGTAATTGCAGGCAGCTGGTGTTACTTAACAGTGCTTTAGTCTGCTGCGCCACCAAGGCTCTTAACTTGACTACCAGTTGTCCCACGTAAATCCGCAGTATTGAACCAAAACAACATTTGGTCCTTCATCAGCAAGAAAACTAAAGTTGGTAGGGCTTTGCAGGCCTATATAAGAATTCCAGTGGTTTTTCCCTGTGGATTTGAGGCTAATGGTCCCTGTTGTTTGTAAACCTTGAAAATCATTTGAGGGAAAGGCAGGGTATAAATCTTCTGAAGAAATAAACAAACACAAGTCCCTTCATGTGTGCATGGTAAAAATCGTTCTGATCTTTTAACTCCTGCTCGAAGAGAAACATAACTTTGGATTCTTGTTTATTTATTGTCCTGATTAAGCCTTGTTATGTTTTCTTAGAAAACATCTCACCTCCCATTCTGGTTTTCCTCTTTCTGGAGAGACAGTGGCAAAAACGAAACACATTTGAATGGCAAACTTTTGGGAACTGGATCTTAATCTCCCTTCTGCTGGATAATTCCTATCATGGTACTAGGTAGGAATGTATCACTGTACAGGTAGTCCTTGACTTACAACATGACTTCGTTTCGTGACCGTTTGAAGTTACAATGGCACTGAAAAAAGTGACTTATTATCATTTTTCACACTTACGACCGTTGCAGCATTTCCATGGTCACAAGATCAAAATCCAGACACTTGACAACTGGCATGTATTTATGACCGTTGCAATGTCCTGGGGTCATGTGTCCCCTTTTGTGACCTTCTGACCATCAAAGTCAACGGAGAAGCCAGATTCACTTAACAACCGTGTTACTAAGGTAACAACTTGCCTTAACAACTTGCCTTAACAACACACTTAACAACTGTGGCAAGAAAGGTCATAAAAATGGAGCAAAATTTACTTAACAAATGTCTCACTTAGCACCAGAAAATTTGGGCTCAATTGTAAGTTGAGGACTTCCTGTATTGGCTTTTGCTCATCAGAGGATAAGTGTGTCAGTGGTGGACTGCTGCCAGTTTGGACCGGTTCGGGCGAACCGGTAGTTCCGACCGGCAGCTGGGCCCACCCACCCAACCTGATGCTATCACTTCCTATATAATTGTTTTTTTGATGCCACACGCATATGCGGAAGGTGTGCATGCTCACATTTTCGGTTCTGGGCGAACCGGTTGTTACAGTATGTGGCGACCACCTCTGAATTGCGTCAGTTTTGCAAAGTCCTTGCTTAAAACTCTTCCCTTCTCAAGGTCTCTGAACTTCCTGTGAGGTCTCTTTAATATCTCCCCCCTTTTTTGCCCCAGGATTTCTTTTTACAACCAGATGTAAGTAATTACCATCCACCTGCATTCTTTCTCTCCCTCCCAGCAAAGCAAAAGTGACTTTGAATTTCAAAACCCAGTTGAGATCCAACTTGCTCGTTGACCTCTCTTGTCACCAATCAGGGATTGCAAGTTTGCGATGCTTAAGGGTCTGATGCAAAGAGATTGGGTTGTGATTCTGTGCGCTTAGTACCAGCCAGTGTGCAGTCCTTGAGCAATTTGATCCATGAATTCCATAGGAGCAAATCAGTGGTGGGTTTCAAATTTTTTTACTACTGGATCTGTGGGCGTGGCTTGGTGGGTGTGGCATGGCTTGGTGGGTGTGGCTTGATGGGTGTGGCAGGGGAAGGATACTGTAAAATTTCCATTCCCTCCCCAATCCAGGAGAAGGTTACTGCAAAATCCCCATTTCCTCCTGATCAGCTGGGACTCGGGAGGCAGAGAATAGATGGGGGTGGGGCCAGTCAGAACTTTTACTACCAGTTCTCCAAACTACTCAAAATTTCTGCTACCGGTTCTCCAGAACTGGTCAGAACCTGCTGAAACCCACCTCTGGATCAAATTCTTGCTATTCTAATAAAGGCAGGGGTGGGATCCTCCTGGTTTAACAACCGGTTCGATGATCGTGTGTATGTGTGCCTGACGCGTGCTGCGCGCGCGTGTGCAGTTTGAAGAAATTTTTACTTCTGCATTTATTTGGAGGAGAAACACAGCTGAGGCACAGCAATCTGCTGTGCCGCGTGAATCAGCTGAGAAGATAAAGGTTAGAAAAATAGCATAGGTTGGCAGATGGGCCCATCTGATTGTCGGAGCTACCAGTTTGCCTGAACCGGTCAAATCCCACCCCTGAACAAAGGAGAATATTTGTAGTTCAGGGTTGAAATGAGGGCCCATGATGCTCTCTGAGCTTAGTTGTCATGCGAATCATCTGAGAAGATAAAGGTTGGAAAATCGAATGGATTGGCGGATGGGCCCATCTGATCGTCGGAGCTACCGGTTCACACAAACTGGTCAAATCCAACCCCTAAACAAAGGAGAATATTTGTAGTTCAGGGTTGAAATGAGGGGCCCATGGTGCTCTCTGAGCTTAGTTGTTTTCTTGCAGACATTTCATTAACCAAGCTAGGTAGTATCAGTGTTAGAGGGGAGTGGGATTGGAGGAGGAGAGGAGGAGGATTGTGGGATCCTTGGTGCTCTCTACTGCTAGCTACTGATGATGTTACTTGATTTGGGTAATCAAGTTGTCTGCAAGAAAATAACCAAGATCAGAGAGCACCTCCTAGTTATTCTGAAATGCATATTCTGATGATAGTCAGATATCACATCAGATATCACATAATTCTATAGTTATTATTGATCAATTAACTGGTTGTGAGCTATCAAATTAGCCTTGACTGTTGTTGGCCACACGGGTGGACTCTTTCTATGATGAATATAATTAGCACATACCACTACAAAGTGACTCATTCCCAAGCAAACATTATTCATTTCGTTTGAAAGCGTTGCTTTCTTTCCAGCATAAGATCTCTGCATGATATACAACTTAAGGGAATAAGGTATTTGCAAATTGTGTTCATGTATATTTATGTGCTTTCCTAACTTTAGCTTACAGAATAAGGTACGCAAACTGTTCAGAATCAATGACGATTTAAGCAGAATCTAAGGCCAATAAAACAAGGATACAAACTTTAAATGGATATAGGATTGCCTGTTTGTCTACTGGGAAGATACTCAGCTTGTTCCATTGTCCCTCCTAAAATGTTAGTTTTCCTTTGCTATTAAAGGACATTTTGGAAAGAGGAGACGACTGCTAAATTCTCTTAACAAAAATATCCATCTTGTCTTTCTATTTATAATTGCTCCCCCATCTCTCCCCCTCTCTCCCTCTCCATCCCCCCTCTCTCTCTCACCCCCCAGAGGTGGGTTTCAGCAGGTTCTGACCAGTTCTGGAGAACTGGTAGCGGAAATTTTGAGTAGTTTGGAGAACCGGTAAATACCACCTCTGACTGGTCCCGCCCCCATCTATTATCTGCCTCCCGAGTCCCAGCTGATCGGGAGGAAATGGGGATTTTGCAGTAACCTTCCCCTGGAGTGGGGAAGGAATGGAGATTTTACAGTATCCTTCCCCTGCCATGCCCACCAAGCCACACCCACCAAGCCATGCCACACCCACCAAGCCACGCCCACAGAACCAGTAGTAAAAAATGGTGAAACCCACCACTGGATATATAGATATATAGATATAGATAGATAGATAGATAGATAGATAGATAGATAGATAGATAGATAGATATATCTGCAATCACACATTGCTCCTAGAAGCATGAAGCCGAAAACACCAGTCTGAAGATGACGAATGAGACTTCATCGAAACGTCACCAAGATACTTCCAATTTTACGTGGGAGAAAACCTGAATAACCAAAGACCTACATAGATATATAGAAAAACCTTGGTTACGTAGGAAAAACCTGACTAGAGGAAAAACACACATAAATCCTACGAAGAAGTAAGAAAATAGATATTGTATCTTTATAGGGAAGATACATGAGATGTGGGTGTGGCTTACTGATGATGGCTAATGAGCCAGAAATAGATCTATATAAGTGTCTCATCTGGCAGCAAGAACTTGCTGGCTGCCAGAAAGAAAAAAAGCCCAGAATCGAGTGGATGTGATTCTACTGAGCTAGGGCTGCAGAAAAACTTGGTTACATAGGAAAAACCTGGCTAGAGGAAAAACATAAATATATAGATATATAGAGAGTAAAGGTAAAGGTTTCCCTCACACATATGTGCTAGTCGTTCCCCGTTTCAAAGTCGAAGAGCCAGCGCTTTCCGAAGACGTCTCCGTGGTCATGTGGCTGGCATGACTAGAAGCCAAAGGCGCATGGAACGCTGTCACCTTCCCACCAAAGGTGGTCCCTGTTTTTACGCGCACACACACACACACACACACACACACACAGTGTTGGTTCCAGAGAACCAGACTTTCCATCTTCCAACCTTTCTGAAATCCACTGCAAAATGATCTATGAACGATTCAGAACGCTTTTAACTATATTCTATCTAATCCAATTGGATGTCATAGCTCCATGAACATATTTGTAATTTGTTAAGTGTACACGTTGCAGAAGACTGTCAGCCTTTTTCATTACTTTCCTGTCCAGTGGCTACACGCATGTGCCATCTCATACCTGCCTCGTGTAACTCTGCCCAAGAGTAAAAAAAAAAAGAAAAAAAGAATGAATCACTAGTTCTTTCCCATGTTTTATATTCACCACCATCCAAACTTCTAAGTGTGCATTTAGGATTCTTGGTCTAATTGTTCCAGCAGATGGTTTTGTTGTAATATAACTGGGAGGTGGAACAAGCCATGAATCTCCTCCTCAATGAAAACACATACTTTTCTTTGAAGCTCAAGGCAAGGACTGAGTTGGTCTTTCTGAAGTGACATTTATTCCCTGGGAATAGTCACTTTTATCTCTGTGTCCCGGGTTGCAACAGTGTACACAAACAGGGATTACAATTACAAACATCATCTGATTTGCAGAGATTGATCTCATGCTATCCGTACCACCATTTTATTTGGAAGATGCATCTTTGTCCAATGAATCAGGTTTTCTTTGTTTCAACAGTTTGCATCTTCAAAGAAGATGAACAATAGATCCAATCTGGCTCGGTCACCGGAACCAGAGGTTTAGCCTTCCAAACTTTCGGACTCGTGCTGGAGTCTATTCTCAGGGAACTCTGCAAAATGTGTGTGAGAGATGTTCCTTGGGTGAGAAGTTCTGGTGAGGGAGAAGTTACCTGAGGATGGGCTCCAACATGAGTCTGAAAGCTCAGAAGACTAATCCACTGGTCCCAGTGACCGACCCAGATTGGATCCTGCAACATTATCCTGGGACATATATATTCGCTTTCACTGACAAACAATAGATTCTTTAATGTGATTGGAATTACTGACACCAGCCAGAGCACAGAACAACTCAAAGAAGTAGTGCAAGATCTGAACATGTGGAGAGTCTTGGTTCATAGAATCACCAAGAGAAGAGACATAACTGAATGGATACCATCATCATCATCTGGATTAGAAGAACAGTCCAATGATCTCTTCACCCTGTACCTTTCTTCTCTCATACACATCATAATCAGTGGCTATCTAACATCAAACCAAAGTTTCTCAAGATGGCGAAACTGTGTTGGTTAAGATGTTGGACTGAAAACTGGAAGATCATACATTCTACTCTTCTCTTAAACATCAAATCCAGCTTGATGACTGTGCCAGTCATTTTCTCTCAGCCCAATCCATTTTACAGGGTATCGTTGTGGGGGAAAAAGAGAGAGGGGAGAGAGAGAGAATAGATAGATAGATAGATAGATAGATAGATAGATAGATAGATAGATAGATATGATTTGAAGGGACACTCCAAAAGAGATTGCAGAGCCAAGCTATAGTTTCCAAGCTCAGTTAAACCATAACTTGCTTATTTATGTACAGTGGTTGGAATGAAATAAGAATTGATTAAACTATATTCAGGAGGAGAGAAGGAAAAATAAAGTTATGGTTGGAAAAGATGATAAAACAACATATCGAGTTTAAACCAGAAATATTTTTGTTGTGGATTTTGCTTGAAACCTATAACAAAGAAAATATATATTTAATTATTCATGTATTAACAGCAGCTAGAATTGTATTTGCACAATGTTGGAAAAGTGAAGAGATTCCTATGGAAGAGAAGGTGATTAGGAAATTATTAGAATGTGCAGAAATGAATAGACTAACACTAGCAATTAAAGAGAAAGAACAAACTGAGTATTATATAATATGGGAAGTATTTTACCAACGGTTAGAGGGGAAAAAAGGAAATTGGAAATAAAGGAAGAAGACAATAAGAATAAAAAATATATTAAAACCTAGTTTATTCTTGATTCTAGGTTTAGACCATTTAAATTAGGGATGGAGATTTTTTTATGGGTCAAAGGTCACAGTAGGCTTTCCATTGGCATTCAAGAAGCCACACTCCAAAAATTAATTCAAAACAGATTTTTTTTCATGTGTATACACACACACACACACACACACACACACACACACACACAGAGTATTTGGGAATAACTTCTGGGTCTATATCCAAGGCTTTTAAGAACTTTGTGTAGCCTTAAGGGCTGAAATTTAGATCCTCTGGTCTAAAAACACATTCTGTTTCATTGCTCAGCATAGATGCTGAATTAGAAACACAAATATTATCTGAATGCTAAAGTTTAAAAAGTGAAAAACTGAGTGAAGCTTAGTTGGAAACCATCAAGAGCTTTCTGGCCTGTGGCAAACATCATATCCTAAATAGTAACATAACCAGCAGTTCAAAATCTAAATGATTTTGCTTCAAATTCATTTGAAATATAGATAGTTTTCTTCCATATATTGACTTCCCCTAAATGTCTCATAAGCTAATACAACTTGATAGTAATGAAAGAAAGAAAGCTCAGTTGTGGCTTTGTTTCACCCATTTCTTTCTTTGGGAAACAGAAGCTTTTCTTCTCTACTCTCTTACTTTCCCTCTAACCAAAACCCAAGATTGGTTGTCAGTCAACCAATCATCCCTTGGTTTTTTTTCCATAATTGAAAGAAGCCTGCAGCCCTGTGCTCCCATTTCCTTAAGAATCCTTCATCTCAAGGGGATGGAGTGGACTTTGAAGGCCTACATTCCATCACAGTCTCCTTTTTTGTCTTGCTAATGACCAGGGGCCTACTTAGATGTCCAGCTGTGCTCCTCTGTTTGTTGCTTGGAAAGAGAGCAATCTTTTCCACAGAGGGAGACCTGCTTTTAACAATAATGTCCCAAGGATGGCCTCTGTCAGGAGAGATGGAAGTCACATGGGGCTTTCTGTTGACAAGCAACAAGGCTTTGAAGACCTAAGATGGGAAACGGGGAACAACTGGAGTTAATAGCATGAAAGACATTCTCCAGAGCCACTAAACTGAGAGGAAAATGAGGGGGAAGAGGTGGTTTTCCGATTGTGGGAGACACAAAGACTTAAAAGTAGGAAGCCACATTTTAAAAGGATGCCAATTACACAGTTATTCAGTCTTTTGGGGGTGGTTCCTACAAACAAAACCTTGAGTTTACAGGACCCATGGAATGTGGTGAGGAAAACCCACTGGCGCCAGTCTTCTTTAATCCATTATGCAAGTTAAATCTTGGAATCCTTGATGTTCGCTGAGTTTGGTTTCTTTGCTGGAAGACTTTTCACGACCCAACTAGGTAACCTCATCAGTGTTGATGAGGTTACCTACTGTAGTTGGGTTGTGAAATGTCTTGGGTTGTGAATCAAGAACTCTGTAGTTCAGCTCTTGAGTTATATATATTCTATTCTATAAGTTATACTTCTTTTCCTTCTGCCCCATCCAAATTGTGTGAAAAGTTGTGTCCAATATCTATAGTACTGCCCATGGGAAGTATTTCTCATTTCTGTGAGGTAAATGTGATTCTATTTTTTTTTAACTTCTGTTGAAAGAAAATATAGGTTTTTCAGAGACCCTACCATAAGGAATTGAATTGGCTCAAATGCAGACCAGTGATGGGTTTCAAATTTTTTTACTACCAGTTCTGTGGGTGTGGCTTGGTGGGCGTGGCTTGGTGGGCGTGGCAGGGGAAGAATACTGTAAAATCTCCATTCCCACCTCACTCCAGGGGAAGGATACTGTAAAATCTCCATTCCCTCCCCAATCTAGGGGAAGGTTACTGCAAAATCCCCATTTCCTCCCAATCAGCTGGGACTTGGGAGGCAGAGAATAGATGGGGGTGGGGCCAGTCAGAATTTTTACTACCGGTTCTCCGAACTACTCAAAATTTCTGCTACCGGTTCTCCAGAACTGGTCAGAACCTGCTGAAACCCACCTCTGATGCAGACCATTTTAAGAAATGGTGTTGTGATCCATTGGATAAAGAATAGCTTCATTTCTACTGAACTTCTGAAAATGTGCAGTTACTATAACCCCAAGCAGGTAGCTAAAAGAGGAATTCTTCTAAATTCCTGGTGGTTGCATTTGATTCCTAAAATACAGAGAGGCTAACCTTGCCAAGGTCTTGTTAATCTGACATGTATTGTTATTTTATTTATTTATATCCTACCTTTATTATTTTTATAAATAATGTTAGACCACACACATAATACTCCTCCCTCCTCATAGTTTACCCACAACAACAACACTCTGAGCTGGGTGGAACTGAAAGACAGTGACTAGTCCAAGAGCATCTAGCCAGCTTTCTTGCCTAAGGTGGGACTAGAACTCAGAGTCTCCTGGTGATTGTCCCAAAGTCACTCAGATGACTTTCATGCCTAAAGTTGTGTTGGAAGAAATATCCTTCTGGGTTCAGTTCCAAGTGGGGTAAAAGACACTGGATTCATAGAAGTTGCTTGGAAAGAATGTTTATTGATGAACAGGATCACATGCCTTGGAGATCTTGGGTGAAAAAAGGGCAGAGAGTCCCTGGGTCCCTCTCTGGCTTTGAACTTCCTAGGGCACAGGAAGAGTATCCTGATTGGTTGCTGTCAGAGGTCATGGCTATCTTTGTAGGTTGTCTGCCTGCTAAATTTGGTTGAATCTTGTTGGGTGATGCAATGAAGGGCAATTAAATGGCTCTGCCTGAAGGAGGTAGATCTTTGTTATGTAGAATGGACTGGCTCAGGCCTTAATGGCCTATTAACAAAGGTGGGGGGGGGCTGAGTTTCTGCCTCCCTTTGAGGGGAAATATTCTGCCCTTTTAATATTTCCTAAAATATCTCATTTTTCTAGGAGAGAGATGGGTTTTAACTTCCTACAATGGGACTAGAACTCATCATCTCCTGGTGATTGGCCCAGAATCACCCAGCCTGCTGTCATGCTTAAGGTGGGGCTAGAAATCACTCTCTCCTGGTTTCTAGTCTGGTGCCTTAACCACTAGTCCAGGGGTCAGCAACTCGTGGCTCTGGAGCCGCATGTGGCTCTTTCATCCCTCTGCTGCAGCTCCCTGTCACCAGTCGGCTCCACAATTGATAGGGCTTTCAGTTAGGATAGATAGAGGAAAAAGGACACTGTGCTAGGAGGAGACTCTGGTGGGGGAACTGGACTTCCAGTTGGCTCCAGAATTGAACAGGGGGCTTCCAGTTAGGACCTTTGTGGCTCTTTGAATGTTTAAGGTTGCTGATCCCTGCACTAGTCCAAAGTAGTTCTGGTGTTTCTCACAGAGGCTCATAAAGCAGGGGTGAAATGCTCCCAGTTCGGACCAGATCGCCTGATCCGGTAGCGATGGCGGCGGGTGGTTCGGAGAACTGGTAGCAAAAATCCCTGCCACCCCCCCCCCCCCCAACATGCCCAGCTGAGCCACAGGATCATCAGAGGCTTTTTTTTTAACTTTTAAAAGCATTTTTTCTACAACCTCTTCCGACGAAAAAATGCTTTTAAAAGTAAAAAAAAAAAAAGCCTCTGATGATCACGCGGCTCAGCTGGGATCATCAGAGGCTTTTCAAAGCATTTTTTTCTGCAACCTCTTGGCCAAAGAGGTGGTAAAAAAAATGCTTTGAAAAGTCTCTGACGATCCCAGCTGAGTTTCCTGATCGGCAGAGGCTTTTCAAAGCATTAGAAAAAATGCTTTGAAAAGTTAAAAAAAAAAAAAATTTGCCACACCCACCCACCCACCAAGCCATGTCCACAGAACCGGTAGTAACAAATTTTACATTTCACCCCTACCATAAAGGTTTTTTTTTTTTACAAGCAGGAGGTGGAGGCACCACCCACTCCTTCCATTGTTCCTCTGTAACTTTGATTTGGGAAAATGCTGCATTCAACCTGGAGGGAACATTGACTCTTCAAGATTAATAGTCCTTGATAAACCTGTCCTTCACAGAGATCTCTGATTGATTGCTTTCACTTCTTTCCAAAGAACTTGGGAACTATAATTTTATGAAGATGTCAGAAGAGCTTAATTCATTCTCTGAATACCTTTTGGTTGAGTACCACTATTAAACAGGAGAGAGCAAGAAACATGCCGTTACATCGGACTCTTGCCCTTAGAAATTGTGAGTAGTAGAAAATAATAGACGATCAGGGCAAAGCATTTGACATTTCCCTCCTATTAGATTTAACATTTAGCATTTTCCTTCCATTATATTTGCAAGTACTGCTCTGGAAGCAAGGAAGCAGGTAAAGGAATTTCTCTCTGAAATCAGGACAGATTTTTCAGGATCTGAACGTGGCTTTCGGGTCGCTGCAGAAGCAAATCAAATTACGAATTGTGCATCATCAATCTTAATATCATACAAACTCTCTTAAAAAAAATAGTACCCCTGTTTCCCCCAAAATAAGACATCCCCTGATAATAAGCCCAATTGGGCTTTTTGAGTGCATGGCAATAAGGCCAAGCGCTTATTTCAGGGTTCAAAAAATATAAGACAGGGTCTTATTTTTAGAGAAACATGGTAGGTAGGTAGGTAGGTAGGTAGGTAGGTAGATGACACAGATATGATAATAGATATGACAAAGTAAATAGCTACCCTGTTTTCCCCAAAATAAAACATCCCCTGATAATAAGCCCAATTTTGAGCGCATGGCAATAAGGCAAAAATATAAGATAGAGTCTTATTTTCGGGGAAACACAGTATACAGGACCAGTAGTTCTCAACGTATGACCATAGTTGAGCCCAAAATTTCTGTGGTGAAGTGGGATACTTGTTAAGTGAGTTTGGCTCCATTTTGCAACCTTTCTTACCACAGTTGTTAAGTGAATCACTACAGTTTTTAAATTAGTAAGACAGTTCTTAAGTGAATCTGATTCCCTCGTTGACTTTGCTCATCAGAAGTTAACCAAAGGAGGTCATGTGACACACACACACCCCCGGGAACCCTGCAACTGTCATAAATATGAACCAGTTGCTAAGCATCTGAATGTTGACCATGTGACCATAGGGATGCTGCAATGACCTTAAGTGGATAAAATGGGCATAAGTCACTTTTCCCAGTGTTGTCATAACTTTGAATGGTCACTAAAAGAACTGTTGTAAGTGTTCTGCCCCAGCTACGGATCCCAAAGAACACAGCACACACAAAGTTTGTACAAAAATTAATTTACTAAAATAACTCAGTCTTTTTCAAAACAAAGGCTGTTAAGAAACTTTCTTAACAGCCTACAAGAAACCAAAGATAAAGTAATCACAATCTTACTAAGGATGGCAGAAAGCCCGGAAGCAATTTGCAGAGAATCCAGACGTGAAGTAGAGTGAACTAAAGTTGTTCCCTACAAATGTCTTCAGTTGCCATTCCTCCTTAAATAGGCTAAGGGAGTGGCCAATTAGCCCCAAGCCTTACTCTCGAGGAGACCTCCTCCTGAGGAGCCACTCCTGCCTTTTGGTAGTTCTTCATGCCCGTGTATCGAGAAGAGGCTCCTCCTCTTCGTCCTCTTCACTTATAGGAGCTTCTGGAGGTTCTGAAGGCCCTGGCTGAATCCCTGCCTCTGGCAACACATCTTCTCCAGCCTCCTCATTGTCTGACTCAAATGCCAGCTGCATAGACTGCTGGCGCAAAACCACACCAGCCTCCTCGCTCTCAGAATCAGTTACAATCCGCACAGGCCACTGACGGGCCACAACAGTAAGTCGAGGACTACCTGTACCAAATACTGAATATTACTAATATCTAAACACAGGCTTACAGAAAATTCTTGGTTACCTCCAAAATATTCATGAACCAAGATTACCCAGCTTGATTAGAAACAGGAAAATTGTTTCAAAATATTTATCTATCTGTCTGTCTATCTATCTATTTATCCATCCATTCATTCATTGGCCGCCCATCTTACCAGGGGGTAACTCTGCATATATATTAATATTCAACAAGAGATGGATTAAGACATTTGATTTTTAGTAGCTCATATAATTATGTAGAGGCACACACAAGGATTATGGTGATGAACATACAATAACGAACCAATTAAATGAACAACTTTTGTCATTTAGCGCTACCCAGAGATCTACGCTAGAGCCTGGTATCATCTCAACAACGTTAATAAATATATTTGGTTTCTTGCCAATCTTGTTCTTTTTTGGTCTGGTATTGTTTATCTGATTTTGTATTGTTGTTTGTTTTCAAAAGTTTTATCTATTATAAACTTCCCAGAGTTACTAGGAGCTGGGCAATATATAAATTTAATAAATTGTTGTTATTATTTAAACATCTTTCTGAACTGGTAAATTTTAATTCTACCAGACTGAAAATGAGGCTTGTCAGATGTTTATTTTATTTATTTATTTATTTATTGGTTCTATTTATATGCCACCCTTCTCCGGAGACTCAGGGCGGCTTACAATGCGTTAAGCAATAGCCTTCATACTTTTGTATATACCTGCTTAGTGGGGCTTTCGCCCCCTCCCCAGTGGTGTTCTTTTTTATACAAAGTCAGCTTATTGCCCCCACAATCCGGGTCCTCATTTTACCTACCTCGAAAGGATGGAAGGCTGAATCAACCTTGAGCCTGGTGAGATTTGAACTTGCAGTAATTACAGGCAGCTGGTGCTACTTAACAGCACTTTAGTCTGCTGCGCCACCAAGGCTCTTTTCTGTTACATCTTTTCTATCCTGCTCTACGGAGTGGAGAGTTGGTTTCTGACAGAAAGCCACTTGAAGAGATCAGAAGCATTTGAAATGTGGATTTACAGGCGGCTGTATAAGTTGGGTTGACAAAATCAGAAATGAGGAGGTGATAAGCCGCCTGGGAAAGCCAAGGGAAATCATCAAAACCATTAAAAAGTGAAAGTTAGAATATTTTGGACATGTATTAGTATTAGTATTAGTATTTATTAAATTTTTATACCGCCCCCTCTCCCAAAGGACTCGGGGCGGTGAACAGCCAGAATTAAAAACACACAATACAAATATTAAAATACATTAAAACAAAATTAAACTATCTTTGGCTTCTCCAATTTAAAACCCCTTACCCATAAAATTTACCCAATTAAAAATTTAACCCAGCCCGGCTTGCTGAAATAAAAAAGTCTTCAGGGCCCGGCGGAAGGTCCGGAGGTCCGGGATTAGTCGTATCCCTGGGGGTAGCTCATTCCAGAGGGCGGGTGCCCCCACAGAGAAGGCTCTTCCCCGGGGGGTCGCCAGCTGACATTGCCTGACAGACGGCACCCTGAGGAGGCCCTCTCTGTGGGAGCGTGTTGGCTGGTGGGAGTTTATTGGAGGCAGAAGGTGGTCTCGTAAGTAACCGGGTCCTAAGTCATGGAGCGCTTTGAAGATGAGAACCAACACCTTGAAGCGCACTCAGAAGACCACTGGAAGCCAATGCAGCTCGCGCAGGAGAGGTGTCACGTGGGAGCGCCATGTCGCCCCCATAAGTACCCGCGCGGCCGCATTCTGCACCAGTTGGAGCCTCCGAGTGCTCCTCAAGGGGAGCCCCATGTAGAGAGCATTGCAGTAGTCGAGGCGGGAAGTAACGAGAGCATGAGTGACCGTGCATAGGGAGTCCCAATCCAGAAAGGGGCGCAACTGGCGTATCAGGCGAACCTGATAGAAAGCCCCTCTGGCCACGGCCGTCATATGCTCTTCTAAAGACAGCCGTGCGTCCAGGAGGACACCCAAGTTACGCGCCCCCTCCGTGGGGGCCAATGTCTCGCCCCCAATAGTCAGCGATGGCACCAGCTGACTATATCGGGACGCCGGCAGCCACAGCCACTCAGTCTTGGAGGGATTGAGTCGGAGCCTGTTCCTCCCCATCCAGACCCGCACGGCCTCCAGGCACCGGGACATCACTTCAAGGGCATCGTTGGGGTGGTCTGGGGTGGAGATGTGATGCCACACCTGGAAAAATACGGCATCCTTCACTTAATCCTCCAGGGAAAGATGGAAGGAAAACAAGGTCCAGGCAGAAGAAGAACATCATGGCTTCAAAACCTAAGGGACTGTTTTGGACAAAACTCAACGACACTTTTTCATGTGGCTGCTGATAAAAATAGGATTGCCAACATGATCGCTGATGTCCGATGGCAGATATGGCACAACAACAAGAATTCCACCAGAAAAGTGCCCCATGCGTTGAAATTTTGCTCACATGGATGGTTTTCTTTCAGAAACAAGGGAGCTGGCTTTTTCACCCAAATGAGAAGAATGTTTTATTTCTGCGTTATTTCCCCATATTACACTGCCCATCAATTCCATTCCTCTTAAACCCAGTTTTAAGTATGGAAATTTTCTAAAATTAATTTTAAATTCTGCACGTGTTGATGCAATGGGATTAGGTTGTGGCAGTTTTGAGTTCCATCTAGTCACCATTGAGTGGGTGGCTGCGGGGATATAAAATCAGATACTGTGCAAAGGTGACCATTAATAAATGAAATCAATCTGTCAATCTGCTTATACCTTGCTATTCCGTTGAAAAATGCTCCTGAAGCTCATAAGTGCAGTGTTTCAAAACAAATCCATTTAAAATAAATTGTAAGTCAGAAACAATGCGAAGTCCTCATAAAAGAAAGTATCAAATATGTTAGAAACTCTTGGGTGACAAACCAGTGAGGCAAAACTCACACTGTTTATGGAAAGGCAGGCCACAGGTTTTGACATATTATTTATTATTTAGTTAGTTAGCATATTTATATACTACTTCCCCGCATTATAAATCTTGAAGTAGTTTATAGTCATTTAAAACACCAAAAAAAGAGGGACACTAAATCAGTATGAAATGGGGTTAAATGATATGCTCACTTGAAAAAGTGAATGAAGTAAAGAAAACTTGAGAGAAAGCCAACATTGATTGAAATGTGTTATTTCACACAATATTATCTAGTGGTTCTTTAATCGATGAACCTCAGTTATGAAAATGTATATTCTGTGAATGCCACAATTATTCATTTGGTATTCGCAGATGGAGAAGAGCCATTTCTTTAATAGGGTCAGGAAAGATTTAATAGTAGATACTTCATGAATGTCAGAAGGAAGAGCCTCTAAAAGAGAAAGTTCCCACCCATGAGTGACTACAAGAAGGAGGGGCTCTTTAGTTGTTGCCAGATTTGGGAGAACCTTAACATTGATTGATTAATTGATTTGACTCATATGGCCTTCACCAAGGACATCAGCCTGGCAATCATGGCTGTGGTTGTGAATGTTTGAGGGACTGCCGCAAAGAAGAAGGAGTCAACTTACCGTACTTTTCGGAGTATAAGACACACTTCCCCCCACACTAAAAGAGGGTGGAAATGTTGGTGCATCTTATAAACTAAATACAGCCATTTTTGGCCTCCCAAAACCCCGGCCTGCATGTTCACTTTTTGCCAAAAACAGGCCCGTTTTTCACAAAAATGGGATGCACAGAGGATTTGGGAGGCCTGCAGAGTGCTCCTGGTGGCTGAGGAGGGCAAAACGTAACGCGTGGGGAGGTTGGGAGGCCAAAAATGGGTCCTTTTTGTGAAAATGGGTCCATTTTTTGCAAAAACGGGGGTGTTTTGCCCTCCCCAGACCTCAGGAGAACTCTTCAGGCTTCCCAAACCCTCTGCACACCCCATTTTTCACATAAACGGAGTGTGCAGAGGGTTTGGGAAGCCTGAAGAGTGCTCCTGGGGGGGCGGGGAGGGCAGAAATGTTTTTTTTTCTTGTTTACCTCTTCGAAATCTTGGTGCATCTTATACTCCCATGTGTCTCATAGTCCAAAAAATATGATAGTTGCCAAAGCACCAGAAGGCAGGACAAGAAAGAATGGATGGAAACTAATCAAGGAGAGAAGCAACCTGGAATTAAGGAGAAACGTCCTACCAGTGAGAACGATCAACCAGTGGAACAGCTTGCCTTCAGAAGTTCTGGGTGCTCCATCACTGGAGTTTTTAAGAAGACACTGGACAGCCACTTGTCTGAAATGGTGTAGGGTCTCCTGTTTGAGAAGGGGGTTGGACTAGAAAACCTCCAAGTGCCTCTTTATTATTCTCTGACTGATTGAAAGTTGGATCTTAAAAAAGCAAGACAGGAAGAAAATCAACTCATTTGAGCTGTGGTGCTGGAGAAGGCTTGGGAATATTCCTTGCATAGCAAAGATGACTAAGAAGCAAGTATTGGAACACATAACATCAGAAGACATGTCACTGGAATGCAAAATCACCAAACTCACTCACTCACTTACTTTGGGCATGTCATGTTGGGGAATTCACTGGAAAAACAATTATACTTCAAAGAATTAGTGGTAAAAGGAAATCACACTGCCAAAGAACATAGTGGTTGGACATCATCAAAGCTGACATCAGCCAGAACATAGGAAAACTCAAAGAAGTAGAACAAGATCAGAAGAAATGGGGAGCCCTGGCCCACAGAATCGCCAAGAGTTGGACATGACTGAGTGGATAACATCATCATCGTCGTCATCATAATCATCATGCCTTTTGAATGACATGTAGCTCTAGATGTGTTACATGGATGAATGCATACTATCCACACCACTGCATTCTTCTGCAACACCCAGATGCAATTTCTGAGTGGTCTTCAAGGACAACCCTATTTGTAGCACATCGCATTAGTTGAAAGTAGAGTGAAAGCATGAGTGATAATGTTTAGGGCCTCTTGGTCTCTGATGCAATGTGCACATAGAGAAGCAATTGGGGGGTGGGAGGAGAGTTTTGACAATACAGAGCTTTCCCAGACAGAGGCATGGATTTGGCAGCCTCAAGTTGGATGGGGGAGGAAGGAAGAGATTCAGAGTAGCCACATCCTACAATCTCTCAAGAGATCTTGAGAGTTGTAAAGGTTACAACTTTAGTCTGGCAAGATACTGTTTGCTAAAGATCAAGATAAAGGTTCCCATCGCACATATGTGCTAGTCGTTCCTGACTCTAGGGGGCAGTGCTCATCTCCGTTTCAAAGCCGAAGAGCCAGCGCTGTCCGAAGACGTCTCCATGGTCAGGTGGCCGGCATGACTAAATGCCAAAGGCGCACGGAGCGCTGTTACCTTCCCACCAAAGGTGGTCCCTATTTTTCTACTTGCATTTTTTACGTGCTTTCAAACTGCTAGATTGGCAGAAGCTGGGACAAGTAATGGGAGCTCACCCCATTACACGGCACCAGGGATTTGAACCGCTGAACTGCCAACCTTTCCATTGACAAGCTCAGCCACTGAGCCACTGCGTCCCTTTTTGCTATGTATTTTGTTTGCTACTTTATTTTGCTATTTTATTTTGCTATTTTATTTTGCTATGTATTTTGTTTAATTGTATAAACAATTAAAGGATTGAATGTGATTGGATCTTGCTGTGTCATCTTTGGGCTTCGACTTGACGTAGTTTGGACATAGGTGCAACTAACACAGAAAAGAGATGTAAAGGCTCTTCTAGGCTCCTAAAGCAACAATCAAGAGTTTAGAAGATTCTCAAACTGTGCACCAGTTCTGTCTGAAGGTATGCTACCCCATTCAGTCCCAGTTCCTGAAGATCCCAGAAGACTAACCCCTCCCTTTTGAGTCTGTCCCTCCCCATTCAAGTACTTATAGCTTTCAGACACCAAGAAAGCATTTGATGGCATCCCTTGGTCAGTCCATACATGGTTGATCCATAGCACCAACTGTATTTAAATTAGCATACAGGGTTTAGAAATGGCCCCATAGAGTCCTTGAAATAATCCAATTCCCCAACTCAGAATGACTGAAAATTGACCAGGAGTCCTATGCTCATCAAAATCCAAGTCGTGAAGTTTCTTGGAGGCATCTGTCCAGACTTCTGAGAGAAACCATCTCATTGAACCAGGGGGAGCTGTATGTGTTATCCAGCTTCATCTTAAAGAGAGAAGAAAAGTTTCAACTAAGAGTTGTGCTTGTTTTCAGTTTTGATTTGTTTTAAAACAAAGCTGTTGGGGGGCTGCCAGCCAGCCAGCCATTGTGGATTAGTTACTTGAGTTCTGAGCAAATTTGTTCAAAAGCAGAGACGGCCATAAGATCCCCTTTTATTTCAAGCTTCTGCTTTGCCTCAGGACAACTTCACTATTTGGTTTTTCACCTCATCCTATTTCCACTGTTGCTCCTTGACACAGTTCAGTGAAAGAGAAGGCGAGTTTAATTCCTTCCATGTGTCCCACAACACCCTTCCATCTCTCTCCTTCTCCTTTAATTGGACAGGGGTTGTGGTTAAAGTGTTATTAGGGTTCATGGCAAAAAGGACAAAGAGGGCAATAAAACATATACCTCCTGCCACCCCTTCTCCAGAGTCCTGAAGCTCTGGCTTCCTCTTTCCCTCGGAATTAAATAGAGGTGCATCAGGGACCCACCATAGCAGAGTGGGCATCAGGGGTGAAATGCTCCCAGTTCGGACCGGATCGCCTGATCCGGTAGTGATGGCGGCGGGTGGTTCGGAGAACCAGTAGCAAAAATCCCTGCGCCCCCTCCTCCCCCCATGCCCAGCTGAGCCGCACGATCATCAGAGGCTTTTTTTTTTACTTTTAAAAGCATTTTTTCTACAACCTCTTCCAACGAAAAAATGCTTTTAAAAGTAAAAAAAAAAGCTTCTGATGATCGTGCAGCTCAGCTGGGATCGTCAGAGGCTTTTCAAAGCATTTTTTTCTGCAACCTCTTCGGCCAAAGAGGTGATAAAAAAAAAGACTTTGAAAAGCCTCTGACAATCCCAGCTGAGTTGCCTAATCGGCAGAGGCTTTTCAAACCATTTTTTTGCAATCTCTTCAGCCAAAGAGGTTGTAGAAAAAATGTGTTGAATTATTATTATTATTATTATTATTATTATTATTATTATTATTATTATTATTATTGTTGTTGTTATTATTATTATTATTATTATTATTATTATTATTATTATTATTATTATTATTTTATTTCTATACCGCCCTTCTCCCGAAGGACTCAGGGCGGTGTACAGCCAATTTAAAAACACAAGACACAACAATGATTAAAAATTAAAATAATTAAATAGATTTGGCCAGTTTAAAACCCCAAAAATTTAAAATACCCAAATTTAAAATCATTATGTTGATAGCCCGGCCTGGCGGAACAACAGGGTCTTCAGTGCACAGCGAAACACCCGGAGGTCGGAGATCTTATGTATTTCCGGGGGCAGTTCATTCCACAGGGCTGGGGCTCCCACAGAGAAGGCCCTCCCCCTGGGTGTTGCCAGCCGACATAACTTGGCCGATGGCACCCTTAGGAGACTCTCTCTGTGGGAGCGAACTGGCTGGTGGGAGGCTACTGGTGGCAGAAGTCGGTCTCGAAGGTACTTGGGTCCTATGCCATGGAGCGCTTTAAAGGTGGTAACCAACACCTTGAATCGCACCCGGAAGACCACTGGGAGCCAGTGCAGCTCGCGCAGGAGGGGTATCACACGGGCACAACGAGTTGCGCCCATAACCACCCGCGCGGCCGCATTCTGGACCAGTTGGAGCCTCCGAGTGCTCTTCAAGGGGAGCCCCATGTAGAGAGCATTACAATAAGCCAACCAGGAGGTAACAAGGGCATGAGTGACCGTGCGCAGGGTCAGATGACCTCCCAGTTTTTTTTAAAAAAAGTTGGCCACGCCCACCCAGTAACATTACCCCCACCACCAAGCCACATCCCCAGAACTGGTAGTAACAAATTTTACATTTCACTCCTGGATAGAATCCCTTTGATAGAAGGGATAGGGATAGAATCAAAATCACAAGAAGTGTTAATACCACTTACAAGTGATATTTTAGCCTTCAGTCCCCTAATCATCTTCATTGCTCTTCTCTGCACTCTTTCTAGAGTCTCAACATCTTTCTTTTTATTGTTATTGTGGCAACCAAAATTGGATGCAATATTCCAAGTGTGGTCTTACCAAGGTGCTTTTCTGGAAGGCAACTGGACTTTCTTGGGCTTTTTTTTTGTTTGTTTCCCTTGAAAATGTTATGCCTCTCATCCAAGAAGCTTCTTCAGTTCTGATCTGAAGAAGCTTCTTGGATAAAAAAAAAAGCAAAATGTTTTCAAGCATCTTTTGGTTCCCCACTATTGTACCACCATTGAAATTTCCTTCAAGGAGAAAATCATGCATGTAAAACAGCTAATAATAGCATCGGTTCAAATTAGGGTACTTCCAGGCTGCCCATCTCTTCTTATTAATTAGCAACTTCACATATTGGGCACATCTGGGACTCTTTTTTCGGAGACGTATTTCCTCTCCTTTAGCAATGGACAAGAGGTCATCCATGGGACAGATGAGCTTCCTGTCTTCCAAAACTGATAAGAGGTTTCTCTGTGAGAAGGTCACGAAGGGCAAAGACCATTTTCTGAAAGAACCTCAGAAAAATTCACCCCTAGAGAAGGTTGGTCATGTTGCAAGTGAGCCTCCATTCAACTCTGAGAGTCATTGAAAGAGCCACCAGGCATTTGAGGATCGTTTCTAGCTTCCTGTGAGGAACAAGGAGTTACCAAGAGCAACAATCGTTTCCTTTGGCCTGAGATGAGAAGCCAAGATGAAGAAAGAACTGTGATGACAGGAAGTTTTTTTTTTCCTCCCCTTGTGCTTATAATGAAAGAACCTGGGATCAGACACGATGAGACGGATAAAAGGAAATACTTCTTCGTTTTAAGAATAGCCAAACTATCAAATTTTTTAGAAAATATTGAGATACTATATGAAAGTTGGACCATAAGAAAGGCTGAGTGCCAAAGAATTGAGGCCTTTTAACTCTGGTGCTGGAGAAGACACCTGCGAGTCTCTTGAACTGCAAGGCGATCAAACTGGTCAGTCCTAGAGGAGATCAACCCTGACTGCTCGTTAGAAGGTCAGACCCTGAAGATGAAACTCAGATACTTTGGCCACCTAATGAGAAGGAAGGACTCACTGGAGAAGAGCCTAATGCTGGGAAGGATTGAAGGCAAAGGCACCATGGGCTGATCCTTCACTGTTTCCAGGGTGGCCCCACGGGTCAGATCTAAGCACCCTGTTGGCCAGATCTGGGCTCCAGGCCTTGAGTTTGACACCCCTGGATTAGAAGGTCTCCAATGACCTTCTATGATAACCAATACACAATCTGGGTAGTATTTGTTCTTCTGAAGGAAAGAAAGAATCTGGGATTGAAATAGACAGTACTGGTAACATTTTCTAAATTGTGTGGGATCGTTGGGGAGTGTCTTCCTGTCTTTAAATCCACAAAATAGTTGTTTAAGGTTGTCCAGGCAACTGTGTAACATTAGATGTCCATCCCAAGTAGGGCCAAACAAGAAACTTTGTGACGTTGATTTTCAAACAACAACCAGAAAATATCACAAGCCCCCCATAAAATTTAAAAGGTAATTGCGACATCTACACACCCCAAGAGTACAATCTTGATTTTGTGTGTGTGTGTGTAAAAAATCAAGTTGAAGGTTAATCGGGAAATATTTTTTTCCAAAATTGGGAGGCTCAACAAAACAAATATATTGTCATTTCTTGGAGATCATGGTTCCTTTCAGCCACACGATGAGACACCTCAGTCTTTCACAGTTCCAAGAGGCTGAAAAATCACCACATCAGAGGAGTTTCCCTTAAAATATAGAGCAGGATGTCTAACCTTGGCAACTTTAAGACTTCAAAATTCTAGAAGTTGAAATCCACAAGTCTTAAAGTTGTCAAGGTTGGACACCCCAATATAGAGTCAGAGACAGGCAAGAAAACCAGCTTGAAGAGAGAAACTTTATTTGGGAAGCACTGTATTCAGAATTCAAAATAGACTAGAGCTGGAAGGGACATCAGAGGTCTTCTAGTCCAACCCCTTGCTCAAGAAGGTGACCCTATACCAGTGATGGCTAACCTTTTTGCCATCGAGTGCCAAAAGCGGGGGAGCATGGGGGGGTCACACACATGCGTGCCCACACCCATAATTCTACGTGCCCTGCCCCCCGTGCATGTGTGCGCAACCCCCTGTGCTCCCCCACTTTTGGCACGTGATGGCACAGTGGGCTACTGGACTTCCGGTGGGACCGGAAGTCAGGAAATGGGCTGTTTCCGGCCTCCAGGGGGGTGGGGAAGGCTGTTTTCACCCTCCCTAGGCTCCTAGAAAGGCTCTGGAGCCTGGGGAGAGTGAAAAACAGGCCTTCCCCACTCTCCCCGGAGGCCCTGTGGAGGCTGGAAACAGCGTGTTTCCTGACTTCCGGTGGACCCAGAAGGCCCAAAAATTAGCTGGCGGCCGCACGCATGCACGGCGGAGCTCAGCTTGTGTGCCCACCAATATGGCTCCGTGTGCCACCTGTGTCACGCGTGCCATAGGTTCACCATTCACGGCCCTATAACATTTCATACAAGTGGCTGTCCAGTCTCTTCTTAAAAACCTCCAGTGATGAAGCACCTACAACTTCTGGAGGCAAGCTGTTCCATTGGTTAATTGTTCTCACTATTAAGAAGTTTCTCATTAATTCCAGATCGCTTCTCTCCTTGATTAGTTTCCATCCATTGGTTCTGGTGCTTTGGAGAATAAAGCACCTTTCTTTGTGGCAGCCCCTCAAAGAGTGGAATATGGCTATCATGTCACCCCTAGTCCTTCTTTTCTCTAAACTAGCCAAACCTAAATCCTGCAAATCTTCTTCATATGTTTTTAGTCAGGCCTTTCGTCATCTTAGTTGCTCGTCTTTGCACTTTTTCCAAACGCTCAACATTTTTTCTGTAATGTGGTGACCAAAACGGGATGCAGTATTCCAGGTGCAGCCTTACTAAGGCTTTATAAAGCGGTACTAATACTTCATGTGATTTTCCTTTTTTGAAGATGAGATGTTGATCTACTTGGCTTTCTGGACAGATAAACAGGAGGTCAGATTCTCTGTGTGAATTTTATCACCAGGTTCTTTACCATATAATCTCTATCTTTTTAAAGATATTGACCTGGGTTTAATGGATTTTTGGAAGATTGTTTGTTTTCTCATCCCATCTTCTCTTTCCTGTTGCCTTTCTTCTGACAGCCAAATAAATACAGAAGTTTTTACCTCCAGCACTAGCTACACCCCACACACATTGTAGGTAATTGTTTTGAGATTTATGGACTGTGAGTTGCCATTGTTCAGCTTTTATTGAATCAACATTCTGTAAATAATGCTGAAGTGAAGATGTGGGGGATGAAAACAGTGGGAGGAGGCATTGAAGAGTGTCTTTTGGGGTGGGTGGGGGGAATGAATGGTCAGATTGGTTTAGATGGAATTAGCCATGTGAAGAGAAAATACCAGGAGCTGATTTGTAAAATTGATATTGCTGTTGGGACTGTGAGAGGAACAGAAAAGGAGAAGATCGAAAGGATTATTGACCTTCAGTTGTTGGGTCACACTAGTGCTAAGTTTGGGATTGGAGGTGAATTTTTTGAGAAAAAGAAAAAAAAAGGAAGGATGATAACTAAGATCAATATGAGCAAAGGAGGGGGTGAAGCAGTGGTGAAATCCAATTTTTTTAAACTACTGGTTCTGTGGGTGTGGCTTGGTGGACGTGGCAGGGGAAGGATACTGCAAAATCTCCATTCCCACCCCATTCTGAGAGAAGGATACTACAAAATCCCCATTCTTTCCCCACTCCTGGGGGAAGGATATTGCAAAATCTCCATTCCCACCCGATTCTGAGGCCAGCCAGTGGTGGCATGTGCCAGTTCTCTCAACTATTCAAAATATCTGCTACCGGTTCTCTGAACTCCTCAAAATTTCCACTACCGGTTCTCCAGAACCTGTCAGAACCTGCTGGATTTCACCCGTGGGGTGAAGAGAGAAAGAGACAGACAGCAAAAGAGACAGAGAAAGAGAGAGAAAGGAGGAGAGAGAAGAGAGAGATGGAGAGAAAGAGAGAGTGAAAGGGAGGGAGAGTGGGGGAGAGAAAGAAAGAGAAAGTACATATGTGTGTGTGTGAGAGAGATGGAGAGGTAGAGAGAAAAAGAGAGTGAAAGAGAGAGCAAGAGAGATGGAGAGATAAAGAGAGAGTGAAACAGAGAGCGAGAGAGCAAAAGAGACAGAGAAAGAGAGAGAAGGAGAGAGAAAAGAGAGATAGAGAGAAAGAGTAAAAGGCAGGGAGGGAGGGAGATGAAGAGAGAGAGAGAGAGAGAAAGAGAAAGAGAAAGCACATATGTGTGTGAGAGAGAGATGGAGAGAGGTAGAGGAAAAAGGAGAATGAAAAAAGAGAGCAAGAGAAAGAGAGAGAAAGGGAGAGAGAGAAAAGAGATGCAGATGGAGAGAAAGAGGGTAAAAGGTGAGGAGGGAGAGAGATGGAGAGAGAAAGAGAGAGAAAACGGAGAGTGAAAGAAAGAGAGCAAAAGAGAAAGAGGGAGAGAAAGGGAGAGAGAGAAAAGAGATGCAGATGGAGAGAAAGAGAGGGTAAAAGGTGAGGAGGGAGAGAGATGGAGAGAGAGAGAGAGAAAACGGAGAGTGAAAGAAAGAGAGCAAAAGAGAAAGAGAGAGAGAAAGGGAGAGAGAAAAAGAGATGGAGATGGAGAGAAAGAGTAAAAGATGAGGAAGGAGAGAGATGGAGAGAGAGAGAGAGAGAGAAAGAGAGAGAGAGAGAGGCTTTGCCACAGCACATCCCCCAAGCAAGATGTGATTTCAGCATGCCTCACCTTCTTGGATCACAAATGAAATACGCCTTCCTGTACTCACACACAGGAGGAATGGAGTGATGCAATATGTAGTTTGCAAAAGCCCCTTCTCTGGAAACCTCAGCTGCCAGTTAATCCACTTACCAACACAAGGGACTCTATATTAGTTCATTAAGCTTTCAGGGGTTCATGTTCTGGCAAGACTTTAGCATGGCAAATCCAACGCCTTGATGAGGAACAAACATTGATCTCTGTCTCCTTCAGATGTTGCCTCCCTAACCAGTGGTGGGTTGCTCCCAGTTCTGTCCAGTTCTTGCGAACCAGTAGTAAAAGTGCCAGGGGGCTCTGCCCACCCGAACGTCATAAATGGCGATCTGCGCACGTGCAGAAGCGCGTGTGTGCTCCCGTTGTAAACCGGTAGTAAAGGTAAGTAGAACCCACCCCTGTCCCTAACTGAATACTTATTTGAATATTGGATTGTAACTCGCCCACCCCAAGAGTTTATAATTCCTCTGTGATAGATTTTTAATGTTGTAAACCTCCTGGAATCACCTGTGTGCAAGTTGGGTGACCATGTTAATTTGTTTAACAAATAAATAAAAACTCATTTTCTTTCACCGTGCCTATTAGGGTTTATTTTCCAGACCTCTAAGTAGCCTCTTCCTCCTCAGTAACCTCTTCTGAACTTGCTATAATTTGTTTCTGAGCTTCCGTGTCCTTAGAACTGGACCCAGGACTCCAAATGGAGTCTGACCAAGGCAGAATAGAATAGAACAGTTTGGTGTAGTGGTTAAGGCAACAAGCTAAAAACCAGGAATCTGTGGGTTCGAGTCCCACCTTAGACATGAAAGTTGGCTGGGTCACATTGGTCCAATCACCAGGAGATGGTGAGTTCTAGTCCTACCTTAGGCATGAAAGTTGCCTGGGTGACTTTGGGCCAATCCCCAGGAGACGGTGAGTTCTAGTCCTGCATCAGATATGAAAGCCAGCTGGGTGATTTGGGGCTAGTACCTGTCTCTCAGCCCAACCCACCTCACAGGATAGTTGTTGGAAAAATGGGAGGAATATTGTGTATGTTCCCACCTTGAGTTATTTATAAGAATAATAAAGGTGGGATACAAATTAAATAAATAAATGAACAGTAGAACACTAGATCTTCCTAGTATCACCTGAAGAAGCCAAGAACTGAGGACCTGTAGATGACCCTAGGGAGGGTCAAACACATCATAAATCTTGAGTCTTTCGCACCTACAGGTGCTCCCTCCCTTCCTCTCTCTCCTTTCTCTCTCTCTCTCATCTACCTGTCTGTCTGTCTGTCTGTCTGTCTAATCTACCAATTTAATCTAATCTAATCTAATCTAATCTAATCTAATCTAATCTAATCTAATCTACCTACCTAATTTAATTTAATCTAACCTAACCTAACCTAATCTAATCTACCAATCTAATTTAATCTAATCTAATCTACCTACCTACCTACCGACCAATCTAATCTAATCTAATCTACCAACCTAACCTAACCTAACCTAATCTAATCTAATCTAATCTAATCTAATCTAATCTAATCTAATCTAATCTAATCTAATCTAATCTAATCTACCTACCTACCTAATAACTATTTACCTGCCTATCTATCTACTATCCCTGGACTCCTGATTTTCTGTGCTTGACCGGACTTTTTCTACAGAGAGCATTTGCAACACTGCTGGTAATAATATCTTATTCCTAGGCCCTATCCTAACACCCTGGGTTATGTCTCCTTACATTGTTTATCCAGCAGGGCATTGCATCACCTTTCCTATCAATCTTCTCCAAACTTGGTGCAATCCAGATGAGGTGAAATCTCAGCTCCCCCAAACTTTCATCCCTCATAACTCAGCCTCTCCGCAGGGCACAACATTGAGGGGAAAAAATTGCTGAACATGGCTAATACATAGCCATGGGGAGTCCTGTCATAGCTCAGACACTTCTGTAAATATATACTGCCGCGCGGGAACGAACCATCTCTTATATGGTAAAACAAATGACAGCAAAGAGCTGTGTTTAGGCCACGTGCCCAGTTTCTCTTGTTCTGTGAATAAACATTTTACTTTTCTCTGCTTCCAGTCCACAACCAAAATAGGAGACCTCTGTCTAAAATTAAACAGGGCTCTTTCATCTTCAGGATATTTGGAGTTGTAATTTCAAGCAAGGCCCCTTTTGAAAAAGAGTCAGAGAGTGGTGGGGGGCAGGAGACCCCTCTTTTCAAGTAACAGAGTCTCAGGAATTTTTGGGCTGGCTGCCCTCACCCAGATCAAGAGGAGGTTTTCAAGGCGGGAAACAATTTTTCTCTTCCGTTTATCCTCCTTTTGGTCATTTTCACTCTACTTTGGCCAAGATTTTCTTTGTGAAAATGCGTGAGGAGCACCGGTTTAATTGTTTGAACATCAAGTAATAATGTCAGACTCATCCAGTTCTCTTCAGGATTCTCTTTGAACAAGGGAGATGACAGAAGGGGAAAAGAAAAATCAGCGACACTGTCTTGAACTGCAACAGGAAATTCCCTAAATCTTTTCTCTCTTAAAAAGGTTACTTGTTCTTTAAACAAAGGGAGGGAGAGGGGAACTTTTAACTAAGAGCCTTCAAAAACCTTTGTTTTTCAGTCGAACAAACTATATCAAGTCTTCTCTATTCTACCTCCAAAAATATGATCTGCCTCAGGGTTATTTGTAAGATATTGTAAAAAGAAAAGTCGAGACATTCGGCAATTGCAATAATGTGAAATCGGAGTTTTCTGCCTGGTTTTTATATGTAATGCTTCAGTGGCATCATTATAGCCGCCATCTTGATTTTTTGTTTTGTTTTGTTTTTAAACCATATCCCGTGGGCTTCCTGATCTGTCTTCAGGTGAGAAGGACAAGATATCCCAGAGGTATCATTTTTTTATTTGATTTTTATCCTGCTTTTATATTTTTTTTAAATAAATAACTCAAGGCAACAGAGACACCTAATACCTATATTTTGCACAACAACTCCTGTGAGATCGGATGTGCTGAGGAAGAGGGACTGACCTAAAGTCACCCAACTAGCTTTCATGCCAAAGGCAGGACTAGAACTCACAGTCCCTGGCGATGGGCTCAAAGTTATCCAGCTGGCTTCCATGCTTAAGGCAGGACTGGAACTCAAGGTCTCCTGATTCCTGGCTAGCACCTGAGCTATTAGACCAAACACTCACTCTCTCTTTGTAGCAGAAGGGAAGGTGCATGTTCGAACAGAACACAAAATAATGTTCTATGTTCCATTCTATGTTCTGTTTATGTTCCATTCACATATGCCAGAGGTGTCAAACTCGATTTCATTGAGGGCCTCATCACAGGGGTGAAATGCTCCCGGTTTGGACCGGATCGCCCAATCCGGTAGCGATGGAGGCAGGTGGTTCGGAGAACTGGTGTTCTGTCCCCGTCCCACACATGCACACAAACAGACAGCTGGGGGTTAAATAAACTGGCAGACAACCAATTCTTCCAATAAGATGCTTGGCAGCAACCCAGTGGCTGCTTGCCAAGAACTTTTACTCAATAAACAAAATACACACAGTCAAGAATTGTCCATTTCGTAAAATAAATCCAAGGCCGATAATGTTGTTTCCAAAGATGCAATGTGACTCGATAGTAGTTAGTTTTGTCCGTCACAGAGCCTGAATGGCCACCTCACCCCCTTTTATATCCTGTGGGGTGTGGTCCAGTGACTCAGCCTAATCTCTGACACACCTTTTCTTCTGTAGCGCGCGCTTATCTCTGCGACGCTGCCGAGGACTCATTACCCTCATCACTGTCACCTCTGGCTGCATGGACGTGCTTGGCCCCGGCCCTATCTCTTGCCCTTCAGCAGACACCGAAGGCATTGCCAGAGAGGAGGGTCCTGGAGAGGGAGGCCTGGCCAACTCCTCTCCTTCACTCTCGGAGTCCTCTCCTGACGATGACACAGGCTCAGGTAACGGAGCCACAACAACTGGCAACAAAAGTCCCTGCCCCCCCCCCATTGCCCAGCTGAGCCGCGCAATCATCAGAGGCTTTTTTTTATTTGTAAAAGCATTTTTTCTACAATCTCTTTGGCCGAAAAAATGCTTTTAAAAGTAAAAAAAAAAGCCTCTGATGATCGTGCGGCTCAGCTGGGATCATCAGAGGCTTTTAAAAGCATTTTTTCTACAACCTCTTGGATAGGTTATAGAAAAAATGTTTTTAAAAGGAAAAAAAGCCTCTGCCAATCAGGCAAGTCAGCTGGGATCATCAGAGACTTTAAAAAAAAGAAAAGAAAAGAAAGCTTCTGCCGATCAGGCAAATCAGTTGGGAACGTCAGAGGCTTTAAAAGCCTTTTTTTACAACCTCTTCAGCTGAAGGGGTTGTAGAAAAAATGGTTTCAAAAGTAAAAAAAAAAAGTTGGCCACGCCCACTCAGTCATATTACCACCCACCCCCCACCCCCACCAAGCCATGCCCACAGAACCGGTAGTAACAAATTTCAAATTTTACATTTCACCACTGCCGCATCAGGATTGTGTTTGACCTCGGGGGGGGGGGGGGGCGGAGTGGGCATGGCCAGGGTGGGCGTGACCAGATCGACGTCACTTGTGTCGGGGGTGCCTGTGGTGGCCTGAGCGCTCTGCCAGTGAAAACAGATTTCCAAGCTCCATTTTCGGCTGCCACAGCCTCTTGCAACCCTCTGCCAGCGAAAACAGAGCTTGGGAGGGCTGCACATGGCCCTCCCAAGCTCCTTTTCGCTGGCAGAAGCACTGCAGGCTGGTCCTTCACTGTTTCCAGGGCATCCCCCTGGGCCAGATCTGGGCCCCAGGCTTTGAGTTTGACACCCCTGACATATGTCAACCCTTGGTATCTATTTAGAAAGCAAAGATGGCTTCGAGGCAGCTTGTGAAGATAGGAAAGAGGCTGTTGAAGAATGGTCTGCAGCATGGGACAAGCCTGTTTCAGACACCCATTGAGGCAAAAGAGCATCATGTGGTTGATTTTTTTCAAAAAAAATCATTCAGGTTTCATAATGAAAACCAAAGTATCAGGAGAAGTCATCCCAAGCATCACCTAAGAGAAGGCAATGACCACAGAGACATTCAGGAGAAATGGTAGTGATAGTTGCCAGTGCCTTTCTTCAGGAAGACTGGATGGATGGATGGATGAGGGATGGATAGATAGATACATAGATGGTAAATGATGAAGGGATGGACAGAGGGATGGACAGAGGGATAGATGGGCAGAGAGACCTATGGGGGATGGATAGATGGATGATAGATGGATGATAGATGGATGGATGGATGGGTGATGGATGGATGGATGGATGGATGGATGGATGGATGGATGGCCAGATGGCCAGAGGGATAAATGGGCAGAGAGACCTATGGGTGATGGATGGATGGATGATAGATAGATGGGTGATGGATGAATGGATGGATAGATGGATGGATAGATACATATATGATAGATAATGGATGGATGGATGGATGGATGGATGGCCAGAGAGATAGATGGGAAGAGAGACCTATGAGTGATGGATGGATGGATGATAGATGGATGGAAGGATGGGTGATGTATGTATGTATGTATAGATACATATATGATCGATAATGGATGGATGGATGGATGGACGGATGGAAAGATAAACAGACAGACAGACAGAGGGATAATGGATGGATGGATACTACCAAAGTATCCATACTTTGTATGTTTAAAAATTATACATTTATTTATATTGTATATTTTATTTATATTTCATAGTACTCTCCATTAGCCGGACTCAGCCCGGGCTTAGCTTCCCAGCTTGATTTCTATCACAGAAACTACAGGAAAATTTTTGATGGGGATTAAGGGAGGAAAAAAGGTCAGCAGAATTTAGAAAGCGAAGAACGGGATCTTTGCAGCAAGAGAGGACACAACCTTCACTATTCAAAGCAGAAGTCGCCTTGTGCTTAGAGGAAGAAAAAAATTAAATAAATAAATTCACCGTGCCTTGAAGGAGAGAGAAAGTTTTGGCTGAGTGCCTAGGATGAAATGAACTTTCCCCTACAGACACGGTGCCAAAATTTTCGTGAGCAATGTTGCTCTGTCGATTTACTTCATGAAAGGAAGAGCTGCTTGTTGCTTGACAGGTTTCTTAAAAAAAAAAAACACACACACACACACCCCAACAGCATTGGTTCAAACCACATTAGGGTACAGGGACAGGATCTTTGATTTGCAGAAACACACCCACCCACGTACGGAGTGTTCTCTTCCTTGTAATTGAACAGCCTGTGAAATTTTGACGGGGGTTTTCTAGAATCAGGTTCTGTTTCCTTTTCGTGTTTTTCCCTGCCCCCAAATTCAGATCTCCTTGCCAGCAGTGTCAAAAGTTTCCTGTGTTGCCCTTTACTGACACCTGTTGATCGACTTGATGGCCTGATGGAGAGAAAGTGCGTCACTTAGTGGAAATGAATAAATAAAACCTGGCCTTTGCTGGGTCTTGAGGTATATGTTCTTCTGAGCAGTGAGGTCTCCATCAGGTGCAGGCCAAGAATCCCAAGGAATGTGGGTACTGGGTGAACACCTGTCGCGTTTATTTATTTTGTAGAAAACTAGAACATTTTGGAAGAAACAGGAATTGTTTCCCATGCATCCTTGAGAGATAATTTGGGCTGCCCTTGGGGTGTACCTGGAGGCTCCAACTGGTTCAGAATGCGGCCACACGAGTAGTTTATTTATTTATTTATTTATTTATTTATTTGTTTGTTTGTTTGTTTATTTATTTTTCAATTTATATACAGCCCTTCTCCCTGAGGACTCAGGGCGGTGCACAGCCAGAATTAAAAACATGAAATACAAATATTAAAAACAATTAATATATATAAATTTGGCCCAAAAATTTAAAAAACCACAAACCAATTAAACATTTAAAAAATTTAAAAAATTTCTTCCTAAGCCAGCCCGGCTTGCTGGAAAAAGTGGGTTTTAAGGGCACGGCGGAAGGCACTGAGGTCTTGGATTCTCCTTATCTCTGGGGGCAACTGATTCCAGAGGGTAGGTGCCCCCACAGAGAAGGCTTTCCACCTGGGGGTCACCAGCCTACATTGTTTGGCTGATGGCACCCTGAGGAGGCCCTCTCTGTGGGAGCACACGGGTCGCTGAGAGGTCGTCGGTAGCAGCAGGCGGTCTCGAAGATAGCTAGGCCCTATGCCATGGGTGTTACGGGTGTGTCCCGCTACTTCCACATAACACCGCTATTGCGCGAGCTGCACTGGTTGCCGGTGGTCCTCCGGATCCGCTTCAAGGTGCTGGTACTTACCTATAAAGCCCTTCATGGCATGGGCCCGGGGTATCTGCAGGATCATCTCCTACCGGCCTCCCACCGCCCAGTGCGCTCACATAGGGCTGCCCTCCTCCGGGTCCCCTCAGCTAGACAGTGTCGGCTGGCAGTCCCCAGGATGAGGGCATTCTCTGTGGTCGCACCGACCCTCTGGAATGGGTTGCCCACCGAGCTTTTTCACCAACTTCCCTGATCTGTGTGGATTTTAACTTGGGGATTGGGGATTTTAAATTATTTAACTCTTATTTATTGTCGGGTTGTTTTTTATTGTTGTGAGCCACCCCGAGTCCTGCGGGAGAAGGGCGGCATATAAATCTGACAAAATAAATAAATAAATACCACCCCATAATGCTTTACAGCACTCTCTGGGAAGTTTACAGAGTCAGCATATTGTCCCCAATGATCTGGGTCTTCATAGCCTGGCTAGGTGGCTCAGTGGCTAAGACACTGAGCTTGTCGATCAGAAAGGTCAGCAGTTCGGCGGTACGAATCCCTAGTATAGGTCTCCTGCATGAGCAAGGGGTTGAACTAGATGACCTCCAAGGTCCCTTCCAACTCTGTTACTGTTAATTTTACTGACCTCGGAAGGATGGAAGGCTGAGTCAAACTTGAGCCAGTCAGGATGGAACTCCTGACAGTGGGCAGAGTTAGCTTGCAATAAGGCATTCTAACCGCTGCACCACCATGGTCCTCCCAGACTCTGTTTGAAGATTCGTACCAAGTTGACTTTTACATTCAGCAGGCTGACAATTCATACAATCAGGTGGCTCTTCCTCACTCCAAACCTGGACCTACTTTCCAATGAATTCCACGATGTCGCCACGATGTAAAAAAATTGTTAAGACTCTAGAAAGAGTGCAGAGAAGAGCAACAAAGAGAATTAGGGGACTGGAGGCTAAAACATATGAAGAACAGTTGCTGGAACTGGATATATGTCTAGTTTAATGAAAAGAAGGACTAGGGGCAGTGGTGGGTTGCTCCCGGTTTGGCCGAGCCGGTAGTGGTGATGATGTGATGTCACCGAACTGGTTCTCTGTGACTTTATTTCTTGGTTTTTAGCCCAGCAGAGTGGATTGCCGCACCTCAGCTGGGCAGAATGCCCAATGCGCTTGCACAGAGTGCAAGTTTTCCACACGTGCGAGTGAAGCAAGCATGCACACGGCAATCGTGCACAAAGTGTGTGTGCTAAGAGAACCGGTGGTAACACCGGTTGGAACCCGCCGCTGACTAGGGGAGATATGACAGCAGTCTTCCAATATCTCAGGGGTTGCCACAAAGAAGAGGGAGTCAAACTATTCTCCAAAACACCTGAGGGCAGGACAAGAAGCAATGGGTGGAAACTAATCAAGGAGAGAAGCAACCTAGAACTAAGGAGAAATTTCCTGACAGGGAGAACAATTAATCAGTAGAACAGCTTGCCTCCAGAAGTTGTGAATGCCCCAACACTGGAAGTTTTTAAGAAGATGTTGGATAACCATTTATCTGAAGTGGTGTAGGGTTTCCTGCCTAAGCAGGGGATTGGACTAGAAGACCTCCAAGATCCCTTCCAACTCTGTTATTCTGTTCTATTCTATTCTATTCTATTTTATTCTATTCTATTCTATTCTATTCTATTCTATTCTATTCTATTCTATTCTATTCTATTCTATTCTATTCTATTCTAAATTGTCCTCATTGTCTAATTTGAACTAACAAGTTCTGGTCCTGCCCTCTGAGGTGTCAGAGAATAAAGCCACTCTTCCTTCTCTGTGAGTGTCCTTCAGAATAGCTCAGATGCAATTGTATCTCTTCTCAGTTGTCTTTCCTCTAGCTAATCATATTCACATCCTTTAACCGTCCCTTGTAGGAAATTAAAAAGTTCAGTAAGTGTCAGTAACCAGCTCTGTCTGACAGCTACCTCAGAACTTCAATAAAGATAATTAAACCTGGCCTCGCCGTAACAAAAGAACCCATATATTTTATTTCCTGCTCTCATTTATTATCTGCCATCATTTGTTGCTTGAAGAGTCAACCTGTGTTTTATTGTAAAAAACATGATGTTTCCCAGTTCGGTAATGTCTACATGTGCTTAAATATTGGCCTTCAAGAGATACATTATCAACATTCATTTTTCATATGGCTTACTTTGGATGTTTCAATCTTCAGGGGTATTTGCAGGATATGGTCAAAAAAGTAAAAATGGCAACCAGTACACACTGATCAAAGCTCTGACTATTGTTTAGGTGTGTTGCACATAAAAAAGCAACTGGAGCTTTGAGCACACTGTTATGGCTGCCATATTAACTGTATTGACCACACCTCGTGGACATATCTGGAAGCCTTTGTAAGTCAACCTAGAATTTGAGAAGCTTCACTAAATTCCAGAAGTTCCACTGGAGATAAGAAGTAGTCACTGTCCTACTCAACCATAAAGGTGCAGAAGATCAGAAGGCCTTTGACAGAGACAACGTAGGCAGGTACAGGAGATAGAGTGTTGCTGTCACTTCTGCTGACATCTTTGCTTTAGAAAAGGTTTTTTTTTTCTTCCCTTACCTGCAGAGCCCAACAGCTGTCAGTTCAGCCAGGTAACAGGTTTTATTAGGAGCACCTGCATTATCTGGAAGTTGATTGATATCTAAAGTGCATATCAACATTGACTGAAGGTCAGTTCTTTGGGCAGGCATTTGGGGGATTGTTATAAAAGATCTGCCTTCTACAGAATTTGAAGTCTTTGATGCATCACCAAAGCAAATCCTACCAATGCCCCCTCCCCAATGGTTCCAGGTTACTACAGGTTGGTTTTCAAAGCTTTATTTGAGCAAAGTATTTATTTAGCAATGTATTCCACATCAACAAGTACCAGAGTGAGATGGAGCCCATCAAGTAGCTCGTTTGATTGTGTGTTCTCGTCAGATGGAGGGGGTGTGTTTTTTTACTGTTTTTTATTCTCCCCCCCAAGTTTTTAATTTTTTTTATCAAAATATTAAATCAATGCGTGAACAATGTGGCATCTGGGTGTCATACATTCTAATACAAATAAAGCTAATCAAGTTAGTCATAATCCTTACATTCAATCTGCTTATGTATTTCTAATAGTAACGCAAACTTATATTAATTTATAATCTATCATTATTCAATTATCCTACATTTTCTCTTGTTATTCTTTCTTTTTGTTATATAAACAGTCTACATTAATATTTCCACTTTTCTTGTTTCTAGCACTTATTTTGGCTTTTAATCATATCACTCTTTATTTTATTTTATTTTTAAAAAAACTTTCCCTGTCTTTCTTATCTAACTTACATTCATGTCGCCTACTTAAAAAGGGGCCTGGTGGCTCAGCAGACTGATAGCATTGTGATTAACACCAGCTGTCTGCAATTACTGTAAGTTCGAATCTCACCAGGCTCAAGGTTGACTCAGCCTTCCATCCTTTCTAAGGTAGGTAAATTGAGGACCCAGTTTGTGAGGGCAATAAGCTGACTATGTAAATATACAAATTTATGAAGGCTATTGCTTAATGCATTGTAAGACGCCCTGAGTCTCCGGAGAAGGGTGGCATATAAATCAAATTTTTAAAAAAAAGAAAGAAGGAAGGAAAAGAAAGAAGAGAGCGAGAGAAAAGAATAGATAACTCAGAATAACAAAAAACCCCAAACATCCCTCTATCATTCCTTGCCCGCTTCAGTACTTTCTTTGCTATGCTTTACAAGAAAAATAGGAAAGAAGAGTAAATCAAAACAACAATATAAAAATTTTAAAAAAATATTTATCCATCATCCCTTGCCTGCCTCAAAATTTTAATTGCTATAATTTTTTTTTTTATATTTGCCTCCCCAATTTCACTCTTAAATCTACTTCTTGGATGTTTAATCTAGATATTCCTCCCAACTCTACCCTCTTCCACTGCCTAATTTCTACCATTTCTACCATTTCTGTTTTTTTATTCTTTTAGATTGAGTTATCTTGAGTTTGACTGCCCAGAGTCACTGAGAGTGAATGGGCAGCCATATAAATCTAATCAATCAATCTTCTTATTCAGTCTGTCATTGCACAAACATTTCTTTCAGTTTCCATCTCCAGCACAATTTATTAAACTTTTGTTGCCTGCTCATCAACTCACACTTCAACATAGAGGATATGACCATGAGCTATATAGGATGTGTTATGTATGGTGATCTATACTGTAGGTTTTTTAAAAAAAAAATAGAATTATGGTTTATGGTTATATTCTCTTGCAATTCTAATTATTCCATGGTATAATTTGACGTACTTGCCTGCCACTTAGATTAATTCAACGGAAGCAGTATAAGTGCTCGTAATAAAGAAATAAATTAAGTTAGTTGAGAATATTGGAGTTCGACGTCCAAAACTCCTGGAAAGACTAATTGTGAAAAGATGTAAGGGTTTGTTTTTCAATCATTACACAATTCCAAAGCTAATTTTATAGGCTTTTATTCTGAATGTTTCCCATTGCTGCTGTTGTTGTTTTCCATTTGTTTTGGGTTGGTGGTGGTTAAAAGTATAAAAATGGGTTTGCAGCAGAAAGCGTTGAGCATAACCCTGCTTTATTTATTTATTTGATTTGATTTGATTTCTATACCACCCTACTCCCGAAGGACTCAGGGCGGTGCACAGCCAAACAATAAAACACATACATACAAAATTTAAAAGTAGAATAAAATCAAATTAAATAATTTTGGCCCCGACAAATTTAAAACCCCAAACTTTTAAAACCAATTTAAAATTGAATGTATAAAATACTAAAAGATATTTAAAAATTAAAAATCTTTTATAAAAGAGGGGGAAAATTAGGCCAGGCCCGCCTGGTGAAACAGTAAGGTCTTTAAAGTGCGGCAGAAGGTGCATAGATCCGGGATCCTCCGTATCTCTGGGGGGAGCTCGTTCCAGATAGTAGGTGCCCCCACAGAGAAGGCTCTCCCCCTGGGGGCTGCCTGTCAGCATTGTTTGGCTGACGGCACCCAGAGGAGCCCCTCTCTATGGGAGCGTACCGGCCGGTGGGAGGCTATTGGTGGTAAAATATATAAAATGAAATATATAAATATATAAAATATATAAAATACATAAAATAAAATAAAATAAAATAAAATAAAATAAAATAAATAAATAAATAAATAAATAAATAAATAAATAAATAAATAAATAACCCTGCTTTAGCAGCCTCTGTTTTTTATAAAGACTTCCCAAAATACTGCTTCTGGGTCATAATTAGTCAGCATAGAACTGGAAGGGACCTTGGAGGTCTTCTAGTTCAACCCCCTGTGCAAGCAGAAGACCCTATACCCATGATGGCGAACCTATGGCACGCGTGTCACAGGTGGCATGCGAAGCCATATCGCTGGGCACGTGAGCTCAACTCCGGTGGGAATGCACGTGCCAGCCAGCTGATTTTCAGGCCTTCTGGGCCCACCAGAAGTAGGGAAACAGGCTGTTTCTGGCCTCCGGAGGGCCTCCGGGTGGGTGGGGAAGGCCGGTTTTGCCCTCCCCAGGGTCCAGAGCCTCTCTAGGAAAAAAAACAGGCCTACCAGGCCCACCCAGAGGCCCTTGGAGGCCAGAAACAGCCTGTTTCCCTATTTCTGGTGGGCCCAGAAAGCCTGAAAATCAGCTGACTGGCACGTGCATGCCCACCATGGGGGGCATGCGCGCATGCGCAGGGGACAGGGCGCATATAAGTATGGGTGTGGCCACGCATGCGCGCGCAACCCCTCTATGCTCCCCCGCTTTTGGCACGCGATGGCAAAAAGGTTAGCCATTACTGCCCTATACTATTTCAGACAAGTAGCTGTCCGGTTTCTTCTTAAAAACCTCCAGTGCTGAAGAGCCCACAACTTCTGAAGACAAGAGGTTCCACTGATTAATTGTTCTCACTGTCAGGAAATATTTCCTTATTTCTAGGTTGATTCTTTCCTGGATGAGTTTCCATCCATTGTCTTTTGTCTTGCCTTCTGGTGCTTTGGAGAATAGATCAACGCCCCTCTTCTTTGTGGCAGCCCTTCAAATACTGGAATACTGCTATCCTGTCACCCCTTCTTTTCTCTAGACTAGCCATACCCGAAATCCTGCAACCGTTCTTCCTATTTTTTTAGTCTTTAATCGTCTTTGTTGCTCTTCCCTGCACTTTGCACCAGTGGTGCGTTGCTCCCGGTTTGATCCAGTTCTTGTGAACCGGTAGTAAAAGCGGTGTGAGGCTCTGCCCACCTGCCCGGACATCATTATGGATGATCTGCACATGTGCATAAACTTCTGCGCATGTGCACACTCCAGTGGTGGGTTTCAAATTTTTTTACTACTGGTTCTGTGGGTGTGGCTTGGTGGGCGTGGCATGGCATGGCTTGGTGGGCATGGCTTGGGCATGGCAGGGGAAGGATACTGTAAAATCTCCATTCCCACCCCACTCCAGGGGAAGGTTGCTGCAAAATCCCCATTTCCTCCCTATCAGCTGGGACTTGGGAGGCAGAGAATAGATGGGGGCGGTGCCAGACAGAATTTTTACTACCGATTCTCCGAACTACTCAAAATTTCCTCTACCGGTTCTCCAGAACTGGTCAGAACCTGCTGAAACCCACCTCTATTGCGCTCCCATCGTGAACCGGTAGTAAAGGTAAGTAGAACCCACCCCCTCATTGCACCAAAGCACTGCATTGATTTATTTAATAAAGTCGTAAAGTTCCTTAATCAATGTAAGATTTGCAGTGTTACAGCTTTGCATTCCAAAGGAACCTCTGTTTTCTTAAACAGAATATAAGTCGCCTGTTTAGAAGGGACCAAGAGTAGCAATAGATGCATAATCTGTAGTAACTCCTAGGAAGACAAAAATTTGTTGAGACACCTGTTTTTGTTTTTGTTTTTTATGGCTGTTTATAGGCCGTTCAAAACTTTTAAAATCTCACCTCACTCAATCTGAAGCTGGCCTTCTTGGAAGCAAAATTGATGGGTTTGCAGAGGGCTGAAAGAAATGATACGCTTAAGCCTTCCTAATACATTCCACATTTAGTCATTAAATTCTAATTGGTATCACGCTGGGCTTAGGGATGCCCTTTGACCTCTCTGCATTTCCTAGGTCATGTCACCTCAAGATGTCCTTTGCCCTCACGGCTCCTTGATGACCAGTCCTTTCGAACTCTTAATTTTATTCCCTCACTGAAATACCTATTAGGACACCGCATGGTCCGACCACATTTGAAACTGCTAAAAATCTCTTCCTTTTTTTTTTTTTTGTGTTCCCCTCCTGGTGTTAATTTCTCTCTTCCTTCTGCTTTCTGTAATTTATTCAAGGTCGCCTCTGAGAAGTTTCACTGAAGGGCAGCGTTAGGACCCTGGCATTTTGTGACATAGCTGTTGCCCTTGGTAAATTTTAGAAGACTTCGCCTTCTATTAGATTGAAAAATCTTCTTCCCCGCGCCATCTGTCACATTCCTGAGAAATGAAGACCTTGGCTCCATGATATGTATCCATCTAATTTTGCATGTACTGAATGGCAGTCACATCAGCGCAGACGTTGCCAAGAAGTTCTTGGAAAATAAGATTTGGAAGGAAATGCATTAAGTCCTTGAATCACTTTGATGATAAGCATGCTGCTTCCATTAGATAGTGAGGGACAGCAGTTTGGAATAGGGGAAGTGATGTACGCGCTGTCCTAATGCAGCTGACATGTTAAATCAGGCATGTTTCCTTCCAGTCTCAGAAGGAGTAAGGCAGTGTAGTATAAGAGTTAAAGAGGAGGTTTGGGATTGTGAAGCTCAATGGATGACTTTGGATCTCGATCTCTCTCTCCCTCCCTCCCTCTCTCTCTTTCTCTCTCTCTCTTTGTCTCTCTCTCTCTCTCTGTTTCTCTCTCTGTCTCTCTCTCTCTCTCCCTCCCTCCCTCTCTGTTTCTCTCTCTGTGTCTCTCTCTGTTTCTCTCTCTCTGTCTCTCTCTCTGTGTCCCTCTCTCTGTCTCTCTCTCTGTTTCTCTGTTTCTCTCTCTGTGTGTGTGTCTCTCTCTGTTTCTCTCTCTCTCTTTCTGTTTCTCTCTCTCTCTCTGTTTCTCTCTCTGTGTGTGTTTCTCTCTCTCTGTCTCTCTCTCTCTCCCTCCCTCCCTCTCTCTCTGTCTCTCTCTGTCTCTCTCTCTCTGTCTCTCTCTGTCTCTCTCTCCCTCCCTCCCTCTCTCTTTCTCTCTCTCTCTCTCTGTTTCTCTCTCTCTGTCTCTCTCTCTCCCTCCCTCCCTCTCTCTCTGTTTCTCTCTCTCTGTCTCTCTCTGTCTCTCTCTCTCTGTCTCTCTCTGTCTCTCTCTCTCTGTCTCTCTCTCTGTTTCTCTGTTTCTCTCTCTCTGTTTCTCTCTCTGTGTGTGTTTCTCTCTCTCTGTTTCTCTCTCTCTGTTTCTCTTTCTCTCTCTCCCTCCCTCCCTCCCTCTCTCTCTGTTTCTCTCTCTCTCTGTTTCTCTCTCTGTGTCTCTCTCCCTCCCTCCCTCTCTCTCTGTTTCTCTCTCTCTGTCTCTCTCTGTTTCTCTCTCTCTGTCTCTCTCTGTCTCTCTCTCTCTCCCTCCCTCCCTCTCTCTTTGTCTCTCTCTCTCTCTCTCTGTTTCTCTCTCTGTGTCTCTCTCTCTCCCTCCCTCCCTCTCTCTCTGTTTCTCTCTCTCTGTCTCTCTCTCTGTCTCTCTCTGTCTCTCTCTCTGTCTCTCTGTTTCTCTCTCTGTGTGTGTGTGTCTCTCTGTTTCTCTCTCTCTCTGTTTCTCTCTCTGTGTGTGTTTCTCTCTCTTTCTCTCTCTCTCTCTGTTTCTCTCTCTGTGTGTGTGTCTCTGTCTCTCTCTCTGTTTCTCTCTCTCTGTGTGTTTCTCTCTCTCTTTCTGTTTCTCTCTCTCTCTGTTTCTCTCTCTATGTGTGTCTCTCTCTCTGTCTCTCTCTCTGTTTCTCTCTCTGTGTGTGTTTCTCTCTCTCTCACTCTCTCTCTCTGTTTCTCTCTCTCTCTCTTTCTGTTTCTCTCTCTCTCTGTTTCTCTCTCTGTGTGTGTCTCTGTCTTTCTGTTTCTCTCTCTCTGTGTCTCTCTCTGTTTCTCTCTCTGTGTGTGTTTCTCTCTCTCTCTCTCTGTTTCTCTCTCTGTGTCTCTGTGTCTCTGTTTCTCTCTCTCTCTGTGTGTGTGTGTCTCTCTGTTTCTCTCTCTCTCTTTCTGTTTCTCTCTGAGTCTCTCTCTCTCTGTCTGTCTGTCTCTCTCTCTCCCCTTTGTGTGACTATGTATGTGCAGTGTGTGTGTGTGTGTTTGTTCGTCTCTATGTGTCTCAGCCTACCTGCCAGGGTTGTTCCTGTGCAGAAAAATAGAGAAGGGATTCACTCCTGGACACAAGGTGGGATGTAAATGAAAACAAATAAACAAATAACATGCAAATCTATGCACGTAGTTAAAATGGCATGCCTGGATAAGTTATTGCATAAGAAGCAACCAGACTACAATGTTATTTATTTATATTTACATCCTGCTTTCTTGTAGCATGAGTAATCCCTTGTAGTCGCTTTGTATGTACTGCAGACCTTTGGTGGCAAAATTAAAACAAATTCAAAGTTTGACTCATTAAAACCACCCAAGACCTGGCAGAGATGCATTCACTCTTGAGCTTGAAAATTTCAGTCTTGCCCACTTTGGTGAGATCATCTTGAGAGGCTGAAATAATAACATTATTCTAAATTTTGGACATTAGCTGAAAAAGATTGTCAGACTCTGCTTCCGGATGTGAGATTCTATAAATAACCCATAAATGCCCCCCATCCTTTTTTTTTTCTCTGTAATGAAATAGATTGAGTTAAAACATAGTCCAAAATCATCCAGCGAGGATCTATAACTAAACTGAACCCATATTTTTCCTGGTCCTAATCCTATACCTTCACCATAAATCTAACTGCGTAGAGATTAGTAAAATCCCTGTAACTGGATTCACACAACACATGAAAGCAGGGAATGTTGTTTGTTTAGTGCAGGGATCTGCAACCTTAAGTACTCAAAGAGCCATTTGGACCCATCTCCCACAGAAAATAAAACACCGGGACCCACAAAACCCTTCCCATGCCTGACTATTTCTTGAGCAGCCACAAAATTAGCATATATAGTTGAATTAAACATTCTGTTTTCTCCTGAAAGTTTTCTTTTCTTGGATTTATCCATGGTTGGCCTACCGGGGGTTAAAAAGCTCAATAAATCGTGTGCCGGTGGATGTCACACATTGACGGTTGTGATGCATATTTTGAGTGACAGGGATCCACAGCAGAGGGGTAAAAGAGCCACATGCGGCTCTAGAGCCGCAGGTTGCTGATCCCTGGTTTAGTGTGTAGTGGGAACTCAGCTGTTCTCTAGCTTGTATATATTAAGCCACAATACAGTTATTTCATTTTATTAGGCATAGAAAGATAGGTAGCTATGGGAAATATGTTTTGTTAACCCTGGACTAAGGATCAATACTTTTAATCCTTTATTGGATTGTGAGAACCAAATAATCAATTTCAGTGCTAGAATCTCCTACTCTTTCAGTTGCAGTGGCAAATTTTAGCAGACATATTTGCAATAGAACAATTTGAAAACTCACCCTAGAACGGATGTCAATATCTCTCCTCAGTTTTCTCAGCTTCTGAGAACAACTTGTTTATTTCTTAGAAATTACTGGCACAGCACCCATTGCTGTTCTCTTAACTTCGAAAACATTGGTTTTTCCGAGATATAGAAGAAAGAGACTAACTGTCAGGTAGCAGGTCAAATGTTTGAGGGTGGGTGGCAAGATATTCAATGATCTGCAAAAATCTTAAAACTAAAAGATGTTTGGTCCTGGTTTTAGCGAGACATGGAAGCAGTGGTAGCTGGTTCCTTCAGAATGAAAACAATCACAACTATGGACTCAGGATTACTTTGCTTGGTATGGAACTCCTACCAAGAATAGCCTTGAGATATGATAACTTCATCTTTCTCTTAAAGGGATACTCTGAATAACATAAATGGAATCTGGACCTGTAGTATTACCACTGCGTCCCTTTAATATCTGCACAGAGATGGATTTGGGACAGAGAAGATAGATGTACAGCATTGAATGTCCAGTTTGTTGCCCCAGCAGTTGAAATTATCTTGATTATGGAGTCATCCATAATTATTTAAAAACCATTCAGCAGCAAGGATTGTGAGGTCTAACGCTCAGGGTCTTTTGTCTATACTTTCCGTTCATTTATTGATTGGAAAGAACTTACGGGTTTTACCAACATCGATAGAGGTAGGCTCAGTCGAGAATCGGCATCTGATTGTTTGGCTGGAGAAAGTCAAAGCTTATTATGCACCACCAGAAATCATTATGTGACATAGGAAACCACATAGGTCAAACAAACAAACAAACAAACAAACAAATGTCACATATGTTGAAAAACCTCTACCATTGTAGCATTTTGCATTTCCAATAGTCCATGCAGATATTTCATATTCTAGATGAACTTTAAATCTGGACCTTGCCAAACAGATTTAGATCTAAGTTTCTTCATTTCCTATTTTATCAGCAAACATTTCCTTCTCCTTCTCCTCCTTCTTGTTCTTGTTCTCCTCCTTCTCCTCTTTCTTCTCCATCTTCTCCTCCTCCTCCTTCTCTTCCTCCTTCTCCTTCTCCTCCTCCTCTTCTTCTTCTCCTTCTCCTTCTTGTTCTCCTCCTCCTTCTCCTCCTTCTCCTCCACCACCTCCTCCTCTTCTTCTTCTTCTCCTTCTTCTTGTTCTTGTTCTCCTCCTCTTCCTCCTCCTCTTCTTCTTCTCCTTCTTGTTCTTGTTCTCCTCCTTCTTCTCCACCTCCTCCTCCTCCTCTTTCTCCTCCTCCTCCTCCCCTTCTTCCCCCCTCCCTACAAACCAATGCAGAAATATAGCTACACCTTCACAGGAACAGTGTGACCAAGCTCTTTGGGTGGTCTGTTTTAAGTTCTCCAGCAAATCTGTACCATTCTTTCCCTGCCACCAGCCCTCTTGGCAGCAGGTTATAAATTTGGCACTGATAGCAAGCTTTAAGAATTCTTTGCAGCAAGCATTTAACACTGCAGCTGATGCTGAGCTCGGGAAGGAATTCAGCCAGCCAAACCAGCTAGCCAATCTGGCTTCAGGAGAAACTTTTGACATACAAAGTGGCCATTGGATTTCCAGAATTAGCATCTGCCTTTGCCCAGACATTTGAAGCATGTGCAGCATTCACTCTTCCTTCTTGCCAATGGCCGGAGATGAACTTTGGACTGAAGTGGCATCTCGCAGCTGGGTGAGCTATTTATTTTAGCACTTTCCAAGAAGAAATATTGGAACCAATTCACCTTTCGTCATTGCTCTTTTTTTAGGCGGAGAGGTTCAGAGTGGCCTAAAATGCAATAATATTTATTTATATAATCAAAGGCTAGAAATCAAATGGAATTGAATTTGGTCTTTCCCTGGATAATGGTCTCAATTTGCATTTATTTGTTTCCTGTTCTTCCTTCCAGGCAGTAAGAGCAGCAGGAAAGGAGTGATCCCATTATATCTTCATAACTCTAAAAGGTCAGATTGGGAGGCAGAAAGCATCTCACAGTGAAAGGCTGACCATCGTGACTTAGCAGCAATGTGCGAGAGACAAATTTCTCCCATCCCGTCAGAATATTTAATGTCTTAATTTTGGGGGAATGATTTCACATTGAAGCTGTGTTCAATTTTCTATGATGTGATTATAATACTAGTTGGTTGCAGGGTTTTTTTGGGGGGAATTTTAACCTTGTCTTTCTTTCGTTATTATTGATCATTTAATATTTTATTATATTTATTATTATAGTGATATTTATTATATTATATTGATTAAATTGCATACCTCCCTCTAGGTATGCCGTTTAAGGGGGAGAGAGAGGTGGTTAAGATGTTTGATATATATGAAACTTGAAAAGGCATCCCAATGCAGAAATGCTAGCATGATATCTATGACTGTCATCGCGTGGCAAAGTTTAAAAAGCCATCACAATGAATGAAAAGGTTGTGATATTTTCAGTCCGTGCACATTTGTTGGTAGACAATCTTTTCTCCCAGATGACCACTTATATGTGCCCTTTGGAAACGTTTCTTTATTTTAGCAATAGAAATAGCACTTAGAGTTATATATGATATATTTCCATGGTGCTTTACAGCACTCTCCAAGCGATTTACAGAGTCAGCCTATTGCCCGCAACAGTCTACGTCCTCATTTTATTGACCTCGGAATGATGGAAGGCTGAGTCAACCTTGAGCCGGTCAGGATCGAACCGCTGACAGTGGGCAGAGTTTGCCTGCAATACTACATTCTAAACACTGTGCCACCATGGCGGTTTTTGATCCTTAAACAGATGTAAAACTATGGTGAATGAATGCCTAGATGTGAGCAGGTGAATTCCAAGTTATATTATGTCTTTGGATGTGTGAGGACAGAAGGACAGCTGATCAAACTCTCGTTTATATTTGAGCTGGGATGGTCCTTGATTGGCCAGCTTGGTAGTAGTCAGAAAGAAAGAGCAGTCATTGGTAGAATTTAATACTGCAAGATCCAGTAGCTTTGGCTAAGAGTGTTAGGATATTAAATTTATTAGCTGAAACAGTTGTAGGGAGTTAGCACCCACCCCTCTCATAGAAAAATGAAATATTCTAGGAAATATTAAAAAGGCAGAATAATATACCTCCCTGGATGAGAAAGGGAGAAACATGTTTGTTAGGCAGGAAGCAGACTCACTCTTAATAGCCCTCATCCTCTCAATAGCCCACAGCAGATGTCAGCTCTTAAGAGATAAAGAGATAGCTAGGACTATTCATAAGCAAATGCCCTCACCCAAGATCCAACAAAGGCAGGATTAGCCCTCTACCCATCTAGCAACAGAACTCACTGCATGGCACTTGGGGAGATTGCATCACCCAGCAAGGCTCAACCAAGCCTGGGACTCAAAAGACAACCTACAAAGTTACCCCTGCATGGTCCCATGGGAGTCTGACAACCAATCAAAACACAAGCTCAAATTCAAAGCTCAACAGAGGGTATAAAAATCTCTCTCTCTCTCTCTCTCTCTCTCTCTCTCTCTCTCTCTCTCTCTCTCTCTCTCTCTCTCTCTCTCTCTCTCTCTCTCTCTCCTCCCTCCCTCCCTCCCTCCCTCCCTCCCTCTCTCCCATGTGCACTTTTTTGCCCAGGGCCTCGAACCATGTGGTCCTGTCCACCATTAAACCATCTTTCCAAGCAGTCTCCATGTTTCCAAGGTCTTTCTCCCCGCTTGGAACTGAACCCAGATGGACATTTCTTCCAACAGAGTGAAGAGTACAATGGGCCAGAACCAGGGGCGCTCCAGTAGCGATTGTGGCAGGTGGTTCGGAGAACCGGTAGCAATGGCAACGCAAGGCTCCGTCCACCCGCCGGGTGTCATTACTTCCTGCTTTTAAAAGGTTAAAAAAAGGCTCTGATATAATATAATACATTATAATGGTAATAATAATAATGTAATTATTTCTATAATTAGAAATATATGTATAAAAGATATACTAAGATAAGAGAGAGAAAATGTATAAGTATGGATTACCAACATGGAACTGTTGAAAAGAAGAAAGTGTTAATATCTCTTTTTGGTTTTTTTAAGAAAAACTGTTTAATAATTTTTTTTTTTAAAAAAAGGCTCTAACGATTGCGCGCCACAGCTGCGATCATCAGAGCCTCTTTGTTTTACCTTTTAAAAGCATTTTTAACAACCTATTCACCCGAATAGGTTGTAAAAAAATGCTTTAAAAGGGTAAAAAAAAAAAAAGTTGGCCACGCCCACCCAGTCACATTACCCACCACCACCAAGCCTCGCCCACAGAACTGGTAGTAACAAATTTTACATTCCGCCACTGGCCAGAACACACAGTTGTAGTGAATTGATTGGAGAGTCCTGACTCCTGGTGTAAAGGGGGATTTTTCCTTTCCTCCTCCTCCCTGTCTTTTTCTTCTCTATGCACTTTGTGATTTACCTCAGGACTATCTTGTCTTCCGTGAATATGGGTGTTGAGTGTATTTATTTATATAAAACTACACGTTGGTGTCAAGGTCTCTGACTTCATTCGGACACCTGCCGCGCAAATTCCCTGACAAAGAATATTTGTGTGTTTTTCTTCAGAAGTGACGACAACGTTGAAGGGAACTAAATTTGATTTAAGCTGCAGTGTGAAGGGATGACCTGAAGTTAGGAAAGGCTGGTGGTCTGCACACCAAGCCATACATGGCAATACAGAAGAAAAGGTCTTGACTTCTTCTCCTTTCCCAGCCTTCGAAAGAATGTATTTTGAGAAGGGGTGGCGAAAGACAGAGGGGGGAAAAAAAATCATTTTGAAGTTCAAAACGGGGAAACATCAAGGTCCCTTCCAACTCTGTTATTTTGTTTTAAAGGCACTTTTCCCTTTAAGATCTGAAAAAAACCAAGGAGAAAGCCAACAACGCTAGCAGCAGCCAGCTTAAGCTGTGCAAATGCGTTTAATGGTAATACCAAGCATTGGTTAATGAGCGGTTATGGATTAATCTCTTGCAGTGTATCAATTTGGAAGAGGAAGTGCTTATAATCCATTTAAAAATACATTCACGCCCCCGCCTCTGTCGCTAGCCTCACAGGGAAGTGGTGTCTGCCTTTTCTGGATGGTAACATGTCATACTGGGAATTAAAGTGCCTTAATCAAATATATCGCAGACAGACTCCACTTAACTTCCTCTTTTTTTCCTCTCCTCTTCTCCTTCCCCACTTTATTTTAAAAACATGCCTTCCTTCCTTCCATCCATCCATTTAGCATCTCAAGAAAATTGGAGAGCCACATATTCAGAGCTGTGCTCCATTTTACAGTTCTTGTTAATTTATAATCTCTGATTCCTGGAGGGGAGGCTAAATAACACGGCAAGAAACAGATGAGCAAATAAATAAATAATGTTTTTACCAGGAATTTAATAACAAGATGTCATCTTTGACGGGAATACACAAAGACATGCATCCCTTTCAACAACCCTTTGTGACTAAATATTTTACTTTGTGTGAAATCCGTTGTTTGTGTAGTTAGAGGAGAGTAGAAAATATACCGTATTTTTCGGACTATAAGACGCACCGGAGTATAAGACACACCAAGATTTCGAAGAGGTAAACAAGAAAGAAAAAGGTTTTGTCCTCCCCGGCCCCCAGGAGTACTCTGCAGGCTTTCCAAACCTTCTGCATGTCCCGTTTTTGTGAAAAATGGGCTCATTTTTCACAAAAACAATATGTGCAGAGGGTTTGGGAGCAGGGGTGAAATCCAGCAGTTCTGAAAGGTTCTGGAGAACTGGTAGTGGAAATTTTGAGCAGTTCAGAGAACCAGCAAATATCACCTCTGGCTGGTCCCAGAGTGGGGTGGGAATGGGGATTTTGTAGTGTCCTTCCCCTGCCACGTCCACCAAGCCACGGCCACAGAACCAATAGTAAAAAAATTTGGATTTCACCACTGTTTGGGAGGCCTGTAGAGTGCTCCTGGGGACTGGGGAGGGCAAAAACACAACACATGGGTGGGGGTTGGGAGGCCAAAAATGGGGCACCCAGGGTTTGGGAGGCCTGCAGAGTGCTCCTGGGAGCTGGGGAGGGTCAAAACGGGCCCGTTTTCACAAAAAAATAGGCCCGTTTTTGGCCTCCCCCCACCATGCATCATGTTTTTGCCCTCCCTAGACCCCAAGAGCACTCTTCAGAACTCCCAAACCCTCTGCTCATCGCGTTTTTGTGAAAAATGGCCCTGTTTTTGGCAAAAATGGGATGCATGGGGCAGGGTTTCGGGAGGCCAAAAATGGCAGTATTCGGTGTATAAGACGCACCAACATTTCCCCCCTCTTTTAGTAAATACATGAATAACGTATTCCAACAGGAAGAAATCTGGTTTCCTTAATTCTTATTCCATTTCTATACCATTCTGAAAAAGTGAGGAACAGTTGTTTAATACTTAAAAAAACAAAACCTCCTCTTTATAGAAGCTCAATTAATTGCCTCACAGACAGAGGGTGGGGCTACTATAATTGGACACTTTTATTAATGATCTCAGGTAGGAAAAGGGAACAACTCCATTAATTTTGCACAGACAACGTAAAGAGGAGAAACTGTATGGAGGACAGACAAGAAACAGAAGAATGTCATATAAAATGTTCCAGCTGAGAATGTGTAACAAATAATTTAAGGGAGAAAGGGTAAGGGATGCAAATTAGGGGAGAGATTTCAGTATACTTACTTCAGATTAGCATTTTTGTTCTTTATCAGAAGATATTGAAAAAGCTCTAGGTTAAAAGCATTGAAAACAGGTCTTTCCCAGAACAGCAGAGATGTGAGTGAACAGAGAATATGTAAAGTTCCAGATCTCGAGTAAGAGAGCTTCCGTAAGTAAGACAACTTCCGTCTCTCTGTGTGTAAAATGAGCAGCACTTTGGAGAGTTTGTGTCTAGAGGTGGTCAGATGATTTACTACCAGTTTGCCCAGCACAAAAAATTTACTACCAGCTTTACTCATGTGCGGGCCTTCCACGCATGCGCCCGGACTCAAAAATGTGCCTAAATAGGACAGCACAGAGCCACGATGGCGAACCTATGGCACACGTGCCACAGGTGGCACATGGAGCCATATCTGTGGGCACACGAGCATTGCCCTAGCTCAGCTCCAGCACCCATGTGTGCGCCGGCCAGCTGATTTTCGGGCCTTCAGGGCTTACTGGAAGATGGGAAACGGGCCATTTCTGGCCTCCGGATGGCCTCTGGGGGAGTGGGGAAGGCCGTTTTCACCCTCCCCAGGCTCCAAGAAAGCCTCTGGAGCCTGGGGAGAGCGAAAAACGGGCCTACTGAGCTCACGGTGCCATCACATGCCAAAAGCACATGATGTGGGGAGCGTGGGAGGGTTGTGCATGCATGCACGGGGGGAGGGGTGCATTGAATTATGGGTGGGGGCACGCGCACACGTGAACTCCCCCCCCATGCTCCCCCACTTTTGGCACGTGACAGCAAAAAGATTAGCCATCACTGGCATAGAGGCTGGGCAGATTTCTGCTACCAGTTTGCTCAAACAGGTCCGAAGCAGCTGAATACCACCTCTGTTTGTGTCCCAGCTCCTGCCAACCGAGCAGTTCTAAAGCATGCAAATGCAAATAGATAAATAGGTACCAATTTGATGGGAAGGTAACAGCATCCATGCACCTCAGCATATAGCCATGATGGCCACATGAAGGGTCTTTGGACAATGCTGGCTCCCTCAGTTAGGAAACAGAGATGAGCACCACCCGCTAGAGTCAGATACAGGTAAAATCTTTACCTTTACCTTTTCAGCAAGTTTGCTCAGCTGAAAGTTGGAAGCTGAGAAAGAACCTTTGATTGTTTCATTATGTCTTCCTGTCTAAGAAACTGAGAAGGGTGTCTATTTGAGGGGGGCGACAATCTGGGAAGCTGAAGGAAGAGCAGCTCTTAATGGTTTGTCATCCAACAGGAATGCTGGGTTCCTTGGAGAAGCACCTGTGAAGCACCTCTAGACAAACACAGTTGTTTGTCTAGAGGTGTGGAGACCCATGTTCATGTTCAATCTCACCCAGAGAAGCTCACTAGGAGATTTTGAGCTGGGCACTTCTTCTCTCAGCCCAACCATTAGCGTAGTGGTGGTGTCATAGAGATAAAATTGGGAATGTGCTTTGTACACTAGCCTGATCTTCTGGAAGAAAGGTGGAATATTAGAAATTAGCAAGGTCAATCATAGAACTTTATAAATTCTTCTCTATTACATCTTAAAGTAAATGTTTCCCTTGTCCAGTTGTGTCTCACTCTAGGGGACTGTGTATCAAGGTTCCAACTAATGAACCCAAGCAAATCAGAATTCTGAGACTTAGATCTCTCTCACAAAACTTATTTATTGGCACATCATATCAGCATGATTAAGTGTAAAACCAACTCTGAATATTTCCCATGGTTTCAGTACAGTTGAAATAGCAAATGATCCCACCCCCCCAAGTGTCACAGGTCACACTGTCCAATTAGGTTCATTGGTGAGCTCCTTAGGTGTTCCTCTCCATCCTCATCCGACACCTGTGGGGATGACCTTGGTTTCCACGAGATAGATCGGTGTTGTGTCTGACAGTGCATTCCAGCTTCCTCTCCCCCGCCATACTGTGTGGCAACAAAATGGCTTCTGCCAGGTTCGATTTGAAGTTGACATTCTGCTCATCTCTTAGCCCAGGGAGCCAGTGTTGTCCAAAGATGCTTCCATTATCATGTGGCTGGCATGACTATGCACCAAGGAGTATGGAACGCGGTTACCTCCCCACCCAAGTGGTACCTATTTATCTACTTGCATTTGCATGCTTTCGAGCTGCTAGGTTGGCAAATGATACATTAAGCTTTTGGTTCAATTGTGTGCAGAGAAGAAATAATACAATTCTAAAGCAGACCTTTACTGGAGAATGCTATTTCTGGATCTGGAACCATCAAACTTTAGCAGCTTTTATCCTACAAAGCTGGAAGGCACCAGCCAAAACAGAGACCACCAGGTTGATGGCTTGAGTTTACTACCATCCTTTGACCTTTCAAGCGAAAGTATGCTCATCTCTCTTGTCTTGCTGTCTGTCAATGGCAAGACGTTTTGTTAACTTGGTAGGAAGAGAGAAAACTCCTGCATTAGCAGCGTCAGCGAAAAGTACCAAGGCATGAATTTAAAGAGCCTATAAAATATAAAAGAAGCCTGTCAACTCCTATTAACCTAGTAGGACATTCTTTAGGAATATTATTATTATTATTATTAGTAGTAGTAGTAGTAGTAGTAGTAGTAGTAGTAGTAGTATTAGTAGTTGCTGAGGAAAGACAAAGGGTCACAGGACAAAATTCTGTAAATGCCTGTTTTATCGCAGGCAAATTTTTAAGTTGCCGGCAATTTGTGCCTCTGATGTAATGAGTGAATGAAAAGGTATTGTAGGTATGCAATATAGGTAAAAGTAAAGGTTTCCCTGTCCAATCATGTCCACTTCTAGGGTGCTCATTCTGCATTCAGCCAGCATTGTCTGAAGACATTTTTCATGGTCATGCAGCCAGAATGACTATTCTGTATGTGATGATTCCCCCAGACGCTTCCCCAGATACCTCTCCAGGTGTCAGTTTGAAGGAGGATGAAATGGTCTCAGGCATGACAGGAGGACAGTTGATCAATAGGTCTGAGCAGCCATCTGAGAGGGATTTGGCTGACGCACAGCTGCAGCAGGACAGCCCTGAGGCTTCAGGTGGAAAAAGCATGCAGCTGCACCCAGTCAGCGATGAGGAAGAGGAACTGTCTTCTGCACCTGATCCAAGAACATGTAGGTAGGGTTGGGCCTTAAAAAATTTAGCAAGGGGTTCTCTGCCCGGTTGCTGGGTGGGCATGGACATGGTGGATGTGGCCTAGTCGGCCTCCTGCACCACAGCGGGGTATGTGTGTTTTTGCCCTCCCTGGGCTCCAAAAGCTTTCTTTGAGCTCCGGAAGGGTGAAAACGGCCTCCCCAGGCTCCGGAGGCCCTCCGGAGGCCAGAAATGGGCCTGCTTCTGGCCTTCCTGAACTTCTGATATCCCCACTTTCAGGGTAGATTTGATTTAAATCACAATTTAAATCATGATTTAAATCACTAGTAAAAAGGCTTGATTTAAATCAACTCGATTTAAATCATAATTTTTAAAGAGCAACTGTCATCTCTGCTACTCCTTTGACCCACTGTTGACTCATTGATAGTCCCAGTGTTGCAGAATATACAGCCTCATGCTACATAACTTAGCTCCATTTCATGCTGAATAAACTAAATTATTTATGTATCTTAAATAGAAAACTATCTTACGATAGATTTTTACCCCAAAAGTTTTTTATTAAAATAAATTCGATAAAAATAAAAAAAATCCGATTTAAATTTAAAAAATCTGATTTTTTTGATTTTTTTTTAAAAAATCATGGATTTTTATCCACCCTGCCCGCTTTTCATCCTCCCCGAGCCTCCACGCATACCCTACACTTATCTGCATACAAAATGGGCCGCGTGGGGACTCCTGGGAGGGGTGGGGCAGGATGGGCGGGGCCAGCCAGCCAGGAATGAGATTTGGGGGTTCTCCAAACTGCACAGAATCTTAGCTAGAACCCCTGCGAACCCCCAGCAGCCCACCCTTGCATGTAGGGCAGAGAAAAGGCAGGAGCTGCGAAAATCAGCTTGATTACTTGTGAGGAAAAAGCCTCACGCTTCATGATGGGCTACACCAGAATCTGGCAGACAGATGGAGACGATGCTGGGAACAACATGTTCGTTTCCTAGCTGCATGTTTTCCAGTCGTTGTGATTTCTGCCTTGCTTTGGATTGACACTTTGTTATAACCAGTGGTGGGTTTCAATTTTTTTTACCACGGTTCTGTGGGCGTGGCTTGGTGGGCATGGCATGGCTTGGTGGGCGTGACATGGCTTGGTGGGCGTTGCTTGGTGGGTGTGGCAGGGAAAGGATACTGTAAAATCTCCATTCCCACCCCACTCCAGGGGAAGGATATTGTAAAATCTCCATTCCCTCCCCAATCCAAGGGAAGGTTATTGCAAAATCCCCATTTCCTCCCAATCAGCTAGGACTTGGGAGGCAGAGAATAGATGGGGTTTGGGCCAGTCAGAATTTTTACTACTGGTTCTCTGAACTACTCAAAATTTTCGCTACCGGTTCTCCAGAACTGGTCAGAACCTGCTGAAACCCACCTCTGATCATAACTGTATAATGTATTCATATAATATGAACATCCCCTTCATCGGGGATATCTCAGCAGAGGTTGTTGGGTGACAATCACAAGGTGGACTTTGCATCTCCAGAAGCTTTGGGAAAGCAAGCAATATTCCGTGTGAAATCAAGAGAAAAGATTTATTGGCTTGTGCTTCACTCTAAGGATTTTTCATGGATTTATCCATTTAGTTTTCTTGGCAATGATGAAGAATAATACATATTTCTACCTGTCTACATAGCTGTAGCATTTTTATACTCCTTTGGGTATGATCTCCAATTTTAGCTTTCCTGGTCTTCCCGCTTTAGCTTCTGAGCTTCTCATTCCTATTGAGAGGACAGATAAATGAGTTGGCCTGTAAAATAAACTGTGATTTTATCAAATCTGTTTTTTTTTTTTACGGTGCAAAATATACCTCCTACTGGACAATCCCTGGAATGTGCTGCAGTGCCAAAAAAGCCAATACAGTTCTAGGCTGCATAAACAGAGGGATAGAATCAAGATCACGTGAAGTGTTAATACCACTTTATAATGCCTTGATAAAAGTACAGTTGGAATACTGCATCCAGTTTTGTTTGCCATGATATAGAAAAGATGTTGAGACTTTATGTCTACTCTTGTGAAAAGAAGGACTAGAGGTGACATGATAGCAGTATTCCGATATCTCAGAGGCTGCCACAAAGAAGTCAAGCTATGCTCCAAAGCACCTGAGGGTAGGAAAAGAAGCAATGGGTGGAAACTAATCAAGAAGAGAAGCAGCTTAGAACTAAGGAGAAATTTCCTGTCAGTTAGAACAATTATTCAGTGGAACAACTTGCCTCTAGAAGTTGTAAATGCTCCAACACTGGAAATTTTTAAGAAGATATTGGATAACTATTTGTCTGAAGTGGTGTAGAGTTTCCTGCCTAAGAAGGGGGTTGGACTAGAAGACCTCTAAGGTCCCTTTCAACTCTATTATTCTATACTCTGGAAAGTGTGCAGAGAAGAGCAACAAAAATGATTGAGGTACGAAGATAAAACATCTGAAGAACAGTTGCAAGAATTGGGTATGTATAATTTAATGAAAAGAAGGACTTGGAGTGAGATGATAGCAGTATTCCAATATTTGAGGGGTTGCCTCAAATAGAGGGGGTCAACCTATTTGCCAAAGAATCAGAAGGCAGGACAAGAAGCAATGGATGGGGAACTAATCAAGGAGAGAAGCAACCTAGAAGGAGAAATTTCCTGACAGTTAGAACAATTAATCAGTGGAACGACTTGCTTTTGGAAGTTGTAGATGCTCCATCCTTGGAGATTTTTAAGAAGAGATTGGACAACCATTTGTCTGAAATGGTATAGGGTTTTCTACTTGAGAAGAAGACCTCCAGGCCAGGTCTCTTCCAACTCTATTATTCTGTTATTCTAACTCATTCTCTTGATATCATTTGTCCAAAGTGTTTCATTTTTCCTTATGCTGATGGTTCCTTTGTATCAGAGTTTCTCAACCTTGGCAGCTTTTAGATGTGTGGACTTCAACTCCCAGGATTCCCCAGGCAACCTATATCCATATCCATATCCATATCCATATCCATATCCATATCCATATCCATATCCATATCCATATCCAGACATAGACATAGACATAGACATAGACATAGACATAGACATAGACATAGACATAGACATAGACATAGACATATACTGTACATCAATGGTGGGTTGCCCCCAGTTTAGACCGGTTCTATAGAACCAGTAGTAAAACCGGTGGGAGGCTCTGCCCACCAACCCCGACATCATCAGGAAGCTTCTGCATGCACAGTCCCGTTGCGAACTGGTAGTAAAGGTAAGTAGAACCCACCCCTGCCGTGCATATACGTTGTAGGAGATGATGAGGCTGAGCCCGAGGGAGATGTCAAAGGCGTCATGAGTCCCTTCATACCACAAGAGATCTAATTCCAGCCCACCTTGAATTCTTTCTATTCTTATCTCCTGCTAATTTCTCTTGACTATTAGTAGTTCAGATTCTTGTAGAGAGCTTAAACTTACAATACACTTTTGAATTGCCTGAATCTCCTGACTTCCCGGGTCCTTGACCTACATATACATATGTGTGTGATTATTTGTGAAAAATTGTATAAGTCCTCTATGTCAAGGAAGATCTTTATATTCCTCTACGCATTCAAGTCCATGCTGGCATGTGCAAAGAGTTGTCACATCTATCCTATGCCAGTCTCAGAAAATGGGCCATATACTTCTGAATCCACGTGTCAAGGGTGAATGAGCATGTGTGCCAGATTCAGTGCTCCTAGAGATATCTGTTTCATTATTTAGACTTTGCACCGAACCAGCAAGGTTCTCTTCGCACTCCAATTGTTAACAAAAACCCTTTATAAAATTCATAAAACGCACCAAGCATCTCTCGCCCGTTGAGATGTCGTGCAACTGAGAAAATGAACTAACAAAGAAGTGAATTGGAACGGCTGCAGAAGGACATGATGATTTCCAAATAGGTGATCCTTTTAAAACCGGTGTTGAAACAAAAGCTATCATACTGAGACTGGATGCTATCTTTAACAGCCATCAGGGAATCGCCTGTAACAAATTTGATTTGCTATTCGGGCGGAAGTTCAATAATTGTAGAGATAAACCCTCCGCAGCACCTCGTCTGTCTCCTTTTTTTTTTAATACAGCCACTTAGAAAGAATCAGTAATTCAAATAAGCTTATGGGGAATTGCAGAACCTGATGGTCTGCCTTCAATTATTTATACACTTTCCATTTTTTGAAAGAGTCGCTGGCCTGCATTCTCATCTTTTGCTGTCTCCTTTGTTGTTTTTTCTTCTTCTTCTAATATAGTTAGCAGAATGGAAATTACAAGCATGGAGCCTACGGGAGGCTCTATTCTCCATGGAAATCAGCTTCAGACAAGACTTGTGTTAACGTATTAGTACAACGGTATAGAAAATAGTGATAGAGTTACAAGATTTCACGTTAACCAATTTATTTTGTTTCAAGTGGTCCGCGGGTATGTTGATAACCAAGGGATGTATTAGGCGTTCTTGTGTTCTGTAATTTATTCTACCCTGATCCTTTTTATGGAGCAATGCCAGTCAGTGAACTTTAGACCTGCAAATCGCATTCATTACTATTGGGATATAGGTTTTGTTGTTACGCTGAGATATTACAAGAAAATAGCAAGATAACCATGAAAATAATGAATGTTAGCAGTTGCACCGTATTTGTTTAGTCTACGTTATATGTCAAACATTCTGTCCCTAGACCACTGAGCATCATTAATTTTGCAGATATTGAGCTAAATTTGAAAAGGGCTGTAGGATGCATTTTTTTAAAAAAAAATTCCGCCAGCATTATCAGCTATTCAGGTTCATTGGAAAAATTGTTTTTTGGGGGGGTGGGGGGGAAATCAGGGAGTAATTGGAGGGCATGTGAGTAAAATAAGTATGTTATGCTTTGCCTAAATTAGGTTAATTTTTTAAAAACGTATTGGAAAATAATGATGTTGAAACTGTGTAAATTGTTGTTAGATTTCCGAAATGTAGTATTGGAGCATCATAAGGGTGGAAAAGAAGGGAGCAAAGCAAATGGATTCTTAATGCATGACTTGATCACTCTTGTTCCATAACAAGAGTTATGGAAGTTATGGGTCCATAACTTGAGAACCAGTTTGGTGTGGTGGTGTGGAAGTGAAGGTGTTGGCCTAGAAACGAGGAGACTTTGAGTTCTAGTCCTGCTTTAGGTATGAAAGCCAGCTGGGTGATTTGGGCCAATCACCAGGAGACTGTGAGTTCTAGTCCTGCCATAGTCATGAAAGCCCTTGGGCCAATCACCAGGAGACTGTGAGTTCTAATCCAGCCTTAGGGCATGAAAGCTGGCTGGGTGACTGTGAGCCAGTCACTGTCTCTCAACCCAACTACACAAATTTGTTGCTGTGGGGAAAAGAGGAGGAGGAGGAAGAAGTATTGGCTATGTTCACCCCTTTGACTTACTTATAAAGTAATAAAAGTAGAATAAAAATCTAATAAATAACATATCCAAGACATGGAAACTGGTAGCTTCATGACTAATGACTAATCTACATTATTAAGACTGCTTATGACCGGGGCTGCTTTATAATGCAGCTGCTCCAGAGGTGGGTTTCAGCAGGTTCTGACCAGTTCTGGAGAACCGGTAGCAGAAATTTTGAGTAGTTCGGAGAACCGGTAAATACCACCTCTGACTGGCCCCGCCCTCATCTATTCTCTGCCTCCCAAGTCTCAGCTGATCGGGAGGAAATGGGGATTTTGCAGTAACCTTCCCCTGCCATGCCCACCAAGCCACGCCCACCAAGCCATGCCACGCCCACCAAGCCACACCAACAGAACCAGTAGTAAATATTTTTGAAACCCAACACTGAGCTGCTCCAGTGATGACAGTAGAGTTACAAGGTGAATTGGGAGATTTCTCTCTTCCTCTTGTAATAGTGACCCCATTTTCTTCTCCATGTATAAATGAGGTCTAAACAAATACTATTCTGAAGTAGCATTATTCCAAAATAGGACTGTACCTGTGTCCAAAGGCAGTATGAAAAAAACATGGCTACCAAGCTCACTTTGAAGATACTTATCAGACTTCTTCTCCAATACCAGAATTAAAGGGCAATGTGAGAATGTGACACTGGACTGGGCGAGGATGTGAGACTAAGCTGAAGTTGCCATAATCTAGAGAAGGCTCGTGTGTAGAAACGATAAAAGCCAGGAATCTTTCCAGAATATTTTTTTTCCAGGAGT